>BGPR01000089.1:142416-478978 GCA_013235015.1 Araneus ventricosus | reverse complement strand
GGGGAGACTATGTATCTTGTCATGTATCATCCGTCTTTGTAGGTCGTATACCACTCAATACACAGTGTTTTGAAGCCCGATGAATCATTTAGGCTAACCCTGTATTTATATCTTGATTTATTTAAAATTATTTTAAAGGTCACCGTTATCTTGTGGCTTGTCTTTCTGACCGGAGGTTCACGAATTTGAGACCCCATTCCACGGGAGATCCGTCGTGTGAATGAGCCTGGTGTACGTTAAATACACTACGAGTCAGACGTCCTGGTGATGGTGTATCGTGGAAGTTTGGAGAGGAGGGTGCCGGCTTAGGTGTCGTCCTCTTCATCTGACCACGTTTCAAAGTTACGACGTCTGTCTCATAATAATCATGATATTTCTACAAAAATAAACCTTAATATAACTAAAACTAAATTAAATTCAAATGATTAAAATTCCAAAATAATTTCACAAATTTTCAAACCTACTAGTGTAATTTTTTCTTATAGATTCGCCAGGCTGATACATATACTACATAACAAAGATAATAGTATTTCATTCCGCCGCCTCTCCCTCATATAAAATTATATACCTGGTCTCTAATAATCCAGTAGATAATTCTATTTCATTGTCTTGTTGCGTCACCTCATGTCTGATGGCTGGATTTGTTGCTAAAAGGGAAACTATATAACTATAGTTATATAGTTATAGTTATAACTATATAACTATAGTTTGTTGAAGTGTGATACAAACCTTCTCTTCCTATGATTTGAAAAGGATAAAATGATTTTCCTGTTTCTCCTTCTCTAGAAGGAAGTTAGTAAGTTAAGAAGTCTAGAAGTTTGGAAACAATCAACTCGCAACACAACAGTTAACTCGATTCCACTTAAGGTGTTCCATATATATTTGATTGGTGCACGTTTAACATGTCTTTGAGGATCAATTTTCGACATGGTAAAGATGTTTGGAGAGGGCTGCAACATTAAATGTCTTCTTTATACTCTGATCAACGTTGAAAATTACATCGTTTGTCCTTCAAACCCTGTGTACAGCTTCAAAAGGAGAAGAATGATAAATAAAATTATCACTGCATATCGTTATTATCCTAAAATTTACGAGTGCAACCAACCATATGCCATTTCTGATTGCAAATGAGTTATTTTTCATGACAGTAAACAAGAATTTAAACTCTATTGGGGCATGAATCCTGATTACCTCATTCATTTGATCACATAAACTCCACTGTAATAACCTCTAACGTAAACAAAGGGATGTCTCGTGGTACAGTGTTTAATCAAAAAAGAGATACAAGACTCTAATCTAAAACATCGTAGCATGATAATGGTTTAGGCTTCATTCATTAACCGTTGCATTCATTGCGTAACGAATTTAACACCACGCAATTTATAGCACCACTAGCAGATTACCTGGCGTTGTCCGGTCATTTTCTTATTAAAACCTTTTGATGGAGAGGGAAAGGAAATTTTTTAATAGACCACGAGTACTTTGTTACATATGTGGTTTATAAACCACACCCGCAATTAAAGGGTTAACTATAATAAATAAGGGGTCATCTAATTACATGTTAAATATGAAATAGAAGGGTGAGTCAAAGTGCGTGGTCAGCAGCCAACGCGTGAAAATATAATACATATAGCAAGAATATGATATTTACATTATAAAACATTATAAACATTCTTGTATCTCAAAGTATTTGTTTTTCTGGTAGAAAATCGAAGCAGTGTTGTGATGGGATTATCTGCAAATACATAGCCACAAATAGATACGCTTAGAAAAACGATTTTATATAAAATCACCCCAAAGTCAACACAATATGCTATTTTATTTCCGTAAGAACATTGAACTGTTATAAAAGTTAAAGAAAAAATGCAAGAAAATAGAATTGGTATCACAAAACAGCCGATTTTGACTTTTAAACTGGTAAAAATATAGTTTTTATGCGATAATATGTTTCTAAGTGAATGAGGAAGAACGTAAATTTTTCATTAACATTTAATTAATTAAAAATCTAATAAAAATTTTGAAAAACCCTTTCTTAGTGTGCCCCTATACCCAAGAATTAACTACGTGCCCAATGTGGCATCTCTAGGTCCAACGGCTGCCCTGTGGAGTGTTTTGAACAACCCAATACGCATCACGCAATTCAACTATGAATAGAATCATTGACTTTAGGAAATCTAGGCTATTTTTGTAAAGAATGATTCATATGCCAATTTTCAAAACAAGTAGAATAAAAGTATCTAGAATAATTGCATGCATGAGAGACATTTCGGTTTGTTTCTTATTTGAGTGTTAAAAACTTAGTAAAAATATTCAGCTGTTGCTTAAAAGGAATTGTAAAAAAATTTCTTTGTCCGGTTTTTCTCATTTCATTCTCTTTCATTAAAAGGCTCCTGAAAGAACTTCCATTACGTATGAATGATGTCTAGACATGTTATTTTCTGCAAGACAATCAGTTTCTTAAAAAATATTTACATTTATTCTTATATTTAGATGAAATATTTGAAATAGCATTTTATCTCCATTTCGTCAATCTTTTCATATGAAGAATAGTGTGAATTAAAGAATAATGTGCTTTTGTACTTGCAGCCTTCAAACTTAAATTTAATTTTTACATTTTTTTTCAATAAATCGAATATTTTAGAAATACTTTTGTCATACACAGTCTTAAAATAGACATAAAACTTTCAATAAGTTCAGCGCCTCAATACGTTAGAGCGTAGTTCAAAGAAAATTTTTTTTAGATTAGCGAACAAAATTTTTGAAAAGAATTTTTTTCTGATATTATTTATACCACATTTTTATAAATATATTGAAATTAAATCTAGAGAGTTTCAACCATTTTCGAGCTTTATAAAATGCTTTTCTCTAAATTTTCTATGCCGCACGAAAGATTTAAATGTTTATAAAATAAATTTATCTTACATTTTAAGCGTATTTAAATCCCACTTGGCAATTGTTTATATTTACATTTTTTATATGTATATATAACCTCTCTAGCGTAAATAATGAATTAAATAAATCTTAAAAGCTAATATCTGTTTTACATGAGAATCAATGCTGCAAATAAAAATATTGCTTGTAAGGTGCATTAAATTCCATTATATGGGAAGTAAAGGAATTGCCTTTCTTTTCTTATTAATACTTCATATACGAAACTAGATATTACTGATTCCGAACTGGACATTTTTGAAAATAAAAATGGCTTGATACATTAAACCAATTAACTTCACCATTCAGGTTGAACGAGACCAGCATTAAGACGTAGCTGAAGAAGAAAATTGACAGAACGCACCGTTCCATTTTGCTGTCTCTTCCCAGCAATTCCTGTGAACGAGCAATTTTCTTTTCAATCAACACGACTGTCTCGCACTTAAATTAATGTGTGATCCTTGACTCTGGACCCAACGACCGTAATTTTTCCTCTTTCCCAGCAGTCTTTCAATTCGTTTCCAATTCCCAATCCCGTTAACATTCCTTTTCCTTCACAGTATAATAAAAAATGAAAAAGGATGGGAAGCATTAAAAAAATCGTTTGATGCATTCGTATAGATATAGATATACCCACACCCAATCATACCCATGCTGCCACCCAGAAAACTATCTGACCAGTTTCCCTGATATTTCGTCTCCAGTATATTCATTCGGAAGACCAGATTTTTTTTATTATTATTTCCACCTCTGGTGAATTTTGGAAACAAAAAATAAAATTAATAATAAAAAATGAAATAATTTTTCGGAACCTCGTCACGTTTACTCGTTTCCACAAAACGCCCCCTTCCCCATTCTGAAAACGACAAACGAAAGGAGATGGGAGAGGGTGGACTTCTCTTTTTATCCACCCCCACCCCCATTTTTTTATTTTCGAACATTTCTGGCCGAAACAATTTAACTCACGTACAACGAGGTCTTTCTTTACTCAGAAAATAATAAAATCTGTAAAAGAAAAACAATAATGCTGTAGGGAGCAGGGGGATAGGAAAAAACACGTATCATAAAATAAACTATAAAAAGAGCGTCGTCTTCGAGTTATAGCTGCGTGACGTTCTGTACACCCTCCTTCTGCCTTTTAAAACCACTGACGCAAGGTGGTTTTGGACATACGTCACCCCCAAGATGAACAAACTGAATTTTTTTTCACAACATTGGCCCTTTCACCATTTTTATACACTTTTACGCTACCATGGTTTTGTGTGAATTTTTCTTTTAATGTGAACTGATATAAAACGATATTAAAAGCCACTTGCAACACGCCACTTGGAAAAGTTTAAGTTTTAATCAAATTGGAAAAGTAGGTGTTAAAGCTACAAAGCATCAAACAGTTTCATGTTTGTGCATATGTAAACAGTGTAACTGCTATGTTGTTCTAGTTTGAGAACCTAAATTTTAGGGGTGCTCAAGTTTGAGAGTTTAAACGTTTCGTAGAATCAGCCAGGAAATTTTCTATTCTTTATACCGAAACTTACGTAAACCACGTGCCATACAAAGTGTTTGCATTAAAAAACTTTATTTCTAAAACTTTCGTATTAGCAATCATCTGAGAGCTTACACTGCTCTGTAGCTTTTACGGTTTTTTTTTAAAGCCACAATATGTTACTGCCTTTTGACTCGACATGCTGATAAAAGTTCATGTCTAGAAATACGTGGATTGAATAATCAGATACTCAATTTCTGTTATTTCTTCTTCGGTAAAACTTGCGTTAATTTATGGAACTATATTACATTGTAATTTTCTTGATACGTGAAATTTATTGGTTCTGAGAACTATAAAAGTATGCTAACTGAAAACTTTAATAAAGCTTTAAGCTTATTCCGAAAAACACAGTACTAATTAGTCTGTGTCCTTGAGTGGGTACATAAGCAATTGAAGACAGAGGCGGCTACTCGGGGGGAGAAGATGGAGGGCAGTTGTTCCCCCCACTTTCTGTGGAAAAATTAAATTTTTATTTCATTTTAGCTGCCTAAAACTAGGAATTATAAAAAAGCATATAGCGTTCAGGAAAGCTGGTTAATTTTGTAACTAAATTTTTAAATTTTTTTTCCTACCCCTTATACCTTTGGCGTACTTTCAGGTGTCTATAAATATTTTGCACCCGCCTCCACTTTTACCATCCAATCACCACCACTGACTGAAGATACATTTACCAGTGAATTATTCATTAATAAAATAATTAGTTACCGCCAATATTATATCTTTTTTCTCCTCCTTACATGCATTTATTTGCACTTACTTTGGCGAATTTTATTGGCGCATTTTGAAACGGCAACCTTCCCCATACAACTGAATAGCTCTCAATATGAGCAAGCATTAGGACTTACGAGCGCATGCGCTCTCCTTTTGACGTAAGAACAATACATCTCAGTGTTTATCTTCTTTATAAAATGCCATCATTACTTGTTAACAATGACCTACTCATGTCAAAACCAGCTAATAAAATTCATTCATAAGTTGTTTCCGGACAATTCCAATTGTTCCCGATTGTTGTTTATTGGAATTCATAACCAGCGGCAGTGATCTCCGGTAAATTTTCTCGTATGCTTTCTGAGTGGAGATTCGTCAAATTCTCAAGTTCGAATTTTTCTACGGTTACAATACTTGCTCTTTGTATACTTCGTATACGACAAAGTAAAAAAAACTTGAAAAAAAATATCTATTGCCACGTTCTAAATTAATATTACTTTGAAGCAGGTGCGATAAAATAGGTAATACAATGGAGTTAAATTCCCAAGCAAACAATTTATACTATCACAACCGTAACACTTGAAAAAGCGCGTGAATAAAAGATTTGCTGAAATAATGAGATCGGTTTGAATTTCATTTACAACAATAAAAACATTGTTAAAATTCATGTTTCAAAACATTACTAATATCCCGAAGTTTACAAACGTCGTGAGCCGATAGACAATATGGCGCGTAGTATGAGATTATACAGACCGACAGACAGTCAACCCTTCGACAGATTTGGTCCACAATTTGATACGAACCTACATTTCTGATAATAAAACTGGGTACCAAATTTCATCCCTCTAGCTTTAATAGTTTTTGAGCTATCGTGTTCACAGACACACAGACAGACATAATGCCAAAATTGTGTTTTTTGGACTCAGGGAGGTCTAAAACATGGAGATTCGTCAAAATCTCGAATTGACGATTACAATACTTTCTATCTGTATACTTCGTATACGAGAAAGTAAAAAGGCAAGAAAGCAATAAGAGGCAAATATTCTCATAAAATTCACATATCAAAGAATAGTGTTAAAATACATCATGGTTTAATATTCTACTCCAAGTAAAAAAATATATCCACTCCGTACTAATGCGACTTCATATATCTCTTTTTTCACAATACTAACATGTCAGAAACGATATCCAGTTTATCCACTGCAACAGTATAGTCCAATGCACAAAAATTGCAATGACATGGTATATAATAAATGGGAGTATCAAAAATAAAAGGCGTGTCTAGCACAAAAGATACTTCAATTGACCTGCAAGCTGAAAAGAAAGCCAAAGTTGAGAGTAATTTAAAGAAAACTCTTTTTTATCTTGGTTATCAGTAAATGAAAAATCTATTTTTGGGTTGTCAGACAATTTAGAATTTCTGTGCGTTATATCGGTTGAGTCGCCTTCTAATATATAGGGAGACAATTTATTGTTCCAAGTCTGCAATTGGAAATCCAGACCAAAAAATTGTCTGTTTACTGAATCCTGAGATTCAATAATCCTTCGAAGAAATTGAAACAGTGTTTAATATTTATTTGAAACATTTCGCTTTCTCAGTTGAAAGAGTTAAATATTTGTATTTGCGAAGACACTGTAATTGCAAAATTTTAAAATGATTTGTTAATCAATTGTCTGCGCTTTCTTAAGGAAATAAGAGAATTCTTGAGTTTATTAAAATTGAACATTTGCGCAACAGTTGCATATGATGTTACAAGTAGTCAAAGATATGGCAAGGATGTAATCTGGATTTCTACATTTTATTTAAGTTTTGCATATTTAATAGTAGTAACCTCTCTCATTTTCAAGTAATTTCCTTCTACAATGTATGAGGAAATTATTTATATTAATAAATTTTCAGATAATTTTACATGCATACATAGTTAAATGCTTGTGTCATATTTTGTTTTCATTTTTTGTAAGTTTACATATATTGAGGATTTTCTTATTATATGACACAAGTAATCGTATAATAAGTGCTTATATAGTTTTATGTCATTCACTAACACACTTTTATGTTAGTGACTATATAAACAACCCACTAGTGTGAGGGAATAATCCTATTTAGAATGCAGTTCCATGAATTACAACACATAATTGTTTTTAATCCTCTGACTGCGTATCCGCAATTTCCGCAGGTTGGAAGCAAGTCTAGTTTTATTAGCTTTTATTCAACTTGACTGTCGTGTCCTCAAGTCTTGAGATAGATTTCTTACCCACTTCCAATCGAGTTACAACTTTCAAATTTAGCATAGTGGTGGTTTTCCGGTGACAATACAATATTATGCAAAAAAATTTGCAATCTATACCTATTTTAAACCTCACAAAATGATATTAAAACTTTAGCCCTATATTTGGGCGATAAAGTTTGGAAGGTGGCAACCTCACGTTACGTTGGATTGTAACAACACCATGAAGCTAACAGAGAATAAGCTATACTTCCGGCACTGCACCGATGAATGACGTAATAGTTCGTGTTTCTACGCGTCTTGGGTTTACTTTCTATTTTTTTACTTCTTGAACGCCAAATGTTTCGCACTCATGCAAAAAGAGAAAATTGTGTAAGATCGATTCTCTTTTTTTCTATTACATTGTTGATAATAGTTGTAAGTTATCACGTAATATATTACGGATTTATATTTCAGAAAGTTAATGTCATTAAATCATTTTAAAAATGTAATTGCACATATGTATATAATAGTTTTAATATGTGTTTCATATTGGAGAATTCAATAATATAATTTGGTTTACTATGCCTAACATGTCGTGTGTATTCGTGTCAGCCGTCACTAAAAAGTAGAAAATAAAATAAATAAAAAAATTAAGGTATAAGCTTTTATTCCTGCGAAAAAATGAACTAAAAAGTTGAAAATAATTTTTCTGATTGCAATAAAATGCGTGGTTAGAATAAAAGCGTGGACGCCTTATATAGTACCCTATATTTTGTGTATATTTCCTTAAACAAATTGAATATTCCTAGAAGGTAAAGTCGCCCAAGCATTTATTCGAACCATCCATTTTATTGTAATCTGAAACATTATTTTCAACTTTTGAGTCTATTTTTTAGCATGAATAAAAGCTTAAAATTTTTTTTTTTATTTAATTCTACTTCATCCTGCGATTTTCACAAGTTAATGGGTTTACTTAGTACTTTTAAAGCGTTGAATCTTATTACTCTAATACAGCCTAGGCATGTATACAACAATTCGCTTTGTTCAACGGTATTTGAGCATGTTTTTAAACATTGAATCTATATAGGAATTTAAAAATTCGGCAGGCAGAAGGTTAATAGATACTTTTTGGAGTAACATTTAAAAATTGGATGTTATAGGCATGCTGATCTCATTTTTTTAAAAAATAAATCACGTTCTGAAAAGAAGATTTTGTTTCTCACGCATCTAACGCAATAGAATTTGGTTTAAAAAAAATCAAAGATATATAAATAATAAACGCCGGTCTAATAATACAAACGCAGTGGTGTAGTGAATTTAAGTGGCGCAAGAGGCATAATATGATTTTTTCCCCTCTAATCATCTCTGACATGGAAGGTAAATGGTGCTCCGGACAAGGAAGGAATTCCCCCCCCCCTTATCACCATGCGCGGCTTATCCAAAAATGTAAGTCCCGTCAGCAATCTACACTACAGCTGCACTGTAATATCCAGAGTGCGTCTGCGCACCGAATAGTTCGAAACATCTGCAAGACAGAGATGTCATCGTTAGGGAAGACAGCAATATAGATGTTTCGTAGGGTTCCGAAAATGTTTAATAATACTGATACTCCCGTCACGTCCCCATATGACGGCTAAAACCTCGGTATTTTTCCCCATATACCTTTTAGAAGGCATTCCTTTCTGTAAAGTGGTTCCAAGATAACAATGTCTTTGAAACAAATAGTCTCTACTTTGTTATTATCACAGGCGACGTCTTTCTTCGATATGGAGATGCAAAATACGATGCCTTGCTATGACAAGAATCTCAACACGGATGGCAATCTTGTTTAAGTATAATCCAAGTCATGTACCTCAATTAACACTAATGTGTCTTGTTCATTACATTTTGAGTTCTTTTAACTGGTCAACGGAGCTTACTCTCTACATACTCTAAATATTTGGTTTTAAATGTAGACAAATACACACTAGAATTTTCTCTACTTGATACTCCCTAAGGGAGACCGGGACATCGATACCCCTTTAAGCCGGGGTCACTAAGCCACTGTACAGGCAATAAAGAGAATTTCCCCCAAAAATACTTAGTTTGAAATAAAGATTAGTGCGTAGGTATGTTTTACTTATTTTGTGACAAAAATGAACATTTAAAAATTCAAATCTTTTTTTTAAACGAAGTTTTATAATTAGTTTAAAAATAATAATAACTCATGCTTAAGATAAAGCTAAATGTTCACAATATACTCAAAGTGACGTTAACAAAATATACTCAAAGCAATGCAAATACTGCCTTCCTGTTTCCATGTTGTCTCAACAGAGGGCGCTTCCGATATGTTGAGAATTACTTCCCTGAATTTTACAGACAGAAGAATAGAATAGAATTTACATAGCGGAGAATCAAACAAACATGCCGACTTCTGAATTCTTATGTGGTTTCCATTAAATCTGTACTATGTATATACCTAAGGATTCGCCTACACGGATGAGAATCGCCAGTTTATACAATCATTCCGAGACTAGGATCTACTCACATTCAAGACTGGCTTAGAATCTCCGTTGTTGAGAATTTGTGTCCGAATTTCCTTGTTGCCGGATATCAAGGGAAACCAGGAATAGCATCACCTTTGTCAGTTACCAAGGGAACGGGAGCAGCAACTCCAGATGAGTGGCGAATTCCCGCACACGCGAAAGATAGGGAAGAGCCAACTCACGCTCCCCGAATTTCCTGCGTCAAAGCTCACTCTACCTTTGCATTACAAATGGAAACTTTTCCTGCTCCCAAGGGAGTACCGAAGCTTCCTCTCCGGCGCTAATAAAGAATCGACTGGGCGACAATTTATTTCCGTTAAAGGAAATGACGCAGTCAAAAGAACGGAGGCACCCACAGATTGAAAGAAGAAAACACTGGAAATACTAATAATAATGAAAAGGACGACGCGGGGTGAGAGAGCAAGAAGGAAAAAAATAAAGAAAGAGAAAAAAACATGAGAGACCCCGCTACACATTTGTTGAGGTCGTGTTCGTCTTCGTAATTGTCGCATTGTACCGGAAATTGGTGGCGCTGTACTGCCTCAGTGGAATGAATCGCAGAGGGCGCTGCAGTTCTCCCAACTGTTTTGCAATACAACATCTCTAACCGTAAGGTCTAAGCAAACAAATAAATAAAGAAGAAAAATACGGGTAAAAGGAATAAAAATTGTATATATAAAAAATGCAGTTCTCCTTTTGGTCAATTTCGTCACCTACAGTCTCTACAATGGTGAAAAAGTAAAGAATAAAATAGAAAGAGAGAGAGAGAGAAAGAAAGAGAGGAAAAAAATGTATAAATAAATAAAATCAATTTCTTCCCCATTCCACGACATCTTTCTTGTTGGTGTTTTCTTGGATCCTTTTTTTTTTTCTTTTTTTTTCAGAAGCAAGGAAAAAGAGATGGTAAAAAAAGCTTTGGTGGAATTCTTTGGTTCGCAAAAAATCTCCATATTGGCAGAATAGAGAGAGGAAGAAGGGAGAAGCAGGCAATGCCTTGCCAGCTGACACAACCCCCTAAGAGACTGAGCGAGGTAGTGTAGCTCGGTTCACAATGAAACCCCAACTCAAAATTCCGGAGCGGACTCAAAAAAACGGGTGCTGCTGCCTCTGTTGGAAGGGTTGGTGACAACAGGGAAAGAGGAGGAAATTGGATCGGGAGAACTTAATCCACAATGTACTCCCGACAGTGAAGAATTCTAGAACGCAAAAATTTAGCAGATCCACAAGTAAATGTGGGCATCTGCAAGAACTCGCTTCTGGAGGCGTAGATACTTTTGATACAATTTGTTTTTTGTTACAACAAACACTGATCGGATGTGTGGTCTTCTAAGAATTCTTTCGACGGAAAACTTATAAATAGGCTGATGAATATTTGGACTGTAACTAAATATAATGAGAATCCATTTGTTTATATATTTTATAATGACAAAATTTATACTAATGTTAAAAATCAAAGCATGAATTGTATTAACTGCATTATACAAATGATGAAAATTGGACTTCGCGAAATAGGTGCTTAAATATATGTGACTTTGCGAAGACGTGTTTACCAAAATACAGTTTAAGAAAGAAATTTGTTTTAATTAACTGTATTAGATAAGCTTAACATAAGTAATAAATAAAACACTAATTTTCAATATATTTATAATAAACAGAAAAATATATATATTAGCATACTAAATATGGTACACACACACATCTAAAATATGCATCGAGTATTACTTTTATACGAAATGTGTTTCGATTTTTATCTGTTATCTGGCAGACATTACTGTTATCTTTTTATTTCAAAATATTAATATTTTACATAGGTAACTAAAACATCATTAGACAATAAAATAATTTTTCCAGCATTATTTTCTATTTATATATTTACAGTGTGGTCATAAATTATTGGACACACTTCCTTTTATTTCCCACTCTGGAGGTATATTAAATCACGCATTTTGGTATATTCATTATTAAAAGAATACTTAAATCGCTTCCACACGCCCGCAGAAAACCAGACTCGGAAACTTGTTGGCGCCAGACTTTTCCCTAAAACATCAACGTAATTTGCTAAAAATAGCTAATATTCCCTTCACTTTGATCACGTTTCTATATGTTAATCCCCTGCCTGAGAGAACGCTGGCAATTTTCGTTCTCTTTTGTAACTTGAAACTTTCATACGAGATGTACGTATATTCCGCCACTCTCATCATATCTTTGATAAATACAAATTCTCACCTTATTTGAGGAAACTTTGTAATTGGAAGTATATGTCTATAATAAATGTTTAAGGAAATAAACTCTTGTTCCACTTTTATGGAACACCCTGTATATGCTAAATCTAAACAAATTGCAATATTCCTAAACCTTAAAATGAAATAAAGCTACCTTATCAATAGTCCAAATTAAAAACCAAATATTCTCTCACCTGATTAGAACTATCACAAATAATTAAAATCAATAATATTAATACAGAATGAGTCATTATATATATATAACGGCATTCTTAAAATGAGGTGTAACTTCTTTCCAATAAGTAGGCAGATGTAGAACCAGATCTGTTTATTTGTTTCAGATGACAAGACAATGCAGATTAATTTGAAATAGGTAACGAAAACATATTTCAAAGAACGTCCACGACCAGAATTGATGAAACGTTACGCATGAAGTGGCGCACTCTAGCAGTCACATTACATGTTTGAAGTAAAAAAAGGCAGTTAACAAGTCGCAGAAATCTTATATACTGGGAAAAAGGAACTGGGACTCGTCTCCCCGGAAAAGACTCGTGACTGGAAGTGAAAGTAGAAGAGCGATTCTTACGATGGAAGTAGAAGTAATTAAAAATAATTAAAGAAGGTTAAAAAATTAAATCATTACATATATATATGTAATGATTTAATTTTTTAACCTTCTTTAATTATTTTTAACTCTACTTCATTTTTAATTATATATATATATATATATATTTGAATTGACTTCAAAATATGGAGAGTAAACTACATATAAAAAGGTTAACAGCTAATTAACATTCTGATGATATTTGTTATGTATTTTAGTGAGAACATTTATTTACCTTTCAACTGATATTTCCCCTTTTTCATCATAAAATAGTCGCCTTAAAAATCTCTTTTTGTTTTTGCTTTTTTGCTAGTTTTCCTTTTCACACATATTACTTTTCACGGATTCTAGATTTCAATCGAGAAAAAAGCAATTTGTATTTTCATTTTCTCCGAAGTTAAAACAACATTTGCCAAGCCAATCTAAACACTTCGTTTCTACAATATCGAAACCAGATTCTACGCAGCAGTTTCAATCTACTCCGTCCTTAAACTCTCCACCAGCATCGAAAACATCAGAAACTATTCCTCTTTCTTTTCTCACTTATTAAAAAAAACGAACACACAATGGCCTAGATTTTCAATTCTTTTCTCAGAGAACCAAGACAGACATGTTTTAAAGATTTTTCTTCTCTTTCTAGTATACCCATCGAAAATCACTTCGTAGAAACTAATCAAAGTGTAAAGACACGGATTTATACTTGGAATCCAGCCGACTCAGAAAATTCCGGTAACGAAGATAGAATAGGTAGTTCTCTTTTGTTTTCTATTTAAAGGAATTTCCTATTTCTTCCATCTCAGATTCTCTGTTTAATTTCCTCCGTTCCCAAATACACACCAGTCCCATCAGAGAAATCACGAGTTATCGTTGAGAATCCCAAAGCTACCAGGGAAGAGTTAAGCAACTTCACGAAATTGTCTCTGGTCTTTAAAGGAGAGTAACATTTTGCTGAGCTATGTGCCTTACCTCTGGAGACTAAAGAGGTGATACCTCCAGCTTTTCGTTTGGTAATCTCCTTTGGAAAGGGAAATACATCCTTTTAAGGGTGCTCCACCCCCTCTCCAGTGGCCTTGTTCTACCCCTTTCGTCCGAACATAATTCTGAGTCTCCGGAACAACCGTCACACCCCAAATCAAGATATACTAGCGCTGAAACTGACCCTTACCACCTAAGCTCGTAGCATATCTTTTAATCTGACGGGTAGCCTTGATATTGCAGATCGCCTTAATGGTAGAATCTTCTCTGCTCTGGAGAGAAAAACTTTGCGAGAGAAGAAGATTTCTTTGGTGAAGAAGATTATTTCCGGATGTAAGGGATGGATATATCATATAGCCAGGTAACATTTTGGGGATGGGTAGAAAGGAAGAGATAAGGACAGTTAAGTGTTCTCTTTTACAGCCAGGCCCTGGTGTTATTTATGCCGGTGGTCGTTGCTTTTGTGTCTGGTGAAGATGGCCGCAGGGATGGATGATAGTTAGCGAAGTAATTTTCTGTAGTAGCCCCAAAAGGTTTTGTTCCGTTTTCCTTTTTGATAAGCAAAAGTCAGGCAATATCCGTAATTGCAAAGTCTTAATACTTTGTGAAAGAGATAGTTGGATCTGATGGCATCATAGCCATATTTCATTATTTTAACATATCTTACAAGAATTAATAAACAATAGTTATAAAGAAATATTTTGTTTTATTTTATTTTAAAATATAAGAAAAGATGTAAATATGGTTTTATTTGTGATGTATTAGGAAACGAAGAATTCTTAGATTGCTAAAAATTCATCAAATGACCAATGTTTCTTGCTCTTGTTGAAATTTGTCAAACTTGTAGACCATTGCTAAAAGATTCAATGACTATTTGAAATTACAATCAAGCAAACATGCATTTACTTAGTTTAATTATCTAAGATATTTTCATATAATGCTACTTTAGAGACAGGAAACATAATACAAAATATGTTTCATATTAAAAATGATAGAAAAGGGCAGAATACGTGTCTATTAGCTTTTAATTTATCGAATTTATTATGATCACTATTCCTTTTATGGCAAGTGTGGAAGTGAAATTAGAAGCCTATTAAAAGAATCTGTAATTTATTTAATAAGAAGTGTATTAAAAAATAACATTTATTTAATAAGATGGGTACTTAAAAGATAATTCTTTTGGAAAAAGTTGAATTTTTTTCAATAAATGGAACATATCATCCAAATCTAGCTTGGGCATTCTGTCACTATTTATTTATATTAGTTATTCAGAAATACACAGAGGAAGCATTTTATACATAGATGTAATTGATATAAGAATGTGGATTTAGGTAAAATTAGTCTGAAGCAGAACTTATGCAAGAAAGAAAAGTTTGTTGTATGGTTATTAACTATTAAATACATTTCATGGCATCATTTGTCAAGCATGAATTACCCATGTGTAATTTAACTTCTGTTCAGACCAGGCAGAAACATGAATATCACTAAAACTTTCACAGACACAACAGCAAGTTCTCCGACAATTATGAATCTATTTTGCATGCTTTATCATTTTAAATAACAAGCAATCAGAAACCTCAAACTTTCACCTCACAGCAGCGAACCAACTTGTTATTCGTGATGAATATTCATGGCCATAAAATCCTCCCAAGGGTTCACCACCTGATGGATCGTGGATCCCCTAGCACAGGCTGGATCAGCATCCCCTAAAAGTTGTTGGGCAAATTCTTCTTTGCTGTCTTGTCTACACCGGGACAAAACTAGTCCATACTTCATCCCCAAACGTCATCTCATCAATATTCGTTTGTTGCAGAAAGGTCTGACAGCTACCATCTCGTTAAAACCGGCTTTACCGGGGCGCAGCCACCACCCTAAAAGGAAGCTCCAGCCCCGGCAACCTGATCGGCCTGGCAGATGGTGCACTAATAACTCTCCCGGAATCCGGAATTAAACGTGATTCTGAATCCGGCCCGTCATTATATCTCGATTTGTAGCAAGCCGGGCTATTTCAACGTTTTCCTCTCTAAATCCTTGTAATGAGACGTACGTCGACAAAGGTAAAGGTTTTCCGGGAAACGCTTCTCTGCTGGTTGATTAAAGTTCTGCTAGGATCAATATGCAATGCTAACATGCCGTGGGTGTATGCGCACTTTGATCAGTGTCGGTTTTCCGGAATATCTAGTTTGGCATGATAAAGTTTTGCATTGCAGAACCCGTTTGAATCGGAGTTGAAGTTGAAGGAAACACAATAGTTTTGTGGAAAATTATCTCAACGAAAGCTGCAGACAATAGTGTTTTGATATTAAACTGCTTAGCCTCTACATGTCGGTAATTCTCTAGAAGACGACCCTTGCTATTGTCAGCATACGAATGGCGTACAAACTGGCAATCGTTTTAGGAATATGATGATTTTTTGTTGTACAAACGCAGTTAATGGAATTCTACATTGACTTCTCAGATTAAGATAATATATACAGGAATTATATGTTTATACAGATTGTAAAACCTCTATAGTAGTACTTTCAAAGAGTGAATGCACAATTTCTTGCACTTCCAATTTTTTTTCGCTTGAAACATAATTTTGTCATAAAATTATAAAGCAGATGAGAAAAATTTCTCTATTCTGATTATAATTTTATTTTCAAGATCTGTGCTATTTTACTTGTATTAATTGTCACAATAAATTTTATCGATTTAATTATTCAGTAATTCTCTTTCTTCCATTATTTAGTAGAGAATTAGTATTAGAAATAGTTAAATTATTTACAATATAAAAATCCATTTACTTTGCTCAGATTTTGAAATAATCTTCCTTCGGCACAGTTTAGAGAACTCAAACATTGTTTCAGTCATGATTTAGGTCTGAGATAGACGGATATCTATTCTTTTAAATCAAATCTCCCCAGCTTCTTTAATCAGATCTTTTAATCATGGATATTTCAGCATTTTTCCACGAAATGTGTTTATAGAAGCATTAAACATTGAAATAACTCTACACAATGAGTACCTATATTAAAATTTATTTGATAAACAGTCTTTAGATTTAAAAAATTAATTTTTGATAGGAATTAACATATATTTGCTTTTTATAGTTCTGTACGTGAGCCACGCTGATGTCAATCTAATATGCTGTCTGAGACAAATTATATATTTATTTTATATTATTATTATTATTATTTATATCCGAGAAGAAATTATGCTATTAAATGCCTGACGTTAAATCTCTAATACCAGAAGTTTGGCGCAGCGTGACCAAATATGGCTCTTGCACCATTAAACTCCGCCAAACAACTTGCATTAATTATGAATAAGTATTAAGAAACTTAACATTCAATGCCATGCGTTCATTTTTGTTTCACAATATATAATATTTCATGAAGAGTTTTATATGATAATATAAAATAACTTATTATTTAAAAATATCTTGTTGCAATCTTTGATTCTATGCTTTAATTTGTCTTTAAAGAATTCTCATAAATACCCTATCACTTTAAAAAGTGCATTAAATTTGATAAAAAAAATATAAGTTAGCTTTATAAAACAATAAGTATCCTACTTCTTATTCTAGAAAGGCTATAAATAAGAAAATAAATAATTGATGGAATCACAATCACATTTCTAAATCAGTTATATATATTTTCTGTAAGTCCATGATCTGACACTAAATAGAATAAGACACATAACTGTTATAATCCCACTCCAAGCCCAGTTACAAATCACAGTACTAAATGAGCTTTTCGTCGACTCCTCTAAGCTCTAGGTGTCCAGTTCATTTTTTTCTTCGTTAATTCCTTCTTACACGAGAGCAGCAGACTAAGCAAGAAGAAAACGTCTCTCCATAAAGTAGAATTTGCGATGCTACAATCCTATTTTGTCCTGACACTCACCAACATGAAACATCATAAAGTTTTCCTCCCTGACGAAGAAATCCTGGAAGATTACCAAATAAAAAGTATATCCTCAGCATCACGTCTCATTCCCGTTTCTCCTGGTTTTTCCTCTTTTCCCGAAAACTATCTGGAGATCTATCTTCCCCGTTCCATTTCAACGGAAGCCTCAGCGGAAAGATGTACACACTGGACTCAGGGGAGAAATTCTCTCCTCCTTGATTTTGATTGGTCGTACATCAAAGATGGGAGCCCATTGGCCCACGATGCTTGAAATTGAACGGCAATGTTTTAGGCCATAATTTATTTTTACAGCTAAGGGAGAGGGATTTTTTTCCCTATCCTTAACTGCTTTTTTTAAAGGAAAGTTGGGTCTCAAGGAATTAGTTCTGCTACTAAATAAAATTTATTTTATTTCCTGAATAATTGAATTTATGAGAGAAATAAATCGATTATGCATTTTAATGTAACTCGCTTAGCTTATGAAAAATTAGTCTGTTATATTTAATTAATCAAGAAAATAGTCTTTGAAAAAACTCCATTCATGGCTATAATGTGTTACAACTAAAGTTGATAGTGGGATTAAGTTTAAGCGATGTATCAATGTCTTCTGTTATATCGATTTGAAATGACTCTAATGAATCTAAAATTAATTGATGTATCAGTTGTCTTTTAACATAAATAATCAATATTCTGTGTAAAAACGCTATATTTAAAACTACAGCTGCTTCATTTCTTGAAGCTCTCCCTATAGTCTTAAAATACGTAGATAAACTTATTACGTCATTGAAGTGTGATGCAGTCACTCACAGCTTACTGTCAAGTTGAGTTGTCCCTGTCTATAAAGAATATGGTCTCCGTTACCTAGTTTTATTGTCATACAGGAATTAAAGAAGATTTAAAATAGAAATTACTAAATTTATGCATTTTGAAAAAAGAAGGTATTAAAACTATGATTTATTTAAAAAACAAGTAATGCGCTGTCACGTTATCGACTTTTATTTTATACTCATTTTAAGTCCCGGGATTTCTGTGCTTATATAGATGTTACTAAATAACAATTGACGAATGAAATGGTTTATAATTTTATATGTTGAAGTTTATTTAATTGTAAAATTTATGTCTGGAAATTTTTATAGGAAAACTCTCTTTTACAGGTTAAGAACAGATGTAAGAAATCCATAAAATACATGCTGTTGCTAATTATCTGATAACTTCTGAAACATGAATTTTGCATTTATTCTTAAAAAGTAAAGCAAATTTACTCATTTAATCTCATTTACTTTGTAATTTCACGAAGTATAGATAAAGTTAAAAAGATTATAGTTTTCATAAATTGTTCATGTTATAAAAGTGTATAGATTCATAGAATATAATTAAACATAAATTTAGGTTTACAAAACTTAATATTCGAGAAATATAACAAATTCTACCTCCGCAAGCTGAAAAAGAAATATCTGTATTTCTTTCTAATAAAATATATAATTACGATTCTGTAATAAATAGTGTCTACAAAGCTTTTAATAATTTTAAAATAATTATAACTGTCTGAACAAATATAACTGAATGAATATGAATAACTGAACAAAACCATTTTCTTTTTGTCATCGATTAATTTTTATCACGCCCTTCCAAAACATTATTAATTATAATATGTTTAAGCAATTAAGTTATCTGCGCAAGTTCTATAACCATTTTAATTCACTTTCTGAAGCTGAAAAAATCTTGTTAGACGTACAGAATCCTTCTATGCGATTGCCAGTAGCTAAATTATTTAGATTTTCGTAAAAAATTACCCTTCTGGAGCCAAGTTCCAGAACAGTTCCACATTCCCTAATTAACACGTCATCAGTCACTCCAAACTAGAACAAGTAACTCCTCTTCTCTACACTCCAGAAAAGTTAAAAGAACAATTTTCGCACCCAAAATATTTCCATTTAATCCTGTCCAAAACTCACACCTGTCGACTACTCAAAAAAATAAGACATAAAGATTGGAAAGAACAGTGGTAATTTTTCACCCCCGCTAAAACTTACAGAAACTATAGTGACAACTCTTAAGCATTTTCACGAAAGGGAACCAGTTAATGTCCTTGCGCCAATCCTCCGGTACAGGCACATAGTCTGGTAAAAAACATTCAATAATATATGCACGCAAGTTTGTCCAAGAGAAAGCGAAGACCTAGCAGAAAAATAACACCTCAAACCCTTTTCCCCAAACTGTCAAAGCAAGCGCTGGGGCAATTAATCACTATATCTGATTAGCTTGGAATGCACCAAACACTTCAATTCCTTCTTTGTATCTAGTGAACGGGATACCAGAATACGTGACAAGACCCTAACGCTGGCGCAGTGTCGCTGCAGCCTGAACTCATTTATCTTAATTACAGAGCATTCTCTTCGAGATGGTGTGAGAATCTTGCTGAATTTGCAAACCCAAAGACAAAAACCTGGAACAGCCAAGGCAGCGCCTTCAAGACTACGCCTTAGTGGACACCTACTATGCAACCCGCTCTTGAAGCAATGTGTTGCGTTTCCCACAGGCTCTGTGGAGATATTAAAGGGCAAGATCCAGTCATTAAGTAATTAACTCAATCTTCCTCTGAGGAGGAAAAGGAAGGGTTGTAGTGTTAAAATAATGAATAAACTCGAAACTTCTGTCACTAATTGGGATAGGCAACGCGGACTCGGTGAATGAGAGAGATTCGTTTTTAAGAGATCTTGAAGTGAATGGAGGGATTTTGCGTGCTCAAGTGTCGGTGTTTGAGGTGATATGTTTTTAGCGATAGATGATATTGGGTCAATAGGCGGGTGTGCTGTTAAGAAGTACTTGAGCAACACAAACTCATTTGGGTGGGGTTTTTTTAGTTAAAAATGCTGTTTCTTAGTGAAACTTTGGTTTTTCATTCATTAATTTTAACTTTTTCAGTTACTTGCTTAACTAGATTCTTTAAAATTGAAAATTCCCGTTGTTACTAAAAATTAAAAGAAATGATTTCATTTTCGAAGGTATTTTTACTGTATCAATTGATTATTTGTATCGAAGAAAGAAAAAAATGCTGTTACATGATTCTGTCGTTCACGGCAATTTTTAATTAATTGTTTGCGAAAGAAGTTAGTTAGCGATAATTTTTTTTCTTCCTCCTTCTTAAAAATGTTTTCCTGCTTTTTAAAGGTGTTTTGGAAAAAAAATCTTGGCTCTTTGTTAGATTGTTACATCTCTAACAGCACTTAACATTTACGAATTAATTGAAGAATTGTTACTTTTTTTGTACTCACTATTGTTTACAAAATGGGGGAAAACTGAAAAATAATTGTCTTTTAAAAAATCGATTATAACATGTCTTTGGAGAACACAGATGCCTATTAAATTCAATAAATTGTTTTGTGTACTGCAAAAACAAAAAATATATTTTTCTTAAAAAAATTCAGCATTATTCTGCTTTTGAATAAAACCATTTTTTACCATTAATCAACGATTGCTTATTGAAAAACTCTCGGAATTTAAATTTCCAAGCGTTATGTATCGAAGAGAGAATGCAGAGATGTTCAATTTTTTTTATTTACTTCTTTTACTAACCAAATCAAACACATTCCCTGAACTGAAATGTAACTAAGAATAACAAACATAACATGTCATTGTAATGAATTTGAAATTTTATTATTTATTAAAATAAATTTCAGCATTGAAACTTTCCTGAACTCGTCTCTAAATTCATATTTATAGCTCTCCTTTTTTAAAAAATTTAACAATATTAAGCACTTAATTAAACTAGATCAATTATAAAGGCAAGATCAATTGTTGATTATAGGTAAGCAAAATTAAGATCTCCTCTAAACTGGGTCTTTTAGAGAAGAAATAGGAAAATATTTTCCCCTTTTATCAAGTTATTGATGGTAACAACTGAAGTCCGTTTGGATCACCTGTAGTATCTTGTTTTCCTTCTTTAGAATCTTATTATCAAACCATATCACCATCGCTAGAGGTTATGTGGTTCCTATTCACGCTGTTATAAATGAAGACTTATTTTTTAAAATCTGTACAATACGCATTGTTTAATACAACAGATTGATTAATTGATTGGAATAATTTTTTTATGGAGTAAAAGCCAGGTCTGACCATTCTGCTCCAAACCCAAGATATTTATCTTAAAGTGTTAAAATTTGAAACCAAACTTCAAACATGGAAATAAACGCATTAAAAATTCCATCTCAAGCAGTATTTAATCAAACGAGATTAGAAAAGCCAATAACAGTAAGAAAATAAAATAACTTTATACTCGGATTATATCCCAGTACGTCTGTCAAATGAGGATTTTTATTGTTCAAATATTTGATTCTGAAATGAATAAAAGTGGGACATTCATTCAAAATATGTTTCATGGATAAAATAGAGTCACATGAAGTGCACATAGGGGGCGGTTCGCCCTTTAATAGGTAGTTGTGAGTAAGATATGTGTGACCAATTCTAAGTCTTGTTGTTTTAGCGACTATTTTACGATGGAAATTAGTAGCCTTTAATTGACGTTTGTATGTAATGCAATATAATGTGCACCTGACGATCCCCCATGTGCTTTGCTATTTCTAATGGAGAAATAATTTTGTATTTTCATTTAGAGGGACGAAAATGTTTTCCATAATTACAGCTGTCTTAGAAGCCCTGTCCGCTTATTCATTCCCTCTTATGCCTACATATTTTGGTATCCAACAAAAATTTAATTCATGGCTATTGATTTAAATTTTTGTTGGATACAATACACACGGTTTTATACAACTGAAAAGGAGGGATCTGCAACCCAGATAGCAATTTTAGTTTGCAGAAAAGTTTCAACAATCTTGCTCTGCAAATCTGCAACAAATTTAACACGGCAAGAGTGCAAGCTTGAAACAAGTTGCCTCAAACGAGTTATTCATCACGCGTCAAACTCATTGCAAACTATAGAGTGCGAAGAAACCTCAGATTCGAACCCTGGCATATCACTTCCTAAACCTGTCGTCCTAACCACTCAGCCAGCTAGACTCGGAGAGGAGAAGATAGATTCCGTTAATAGATTGTGTATGCGATTTATTTTAAATTGTTTTCTTGATTTCATTAATTTTTTAAATTTTGTGTTGAGAATATGATTTGAAGTCAAAGAGAGAGCGATTTTCGTTAATAACTACGTTTAGCTAGTAGAATCAATTATGAAATTAGTATTCAAAAGTAAAATAAATGAGCATTCTGTAATAGGTTGAAAACAGCTAATAGATTGTTTGCGTTTCTATTAGATATTGTGATTAATGGAGGGTTAAACTTCAATTCATAACTTTAATTAACCCTTTATAAGGCCGCCTTTAGTATACTTAACACCAACTTCATTAATTTTTAAATGCAATTTTTGAGGTTGGCGTAAGTTCTAGTTAAATTTTTCGATGAGATGAAAACCTAGATGTTCCAATTTATCATCTCAAATCATAACGAAGTGTCTTAACTTGGTAATTAATTATTAATTGATAAAACTAACCCTTTTCTTAAACTAACGTCACTTCCAAATCTATTTTATTGTGCCATTACTAGAAAAAAATGGTTCTTTAAAGGCCTAACCAAAGTAAACTTCAGGGTGCTTATACATTGTAACAATCATAATGCTATTATAACGCAGCGTACATATCGTAAGAGAGTAAATTCTGTAGTATACAAAATCCAGGAAACACGATAACGTCCAGAAGGCACGTTAGCGAATACGGAAGCACATTCAGAGATATTGGAGAGTGGCGATACACGAAACTTAAGCATAGCTCACTCATTACTGGCAGAAGGCAGGTAAGGGCCCGAGTTCTGACCTCTAGCGATAATGAAGGGCAACTCTAGCAGATTATGGTGGGGACGGCTCCAGCTGATCAATGGTCACCATACGGATATTAATTGCAAACAATAATTGCAGGGATTGCTGTAATGACGGAACCGCCCGAAATTCCGAATTTTCGCTCCTACCCCACGTTGAGATGATCGATGAGAACTCGGTCTCAAATGCCACAAGCTTGTCATTAGGACTCATAGGGAACAAATTGAAACGATTTAATGGGTTGTTGGTTCGGTTTACATGTGGCCGATGACCCGGTATTCATAAATGTAATTTGAAGAACCAGTGTTGGGAATAGTGTGATGTAGTTAAGCTTATGCAAAAAAGATGTCTATCTTAAGAGTCAATGTTAGAAAAAGTGTTAAATGGTTAAGTTTATGTGAAAAATATCTGTATTTTAAAAATCAATTTTAGGAAAAGTATTGAATTATTATGTAAAGATATGAATTTTAAGGAACAGTATTATGAAAAGCATTAAATGGTTAAGACTATGTAAATTTTCAAATACCACAAACTTGTCATTAGAAATCATAGGGAACAAACTGAAACGATTTAATGGGTTGTTAATACCGATGGCCCGGTATTCATAAATGTAATTTGAAGAATCAGTGTTGGGAAAAGTATGATGCTGTTAAGCTTATGTAAAAAAAAGATGTCTACATCTCTTAAGAATCAATGTTAGAAAAGTATTAAATGAGTAAGAAATACTTAAGATGTGTTGCAGTTTAGAAAACATTGCATAATGGAAGTGATTCAATAAAAAAAATTCAAATATGTAATACATGAGTTGTAATTTATAAATTCTAGTATAAAGGAAAAAAATTATTAGAAAAAATAAAAACCCGGCGTACATAAATGTAATTTGGAGAATCAGTGTTAGGAAAAGCATTATATATGAGTAATGTTGTATAAAGATGCATTGCAGATTAGGAAATCTTGAATAATGGAATAGCTTAGTGGAAGAAGAGGAAAAGGACATGGTACATAAAATAATATTTTGAATTCCAATAAAACAATCAATCATCCAGAATGAAGGAATTTATTTTAGTGAAGTGGTGTTAGGAAAATTATCGAATGTTTAAATTCTTGTAGAAGTTTTGCGGTAAATGAAAAATTCATAAGTAATTAGACTTAATTCGTCAATGAAACTGAAAACAAAATGATATTCAGAATTCAAAACTCGTTTTAATGATCCAGCATGTATAAATGCATTCGTGCAAAACTATTTTAGAAAATTGTAACAAGAATACATTATCAAAATTCAATTCCTGTTGAACTGAGTAAATCAGAAATATTTGGTTAAGGGGGGAAAAGACGAATCAGAAAGAGAAAAGGTTTAGGAAGCCAAAAATTAGAAAACGCCTTTTGATCGATTTTCGTAGTATATTTTATTATCTGTAACTAATCATGTGGACACATCATTAATTAAAATAACATCAGATCAGTAATTTATTTAATTCTACTTTATTTGATTAAGAATATATCATATTTATGTAAAAATATTTCTATTTAAGTTTGACATTTTGTGAAAATATTAAAATATTTTCCAACATTATGATCAACAATAGTCAATTTTACTTCTCAACCGCAGGAATATTAACATTTGTCATTTGTACAAACAAAAATAAATAAATGAATAAATAACAACATTACATTTGGTTTTTCCATTGCATTCATAATTTTCAAGCAGCGAAGAGAATCTCTGGAACTCCACTGCTTTGAATGGAAATGCGTAAAAAGGTAGAAAATTGCAGATGAAACAAAATTATGTCTAGAGGCGCAAAAGACTTTTCTTTCGTTTCCCATGTTCAGTTCAAAAGCAGATAGCTCGTATTTATATGTATATTTTCTTAAATAACCATGGATAAAGTGTTCTTAAGATGTTACACAAATAATTAAATACAAAAAAGATCGATTCATTTCTTTTAAAAGCTAAGATTTCTAACCTGGTAGCTGATTGTTCAAAATAATTGGGCGCTCAGATGGTTAAGGATTCGTTATTTCGGTATGATGACTCAGATAAGATACGCATTTCCAGACAGAATGAACCACAGATTAAAGGATTTTATGAAATATATCAATATTTATGCATTAAGAAACTTATTAATATTAATAACTGAAAACATTCTATGGTTTGTAGTCAATGTAGTCTTAAAATGCTATTTGTATTGTTGATGTATGTTTCTCAGGTTTCTTCATTCGGAACACTGCATAAGAATAAGCTATTTAGCTATTTTTAAAACTCTTGCGTCTAATAAGTTGAATTACTACTTAGTTTATAATTCTAATTTAATTTGATAAAAAACATTTCGCTTATATAATGATTATATACAAAAAAAGAAATGAAAACTTTTCCAATGTTTTCAAAAATATTAATTCCAATTGATTCGTTTCACATTTAATACTTTGTTGCTAGAAAAATTTGAAATAAAATTGAATGAATTTTTGTAAATATTAATGAATCGAAAATTTTGTGAGTAAAACGTGGAAATTTCCGTAATGATTTTACCAGTTTGAATTTAATGGAGAAGTGTATATCTTCTTTCAGATAATCTTTAAAAAATATATTTTATTTCGTATTCAGAAAAACATGCTAAGCTTGGAGACAAGTGAAAAAAAGAGCACGCAACACGGCTTATGAAAGTATTTATTTAGAAGCGCAGGGTCAGATATATGCGTTTCCAAAAGAACAGGCTATTATGTTCAGATTCATAGCTCCAATTTGGAGAATAGATTACATTTAAAATTGATTATAATAATCAAAAAAACACAAATTTTTGAATTTATCAAAATAAGAATTTAACTATATCGTTTAACTTAAAAGTTAACTATCAATTATGTATTCTGATAAAATCATAAAAATTGTAAGAAAACTAAGCCCCAGTACTCGAACAGAACATTTGCCACTTTGTTAATTTACACAAAGAAGAATGTGCCTCTCCAAAATATTTGTTTTTCCGTCGCTTTGGCGGAGTTTGAAGAATATTTCGTAAACAGTCCTAACATCTGTATTTGGGATTCAGATTCGTAGGAAAAAAATATTTAGCTCCTTTTACTCTGCATATTGTGACGTCAATATTATAGTTCTGGATCCTTTCATTGCTTGGCGGGGAAAAGAACTGGAACTACCTAAGAATTTTTATTCAGAAAAACCGAAGTTTATATGCAGTATGCAAAACTTAAAGAAACCCAGGCTTCCAACAAAAGATATCAGTAATATATTTTTTATATTTTCTTTCTTAAGCCCCCTTGTTCTGAATTCTGGAACAGCTCCGTTTGATGCTACAAGCTCTCTCTCATCTGAATTCTTGTATAAACTCTCCATAGCTGAATCATGGCATTATTTTTATTTGGCGCGCTTTTTTTTCGCCATCCATCAAAAATTGGCAGAAACCTTTACTGCAAAAGACTATTCCAGAAAAATTTCCCATTCAGGGCATGGCGTATCAAACTTGGGTAATTTAGATGCTGAATTGCAAGGGTTATTATTGTTTTTTATCTTTTCAACTTCGAAACAAATTACGCATACTCTGGCGGAGAATGTTCGATGGAACAGCAGCAAGAAAAAAATGGCGAAGCTCTTGCTGCAGCATGTTGCAGTACCAGTCTTTCGCCCTGATCTTCAGTACGTGAGAATTGTTGGTTATGAAGGGGGTTGGAAAAAGAGATGCTGGGAAAATAACAAAGTTTTGATTTTTTTGCAGAGAATTTCAATTGAATCAAAGCCAAGGCATCTTGATAAATGAATTGGGGAGACGCCGTCGAAGCTGGGAGCGTAGTAAGGAAAAAAAGCATTTTTCGTTAAGCCGTGAGATGTAAAATAATGCGTGTACCTCCTCTTGTTGGAGTGGTTGTCATATTCTGTTATTCTTGGGATGTTGGAATATTCTGGGCAACTAGTTTAAATTTTTCTGCGTTTCCACTTTCGAGTTTCGTTGGTAAAATTGCTACATAAATTTTAGAAATCATCCACCTGGAAAGAGGAATTGCAGATCGTTGGAGAGAAACACTTTTACAGTGTGGAATAAAAAATAGTGTTTTTCTTTACCCTAAACATTTTCCTAACCAAAGACATATTTTAAACCTCCCAAAATTTCAGTTTGGGGTTTGACAAATGTTTTTTGTTATATGCTCAGATGTGGATTTCTCTTCCTCTCTCTTTTAAGGAAAGAGTTGTAATTTACAGATAAAAAACAAGGCTCAAAAGTATTTTTTCAGAAGTTAAAGTTTTTCAGTATTTTTTCTCTTATTAAATTTATTAAATGTGTTTCTGATTAAATATTTTAAAATATTTCTTAAGCTATTCTTTTCTCATACGTTAACTCAAAAATAAATGGATTATTAATATTTTTTTCATTTCCATTGCGTTTCGAATTTTCTCCACTGATCTCTTCTTAGCTGACGAAATAGTGAATCTTTTGTTTTATTCTGAGTTGTTCACAATTCTTACTTTTGCATATTTTTATGTTTAACATATCTATATGTATTAGTTAAATTTTGTGATTGAAATTGGGTAGTAACTAATACTATAAAAGAAATGAAAGAAATAGTTTCGTCGAAGCCTCTAAGTCATCAGGACCGCAAAACAAACTCACTTTTAAATAAGTTTAGGCAATAATTATGAGGGAAAAATGGTATATCTTTTGATTATTTTTTCTAAATTATGTTTTATGCTTATTTTGCTGTAGTTCAAAACTCTACTTTCTACCCAAAGATTTTTCTTTAACTCTAAATAAACTATTAAAAAAAGACCACAAAATAGGTAAATTAATCTTTAAATATTGATAAAAAAGCTTTTACTTAAAAAACATATTTAACGAATTTTTAAGAAATATTTAACAAATCAAGATGGAGTTTCCTAATTTTTTTTAAATTGTGAAATTTGCTAATCTCTCAAAATCACGCATTTTCGACAATTTCAGGACTCTAACATTGTTCTAAGAAACTCATATAGCTATCATTTATACTTTTTAAAAGAAACACTGATGTAGCAATACAATCTCTATAGAATAGCGAAATCATGTCTAGAAAATCATACACAAATCAAATCTATAATTCTGCTTTTATTCTAGTTTTGAGTTTCGCTTCAATTCAAACTCTCGTTTACGTGAATATAATGAACTTTAAATCTGGTTAGTAGTGAAATATATTTCCATTCTTGTAGGCTGAAAGATGCAGATTAAGCACTTTATAAGTGGTTCAAAACTGCTATCTCAGTCTTCAACATCTCGAATACTGCTTCAAAATGGGCGCTAAATGAAGGAAAGGAATTAATTTCCATCATAAGAAATTTTGAAAGCTTGTTAGGGCGTTTAAGTATCCACTTGGAGAAAATGCTGGAGCCTTGAAGGATTATATCTTCTAAAAGAGCATCCTTGAATGTAATTCAATTTAAAAACTCCGCTGTTTAGCTATTTACAATAGATAAAGACGCACAATTAGAAACAGACGTGCAAAGATTTAACCATTTGCTTCATTTACCAATCTATTCCTTGAGAATCAGTCTTTCAACTTCGGAATAGTTGAAAGTTGGAATTTTCAATAAATTAATTATTTTCTTATTTATTCTCTTTTTAAAATATTTTTGAAGCAGACTAGGGCAGATTTCGTTAATAAAGAAGGTTTATATTTCGAACAATATATATAACTTTCTACTATGAAAGATATATTCATTATCAAGATACTATATATTCAAAAGTATTACATGTACAAATATGAGTGATTTATGAAAATAACAGTAAACTCATCAAGTTTGTATTGCGTGCCCAAATGGCAACACGAATTCAGTATCTCCCAAAACTGAGACAAAGCAAGAAAAGAGTTTTTGTGTGTTAGAATATGCGAGATCTGTCTGTTATAGCAGTGTGACTTCTTCCTTTGGGGGCGAATTAAGGAAGGACCTTGTTTTTGTACCCCCACTACCATAAACATCAGAAGATCTCAGAGAACGTATCCATGCTGCATGGATGGCCATTGACAGGAAGACACTACAAAATGTGTGGAATGAGTTCGACTACTGCTTGGACGTGTGTAATGTGACCCAGGGGTCGTACATAGAACATTTGTAGAGTGTGCAGAAAACTTGATGAGTTTGTGGTTATTTTCGTATATCACTCATATTTGCACGCGTAATACTTTTGATTATATAGAGTTGTGAAAATGAATGAATCTTTTATAGTAACCCTGTATATCGATTCCACTTTTGAAACTTTCATAGATATAAAAATAACCTCAAGCAAGTGAAAAGCCACCCAAAGATGACCACCGATTCGAAAGCATTTCACGTTTTTGACCGTACTTCGCGTCACGGGAACTAGGTACCATTTTATGCCATTATTGAATCGCACTTGACTGCTCGCGCAAACCGAAATCCCAGCGTCCCAGCACGGACCCCATCTGCACGCTTCCAAAAAGCGTGCTCTGTACCAGCGTCCATCCATTGATTGTTTTAATCTGCATCTCTCCATTGTGACCACCAATGATTACCATTGCATATATTGGAGAATTATCCCCCGGTAGTCAACAGCAGCTATCATCGGCCACCCAATCACGGTCCTATCCATCCATGCTGATTAATGGTAAGAGTTGAGTAACAATCGATGCTCCTAATTACAAGATCTGTCGCCGCGTACGTAAATGGTCGAAGCAGTGGCGACCGTGAATGATTAATGAGACTTTGCATGCCCGAGACTGGACAAGAGATTTTATTTTTGGATCGGCACTGGCCTTATCGGTGTATTCGAGCAAATAAATTGTTATAAATTTAGTTTTAAATGCCTTCTTTTCAGTTTAGAATTGTTGAAACTGTGTAATAGTTGAGACGGCAGTATGACTGCGTGCAATTTTTAAATATTTTGATGTTGTTATCTTCGTTTATTACTTTCGTCAATGAGTTGACTTAAATTTCAAATTAAGGTGGAAGGACCACTTTTTTTTAGTTCGTGACAAAATGTTTAGATGCCGATTAGACTAATAAAAGAATATTATTTCTGTCGTTTCAAGTATGACTTCTATAAGTATTACAGAGCAGAAGTTTCAGCTTCGTTATAGCTATTACTTTTATTCTGTAATAAAAGTTTTAAACATCTTTACTTTGAATTTTAGATCAGTCGGGAAATATTACAAGTTATCTAGCAGTAACTTATGAAAAAACGCTTAAAACCAAAAGAGGTGGTAAATTCATCTAAATCAATAATTAGATATTACAATCTAAATTGAAAATAACATTCTAATTATTAATGAAAATTTCTTTATATGCATAGAGTACTTCAAGCATTAATTCGATTCTCAGTAAGAGGTAACTTCATGCAAAGGAGAAAATAATAACATTTCCACAGCTTTAAAATATTCACCAATTGCTTTAGATCTCTTTAACATTAAATTCATGGGCCAATTGATTATAAATGTTACTCAGAATAGTTGGTGAAACTCATTAGAAAGAAAAGAATCAGTGGTGTACGATTAATCTTGAATCTTTGAAGTGAATCTTCTCGGTTAATGCGATTCATGATCATAAATTTTATGTCTTTAAAAAGACACACATATTCTTTTCATCTTGATAAATATAATTCAGAATCCTACTTTCTTTATAGCCCAAATTTAATACCACTTTAGGGCTGTTGTATATTGTAGCATTTATTTATGAAAAAAAAATTATTTCATATAAATTTATCGTTTAGGAACAAAACTCACTGAATTATAAGAAATTTATCTTTTTCCTTTTTCTGGCATGACTAACTCGTGATTTCAGCTTTTATTTGTATATACTTTGAAAATAAATAATAAAAATTTAATTTAAAGAGTTGCTCGTAAGGCTTTGTCGGAACAGTGTTTGAATCTTTGCGTGGGATTTTTGAAAACTAAAAGTTTATGGGAATTCAAACGGAATGTTACATTCTCGAACAGTAAAATATGTTCTAATGAAGCTGTAAAATACTCAAAATATATAGAACCAAGAACCACAAAATATCATGCAAATTATTCAATTCCTTCACAGGCGTCTGAACTAGATGCACGTGCTTAGCGAAACAGCAAATTGTTTTTCTCCTATTAAATACCCACCAAATAAGAAAAGCGCATTTCAGAAACTAATATGATTTGTATAAAATTAAAGGTCATATTTTCCGACGAATATAGCGTCGGCGTCGCATAAAATAGTCAGAAATTTTACAGCACTCATTAAAAGCAAAATTTTAAAATTTCGTTCATATAAGAGTAAATATATTCACCTTCAGCTATAAATCACAAAATAATAAATAAATTTGAAGACGAAAGTAAAATCTGCATTAAAATGTTATAGAAATTGCTTAGTTCAATTCAGGAATATAATATAAAAAATTTTTATTGGATTTATAACAAAGAAATATGCAAATCTGGAATACTTTACTTTTATACTCAAAATTACTTTCATATTCGAATGAGCCGTATGTTTACCATATCCATTTTATTTGTCTGCTATGATGCATAATTGTTTCCAAATATTAAATTTCCTCGAAAGATGAAAATAAATTTTAAATTCAAAGCTCAAAATTTGGTAAGAAACTTAATTTGTCTATTCAACAAATGAAAATGCTTTATCAGAAATAACATAAACCTTATACAAGAAATTTATAGATGTCAAAAGACAATACAGCAGGATGTAAATTTGAATTCGCTCAATCTAAATCGTGAAAGTATTCTTTAGACAAAGGATGATTCCTTGGTTTTAGAATGAAAATTGCTTTACTCTCATTTTAGATTTTTATTTTTGTTCCAAAATATGTTGGAATCAATGTGTATCAATGTGAAAACACCACACACTAAGTATTTTAAAAATTCTAAATTTCACCAGCAAATGCTAGATTTTAAAAATATGCTATCAAACAAATTGTTATTGTTTACATCAAAATAAAGGTCTTAATCTTCCAGCGGGAGAGCCTACGCAAATTTTACGACATATTGTGCATCGTATTACATATATATATCGTATTATTTTACAAAAATAAATGCAACTTTTATTTGTGTTATCTGTATTTATTAGCTTAATAGTAAACAAAGATTTTATAAATAAAAATTTCATTTAAATTTATAAAAGAACGATATAAATATGTAATAAGATGCACAATGCAAGTATCTCTTGTATACGCGCGCCCGCTGGAAGGTTAACAAGAATATTAAATATTATTATATTTCCTTATTATTCCCTTTTCGAGCGATTTTATTGTACATCTCTATATAAAAGTTAATTATTGCTGCCTATTGAACAAAAAGTTTTATGCTTAAATACTGCTTCAATTGAGTTTTTGAGCAGTCCAAAATTTATCATTTTTCTAATGAAATTCAATAAATTTTCAAAGCCTTAAATTTTTATTTATCCCTTTATATAAAAGACTATTAGCTGGAACAAAATATTTCGATTAGGCGAACATTAAAATGATCATTTGATTTATGGAATTATATTTTACTTAAATTTTGAAACAGTTTAAGCTTATTTTATCTTTAATGTTAAAAGTATCAATTTTAGGCTAGGCAGCTAACTGTAGTTACGATAATTAACCATTGTGTCTCAGGTAACGTAGAATGTGTATCTCATTTTTACCTTACAGTTGGGTGAGTTACATTGAAACAGCATTGCATCTAAATAGAATTTAGTTCCGTTGAAAAGTCTTTCGACAATGATTCGCAGATGTTACATATAAAAAAAGTAAAAATAGCTTGCAGTTTTATACAGGAAAAGGTAAAATCCCCGAGGATTGAAAATTACATTTATAAAGCTTATTTAATGGTAATCTTTACAATGTAAATGAATGAAATTTAAAACTAAAACACACCAAACATCTTTATAGGACTTAAAAAGTGTTTAAACCTGAAATTTAAGCTATTATTAATCGAATTATAAACTAAAACTTCCTTATCCCAACGCCAACTTTATAGACACAAACTCGATTTATTTGTCACTGACATGTCAAAACATGTGCCATTTTTCTTCCTTCAGTGCTCCATCACCAGTTCCGTAATTCCAATCTGTGTCCTGACAAACCTGAGACCACCGGTGGGGATTCCTTGATTGCTTTATTCTTCCTTAAACCCCTGCGACTAGGTTTCTTTTGTGTCCGTACGTCCCACAATCTTGGGGGATTCTCGAAGTCCTTCTTCTTGTTCGAAAAAAAAGGAGAAGAAAGAAAAATCTTTGATTTTTTTCATTGGCCACCTTGTCTTGTGTCTATTTTCCATCCTCTGGGAATACTTTCACGACTTCTTGACGCAATTTCGTCTTTGCCTTGTTGCGTCGTGATAACAAGTGATTCTGGTAATCTTCTGTGCTCTGGCTCGTCTCGTCGAATTTTGTGGACCAATAGAGAACGTTAGTCTTTTACTTCTTTATTCTCCTTCTTCGGAAACAAAGAAAGACGACTTGAAGAGATCTAACACAAATATAGGAAGGAAAAGAAGGAAAAGGCATTCTTAATTCCTCCTTAAACCTTGCGCACGGATTCCCCGAAGACAATCCGACCAAGAGATTTAGAAAACTGGATTTCTGAAAAAATAGGAAGATTTTGTCAGGAGATTACTCGAGGGTTATGAAGGAAATATCTAGAAAGAAATGTAGGCATTTATTCGAACACTGTTTTTCCCAGGTATATTTTATGGCGATGATGAATCGAATTTTTTTTACATAGATTTAAGACCATAAATCACCGCAGAGGGATTTTTTTATCGTGCTTCAAGGCAAAATCCATCTTTAATATCGTTTAGTTTTTACATATAAATCTATACTATATAAAATTATAATTTTACGTTATTTTAGATATCATTTCACGTCATTTAAAATCAGTGACAAAACTACTCTAATAAACTTATATTAATGATTTAAAAAGATTCGCTGTGAAACCACTGCTTTATAGTGAAAACCAATAGGTTGACTTAGAATTATATAAAAATACAAATATAATATTTTGTATTCCAAGAAAGATTCATCAAATCTTGGAAAAGTTTTTGCTTGAAAGTTACATTAACTTTTTCATGCATGAATACAGTTTACACATTTTTAAGGAAGAGGAAAAGGATTAGTTTCAGAGATTTACACAAATCGTGTACATTTGATTTCGTATTCGATGACACATTGAATATTTAAATTTTATTTTATGCATTTTGTTAATTTAGAAGGTAGAGAAACGGAGATAAACTGGATTTAAAATTAGAATATTTTAAAATAGTTATTATATATCATCTGTTATTTGTTAAATCTGATGTAATAATGTTTGAGTAGCTTAGCGTAAATGAGATGCTATATAACAAAAATATATACATTAAAGTAGATCTGCTACTATCGAAAAAATTGCGTTTTTCTTCCAATTTCCTGAAACAAAATCAAAAGATAATGATGAAACTTTTAAAATCTTCCATCAATTTTGTCATATAGGCCGGAAACACTGACATCTAAAGGTCTAGACACATTTAGAAAAACAAATCATCAAAACTAGATTTATAGTATTATTTTGTTAAAATTGTAACATTTCTACAGAACTTTAAAATGAATGATGACGAATATTTCACCTTATATCGCCATTGCTTCTAAAATTTCACATTTTTAAAATTTTGGCAACAGCAGTGAAACGCTGTGAAGTTAATGGTCGAGCCAACGATACATTTTTACCACAAATACTAAATAAAAAAACATTTTGTTGCTCCTAACTTCTTTTCACCGCTTATTGAAAGTGTCTTCATATAAATCACATCGCGTTTCAGCTCGCAGTGCATAAATGTATACATTATTCTATGATGACATCTGAAAATTATTTGTCAAACACACAAAAACCATTTTCGTTCTTCAGTATGCACCGAGCGTGAATCTAGACATTCATTTTCACTTAGGAAGTTGGAAGACAGAAATATTGGCAAAACTCCACAGGGTCTAAATATCACAATAAAATCTCAGTAAAAAGAATTTTACAGCAAAAATAAATCCTGCCATCAGTATAAATACTGAGAAGGCAAATAAAGAATTTGGAAATGGATTTTAAGTCTGTTAAAAGATATATCAAACTGTCACATCCAGAGTTAAAGCTACGGTTCATCAAACCATACTGGAACTAAAAAATGAGATGGAATTATACAAATGGAAATAGCTCAAATCTTTTGGCTCAATATTTTTATTCTCATGTGCATCGTGCTGCGAAAAGGCTTTAAAAGAATCCTAGTTAGCTCTTGCTTTTGTGGAACTGCAGTTTTTGTGAAGCTTAATTTTGAGCAAGTTTCAAATCTTGTTCCAATTTTTTTATTCATATTTCCCTTCTATTTTATGAACAAAGAAAGTATTTAGGATGTCATATCTTAGAATGAGACTTGTGTTGGAATATTTCGACATTTTTAGTTTCGTCTTCGATTTAAAAAACTCTTTTTATTTATTATATGTTTTCTCAAAATAAGTTTCGACTTCTTACACAATACTATTCATTATAATTACTGAAGGATTTATTTCTCAAAATTTAGAAAAGTTTAAGTTTTTTCATTAGTATCCTAATCTAGTCTTTACTTATTTCGCAATGCAGAAATTCATTTTAATGAAAAATTTCGATAGCAATTCGAAAATTTAGATGTGGCGTTTCAAATCTGATTTTAGTGCTCTTAAAAATAATTGTGTATGTACTAAAGTTGTGTCAAAGATAAGTTAATAACGAGGACATAATTGGATAAGATAGATAATTAGAAATAGATTAGATAAATAGATTAGAAAGATTAGTTGACTTCGACATTTCACCAGAGCTTCGGAAATAAATAACTGCTAAGATTTCATATTAATGACATTACAAAATATAAGGCTTGCAAGAAGTGTAGTAATATTAATAGACAAAATTTTATTGACTTTAATATTTTCTATCCCTGATTTATCTAAATATGCATGTTTTGCGAATAAGAATTTTCTGAAATTCTCTAAAGATAAAACATATTAGATCTAAATCTCAAAGCAGATACATATCTTTTGAAAGAGATTTGAATTTGTATTCAATTATTCTTTATTGTCACTCGATCCTCTTGGAAATATATTGTGTAAAGTGAAAAGTAACAGAAAACATATAATTATATTTATTTTTATTGATAATATTTAATAAATTATATTTATTACTTTTTATTCATACATAATTTATTTTATTCTTTTGGAGAATTTCTTGTTTTATTATATTTTTAAAATACAATATGACATTTAAAATTTAAGAACACGGTGTTTATGCTGTTTTGATAGAGAAATTAGAGTAAATATTTTAAACATAAAATGTATCCTTAAATTTATATATTTGTTTACTAATCTTTTTAAAATTACAAATTAAATTATAAACTGAACCATAATCTCAAAAATTACTGTACAAATAAATATACCTAATTTTATAATAGTGAATGTTAGTGTACTTTATTGAGATAGATTTCGCTGAGTACAATAGATAGCGCAATAATCATGCCCGAGTTCTGCTGTGCAGTAAATCATTTTTGTATAATGCTGTAAGAAGCAGAAACTGTTCGCGTGCCACTTTAATAAACATAATTTTATAGGGAGATAAACTTGCTTTCTTCCGAACAAAACTTGGAATTCTGTTTCGCATGCGGATATGCTGTTGCGCATAAATATGTCTAGGCTTATTATGGATAGCTACATATGTTTAGAAGGAGGTTTACTAAACATAATACTTTAAGAAATTCAGCTTCCTGAAACACTCAGTCTTTGTAATACATAATAAAGTGATACATTACTCTAAACTATTAACTGCCCACATACCAAATAAACTACAATACCTTTGTTTACTCAGGGTAATATAAAATATTAGTTTTCATGAAAATATTATGTGTATAATAGCTCTACTTTGTAGAAACCTTAATATTTCAGCGTGTCGAGTGTACTCCCCAAAGCAAGATTACCCAAATTATCGTCACTGCTGAGAAGAGAGTCTTGGGAACATTGATATTTGTTTCTGAACTTTGGCAACAGTTGTTTCGGGAAGTTTGATGATAGCGATAAAGAATAAAATTAAGAATTTATTCTGGTTTTAAGTTTTTAAAATAATAATGGAAGAATAAAATGAAAACAGCAATTATAATCCTCAAATATAAATTATTTTGTAAGATCTTCTATCACCATTCAAAAGTCTAATTCTATTATAAAAAACTAAAGTGGATAATCGAGAAAGACCTCCGTATATGTACCGAAATAATGGTATGCGGTAATAATGACATACAGATTGAATGCACATTACATTTTAATATGCATATTTCTTGCTACAGAAGTCAATAAAATTTTAAATAAGTCATTAAATACACCAAATGATAGTCTGAAAAATTAATTTTATTTGCTTACTATATGAGTGGTTCAGAAGCCAATGCGGTTAATTCCATTTTTTGCTATTTTCTAATTTTGGGAAATTTTAATGGAATTAATAATATTCTTTTTAGTTATTGAAGGATTGACTAGTTTCTTTATTAGAAGACTTCATAAACTTTTGGCTGATTAAATGAATAAACCAAAAATTTGAAATATTAATCTAATAAAAAACATAAATTTTCTCAATTATTTTTTCTGGACTTAACCGCATTGGCTTCTGAACTACTCATATATCAAATAATGTACAAATATTTAGTTTTTAGGACGAATTCACATTATTCGCATTACGTTTAGACCAATTAAAGAAGAATGCAAAATTTTTCTTTAATTGGTAAGTGAATGTTTAAAAAAATTGTGCATGCTATAAAGGTACGAAAAAATTTCAAAATTAGTTTACACCAATTTTAAAACGTTTTAATTATTACTGCTAAAATGACTTCCCAAATATTTCAAACTGGATTCAATTTACGTTCACTTGATACATATCGAATGCGTGGCGGCTATTTCATTCTGGAATCCATTGCGCACCGCGCAAGAGTAAAGATACGACTCCACAGCGCATCTTAAGAAAATATACAGTTCGATGTTAGATGATATGCAGCAGAGTTACAATTTTATGTCACAGAGATCTCGCGTGAATTGATTCTATATCCTTAGATTCCATTATATAGTTACCGGCAATGTATGAAACCCGGTATTCTATAGAATGCCTAGGTATTTTTAGGCGAAATGCGAAATATGGGAATTATTGGATTATGTTATATATTTCGCTAAGCATTGTATGTAATACCTAGACATTCTATAGAATGACAAATGTTATTCGGGCAAAGCGTGAAAAGAAGGTAATGATAAAGTTTTTATTTAAAACATTTGAATTCTACAGAAAACAAATGCTACTTAGAAAAAAAATAGAAGAAATTTTTTTTATTGAAAAATAAGTGAAGGAAAATAATAGTTATACAAAAACAAAGTTTATGCTTTTCTTATAAAATAAAATATGAACCTATTTGTTGCATGAATAAAGGAAATAATTTTACTTTGAATTGCACTTAATATTATTTTTTGATAAAATTGAATCGGCGATATATTTCATACTTTATCATTTGGCATTGTATACAATGCCAAGGAAATGTGTTAAATATTAATCATTTCATAATTTGCCTAATACTGTGTCATTTGTCATTGTATGAAATGCCTAGGAAATGTGTTAAATATTAATCTTTTCATACTTCGCCTAAAAATGCCTACTCATTCTATAGAATGCCGGATTTCAAAATTTTCCGTTAGAATATATATTTTTTAAATAATATCTCTAGTAACTAATGATTGCATGCATAAATAAATGATACTACTTCATTATATTACAGCATGATGATCCATAGAGTATTTTAACAGAAAATGTTTAGCGTCAGTTGGCCGATATTCCATGCCGAAGTTTCATCGAAAGTCCTCCTTCTTTCCGAGTGGGCGACGGATTTTAGAAGTCCCTGATCGAATTGGGTCCTCGCATATTTCATCTGCGTTCCCTCCATGTTAGTGACATTCTGGAATGAACTCCGATTAACGCAATTAGGCCTAAGTGGCCGATCGAACGTTGGCTTGTCGCATTTGTCTCTTGTGCCATTTATCCTCGGTTAATTCAGGTCAGTTAATCGGAGCTGACAAAATGTTTCAGAGCAGTTGAGTGTAATTTGTTTGACGGACCAATGGATTGCTTGACCAACCACCTTTTAACAGCGAGCAACTAATTTAAGCGGATTCGGAGAACGGTAGTAGCGGTAATGTCTTCAAATTCGCAAAAGTCTCCGGATTGCGAAGATTTTAACAATAGGATTGTTGTCTAACTAATAAATAAAAGACTGTGACATAAATATAAGTAACAGCCAACGATTAATTAAAGCAGATTTTAGAAATGATGTCACTGAAAATGATGTCTTGAGATTTTCAAGATAACCCTGTGTTTAACCCCTTAAAAGATTTGTCCGAGCCGCAGTAGCCAGGCATCGAATTATGCCATTTTTAAACTCATAAGCTAAAATTAAATCATTCTTAGAAGTTATAACTCGATACAAAAATGACTGGTAATGAATTATCATTTCAAGTACTCCATGGACATGTAGTTGAGCCAATAAGATAACGCATCCCTAAAATGGACGGGAGGGGTCATCTAATTAGATACTACAAAAAAACTTCAATGTTAAGAGTTTAATGATTTTATTTACAGAAATATTGTCTACGTAATAAATGAAAATAGCTTCTCGTGTAGATGTCTGATTTTAACCCTTAAAGGTCCAGTGTTGCCTTCAAGCAACATACCGAATTTTGACTTCTAAAATCTTGAGAATAAGACTGAAGTTCTAATGTTGTTGTTACCAGTAGGATACATACTGAAATTTTTATTAAATCAATTTTCAACATATGGATGGCAACCTGAATACTGATAAAAAAATTAAAATAAATTGACGTTCTTCACATGAAGGTGCATCATTTTAGCTTTGTAAGCTTGAGAATAACATATTTTATTCCTTATCTGTATTATTATTTGTTAAAATTCATCTCAGTTTCAAATTATAGAATTTTATCAAGGAAATGTTTTCTGAAATAAAACCCAGTGTTGTCGATTGCTAACAAACAGTTTTTTAGCCAGAAACTATACTTTAAAAAAATTGAATTTTTTAAAGTATTTTTACCATGTTTTATTTAAGAAATGAAAGTCAAAAAACATTTAAAAATCAATTTTTAAAGAATTGTGCTTCTAAGGGTTAACCTCTAATCTGAAAATACTAGATTAACAGTAAGTAAAGGTAAAAGAAATATTTTATGATCTGAGTTTAATTCATTTTTATGTTCTTCAAAGCTAAATTCTAAAAACAGCTTTTGTATGACAAACCATGTAATGTAAAAGTTCACAGCATCAAAGCCCTCCTTTGCAAGATTGTCGGCCAATTCATTTCCGTGAATATCTACATGCGAAGGGATCCATTGAAAATGTACATCATGCTGAAGGGAGATGAGCTACAATTTTTGTAAGATGGATAAGATTGTTTTATCCCCTATGTAGGTCAAGTTTTTAAGGTGTTGACTTGAGCTATGGCTATCAGTAAGGATCCAGAGGTCTCCAAATTTGCTTTCGCTCATGATGGTCTCCAGTCCCACATCGATTGCCAGTAGTTCGCTTCGGAAAACAGAACAGAAATCTGGGTTACGTTGTTTTATAGAGTATTAAAAGTTTTAACTCGTATAAATGGTAAATCATATCCCGGTTTATTTTCTTTTCCAAACCCATCCTTTCAAGGGAAGAATTACCTTCTCTATTTATACATTGTATCATTGTGTGCTTTTATTGTTTACAATATTTTCAAACAACTGACTTACAATATAAATTTATTTATTTACTGTGCTTTAAATTTCAAATAATAGAATGAAAATAATGTAGGAAAAACACTAAGACTCCTGTCCTAAATACAGATTATGTTGTAAAAGCGAGTAAGCAGAATTATCATATGACATTTCACCCATTGAATAATTGCTAAAAGTATTTAGTTGATCTCTTGCTTTTGTAACCCTGCCCATTTTAAATACTTTCAATAACTCTTCTCATCTTTTATTTTAACCTGTAAAACAAAGCGTCCGGTTCCGTAGCTTACACCTTTAAAATAGGCTCAATTTTGCAATTAACAATTTTTGAACTAAAAATTTGCTTTCAATGATGACAAAAATTGAAATTTTTTCCGCTCTGCTTTGAACAGAATTGGGAAATAATGCAATAATCAAGTTCTTAGAAATTCCGGATAACAGCAAAGTGATTATTGGGTTTTAAAATAATATTACTTTAAACATATTAATTCCACTCTTCAATGTTAACGAGGAAGAAGAAGATGTTAATTTATTATTTCCATACTGTCATTTTTCCACGTGAGCTACCAGATGCAGAGCAAACGCATTTTCGCGTCAAGAAGTAAAATGAAGAGGTTTATTTTAAAATGAAGAGGCCTATCTAAAGAAGTTGGAATGGCCGAATGGCACTTAGCTTTGAAAACTTGGTCTTTTTCATGTGCCTCCATAAGTATCAAGATCTTACAGTTCGCGATTTTTTCCCTTGTGGTTACTTTAAGGAGATTGTTCGCGTTCCACCATTGGCATCTATGTTGAATGAGGGCTAGAAACGTATTCCTAACACTTTTACTAACATAAACAGCGACCTACTTCAATGCCTCTGGGGAGAATTGGACTACCTCAGAGATGTGTGTTGCTCTACGAAAAGAATACATAAACATCTTTTATAAAAAATCAAAAAATCATATATTTCATTTTTTATGAGATATTGTTTAGTTTCATGCTCACAATACTTTTCAAAATAAAGTAAGTTAAAACCCGATGATTATTTTGTAATTACCCTGCATGACTAATGGTTACTTCAATGTTGTAAAAGCCCACATGTAAAGATCCCATGTGACGTGTCGCCCTTTAGGTTGTTAACCATCCATTACAGGCCTGGTCGCTTGCTTTTAGACAACCTACCTAAATTTAAAAATTACCTCTGAGCACAACAGTAACTCATATCCCGTTCTGTTTTGTCCTATAAAGGAATGCTTTAGGACGGAGGATAACCTCCTCCTTCCACTTCTAAAAGTGCATTGAATGTTTCCATTATTAAAACAATTCCGGTTGCGAGCATATCCAGTTTCCAATTCCGAGCAAGGCTAAAGAATATGAATGCATAAATGGAGAAAAGAATCCCTGGAAGAATGAATTATACATCTGAGATATGAATGCGAAGAGATAAAGGAGTAACGCAGCACACTGCGCAGGAAAGACAGAACGTTATAAATATTTATTAAAATTTAGAAATGACAGAGGGAGGTCGCGCAGCCAGCAAGAGAAAGAAGATTTAAGTCGGGAGAGAGAGGGGGACATAGAGAGAGCGTGTGTGACGACATAAAATGTAGCATATTTCCATGCTACGAGAAATGCCGACCATGCAATATGCAAATAGGGGTTGACAGATAGATTTGTATCTATATGCGAAGATGAGAATATCAGTTCACGCCGTGTTTGTTGGATCAGGTAGCGCGCACATGACACTGAATGCATTAGCAAGTGCACAGGAACACAGGCTTCGGATAGATAAGGGGAGAGTCGCAATAATAAGAAAGACAGCAGGAAGAAAAGACTGAAAAAAGTATAATAATAATAATACCAGAGCGGGACGGGACTTTATAGGATATCATAAAAGAAATCAAATATTTGATATCGCGTCGCGGAGTGTGTTCTATGAGAAAGGAATAAAATGGAAAGGTTGGGTTAATCGATATTTGGTAGTAAAGTTGTCCCATGCATAAAAAAGTATTGCAGGAGGGAGATTTTTCATTTGTATAAAATGGGATGTTTTATCTCGGAGATATTAAATTGTACGTTGGTTATCTTGGAACAAAAAGTTATTAGTTGGGCGTTGGAAAATCACATAACCTTCTGCAGGCGACATGCTGAAAATGTAGGCAATGTAACACGCCCATATTAATAGATAAGTTATGTTCTGGTTGATTCTATGAGAGTACTAGTTTAGTTAGTAATGGTTTAGTAAAATTTGGAATGATTTGAGCTAATATTATGTATGATAAGCCTTTCTCACTCATGAGAAATATGTGTGACAATTGCTTTTGTTATTTTCATCTTAATTTTCATCTTCTTTTGCTTTTTTTGTTCTGTCTTTGAGAGCTTCATGTTTCATTTTCTTAAGGTTCCATTTCACATAATTTTGTCTGAAGATAAAACTAACATTGCAGAATCTTATTACTTTCAAATGGGAATTACATCGATGCACATTAGCAATGAATAAACTATCGATTTTTCTCTGGACATGATGCCCATTCATGGATTGGAACCCATAGCCGCAGTTGTCTTTACATTGATTCTGACGTACGGTTAGATTGATCGGGCCATACTTTTGAAGTGCGAAGCTGCATTACTGATTTTCAAATTTTGTGCAGAAATTGCGAAATACGAAAAAATATTTAAGGTGTGGACAATTAACCGACTAATTATAAAACACGCGAGTCGATGATTATTGGTATTTCAAGAATTTATCTATTTTGATAGAGATTGAGCTTGGGATATTGAGCTTATGAGGCCAATGATATAACACCCAAACCTTAAGGCGCATACATTGAGAGACGAACTGTTCGCGAACAGGTGTAGACGACATTTTTGTTCGACACGAGTGATTCACGAACCGCTCCCACCGAAACAAATCATGTTTTTTTCTCGGCAAGCACAAAGTGATTCGCAGTTCACATTGGGATATGTTCGAGTGTAGTTAGAGGTACCCCGTGAACTTCCATCGAGCCTCCAAGATGAAATCTGCAAACCAAGGCATAGTCCAAAGCCCTCTCCCCTCCATTGGCGACTGACAAGCGATGATTAATGATTCTAAGTGGATTTGCTCCTTTCTCATGTTCCGTGGTTAGTTCGTCGTGAATAAAATTCCTTTGAACAGCTCGCAACTGTATGCCTTAGGAGTCGGCACATTGTAGCTTACTATAACAGAAATACAATTTACATTTTCCTCATATTTTAAGTGATCTTGTTAGGTGTCGGAAGACTACTCCCAGTTGGATCCTCGTTTTCCTATAGTTAAATTAACAAGGTTTAAGAATGTTAGTTCTGTCTTTTCTCAATTACAGGCAGGCGTGTTTGTTGGTGCTCTTAGCCTTCTAAACAAAGCTTGAATGAATGCACAAGATCTTCCACCGCAACATAAATTTTGCTTCTAAAGTACTATCATCTCCAAAGGACTGCTCTAGCTGTCTACCTCCACTATAAGATGAATTCTTTTTATGAAGTATTAGTTAATAATATCGAACAAAATTGTGATTGAAATAATCGGATGTTAAACTTACCTGTAGATTAGTTTGCGGCGATGTAAAATATATTGTTGCGGTGATAGTAGATTTTTAAATATTCAGTTTCTAGATATAGATGTTATTATTAAATATGAAAAATCGAATGTAAAAATAAATTATATGCTTCTACTTTTGAGCGAATAAATTTATATTTTAATTAAAAATTTACTGAAATAAACAGTAAGTGTTATAATCTAAAGCAGTATTATAACATTCTTTCAAACCTCTTCAAATTCGCCATCTGTATTGACAAAAAAAAAATTTTTTAACACAGCAAAATTATTAATTGCTTAAAGAGCAGAAAGCCTTTAAAAAGAATTAATATTTAGCGTTTCACTGTACGACTCAACTCTCATTTTGTTTCACAATAACAAAATCATACCAATAAAATTCTCAGATTAATATTATTTCTGATACTGAACTAAACACTAATAAACGAATGATATACTTTTATTTTGCTTCATATAATTCTCAAGACAAGCACGTAAGTCCAATTAATTGTATAACGCAATATCTTGCCCAAAGTATATCTTCTAATCACTTGTTCATTTAGCATTTCCGGAACAACATAAATTTTCATTAATTCTTAATCAGGTTTTCACCAGACTTGCAACAAGACTTATTTCTTTATGTTAATATAATGAAGCATCTTGAACATTATTCTCCTAGAAGGACTTTCCATAATTTCCACAAAATTATCTTTTTTCCCCAAGTGTTTGTTTATGTGAGAAAGTTTTCATTTAAGCCTCACAATTATTAATCTTCCAAATTTTTTTGTCATAACTGACGATCAATTTAAGGTATGCCATGGAATTCTGAATCATCCCTCTAGTTCTAATTCAGAAGACTAATAAATGCGAAACAAGTCGCCGGTAAAATACTTCACAACCAATTAATCATACTTCCTATTTAACACCTGGCAACGGAAGATATCACTTCGCATACGGCGCATCAACAACAACAAAAAAGTAGGAAAAAAAACAATAAATAAAAGCAGCAACAACCACTTCAACCCAACTCTGCCAGCCGCATTGTTTTGTTGCCACCAGATGTTTCGCAATAACCGCAGCATCAACAAAAATTGTTGGTGGCTAGAAGGAAACTCGTAATAAATGTTTGCTTCTCAAAGGTTTGCACCATCGGCTTTTGGGTGCAAAAATTCTTGGGCTGTTGCACATTTCCAAAGGGGTGGGTGGAGGAAAACGGCTGGGGCTTTGGGGTAGGGGGTTGGAAACATCGAAAAAACGTCAAGGGTGAATTATGGGCGTAATTTACGTTTTCTTCCCCACTTTTACGGACGGAGAAATTTTTACGCACTCTTCACTCGGATAAGTGATCGCACCGCCGAATTTAATAGCATTCAAATTCAGGGTTTGCAGTTCTCGGGTATTCTTGCTTCTTAGTTCATTAGGCCCTGGTTGGCTAACGACAGTAATTTGTTTAGGATTCGCACTGGAAGAACGCTTAGTCCGGACGCTAAGTAGGGAAGGTTTGGGTTCCTGTAAGCATGTTTAATGTGCGAAGATCCTAATTGACGGGGTTTGCGTGCTGAGTAATGGACGGTGTGTGCAATTTCGTAAATAGAAAACAATCAATGGGAGGATGATGTTAATAGGAAGTAAAAAATGGCCTCTCGAAAATGATTGATGAGATTTCTTGTTTCAGTTATTACTGTGGTTGTTGAATGCTTCAATCTCATTAGGAAATAATGACAATTTGATAACTTTTAACGCGAAATTATGGTTTAGTAAAGATAAAAAGTGAGGGATATTACCAATGAAAATGCATCAATCAATAATGAAACTTGGTAGTATAAATCTTGGAATACTTTAGTTAGATGTGATGAAACTGATTTCTTCTGAAAATCTGATGTTACGCGTTTCTTCATAATAGTGAGAATACGTTATATCAGACATAAGGAAATGAATTCCCGCTGAAAATTAGCAGTGTTAAAAAAAGAAATAAATGATCCTGCAGTTGAGGTTAATATATTACTTTCTGAAGTTTTTTCCCCCTTTTTTCAAAACTTTTTAAAGTATAGTATATTTGCCTATCAACAAATCTCAGAAGCACTAGTGTGATAAGGATGAAACACAAACTGTACTGCCGAGGAAATAAAGTAAATAGAATTTGGCACAAAAATATACCACTAGACGACAGAATTTATTCGTATTAGCAATGCCTTGTTCATTATATTTTTCGTTGTTAATCAGTTCTAACAGAGGCGACAAATTAAAACAGGAAGCAACTATAATATGTTTATAACGGCTTACCTGTTGAAGGAAAAAGAAAAAAAGTTCTTCTGTTCTTCATTGTTTCTTAAAAATTCAACTTTTAATCCACTTTTTTCTATAAAATGGGGGATACTTGTGGATAATTGTACGAATGTAAGCATTTCCGACTAACGGAGCCCATTTGATTAGAAAACTTTTTATAATAAAATAAAATTATTCGTTGAATAGTTGTTAAAGTTACTTACGACTTAATAATATGTGACTCTTTAAAAGTATTTCAAATGTTTTCAAAATGGTAATGAAATTTATCATTACATAGAAATGTAATGAGAAAAAATTATTATTTAATAATGCAAATAAATTTATTGAGAATGCCTTGAAATTACTTGTTATTATCTTTTCAAATACCCAAGCGCATATGTTTATTGATTTTTTTCTTTGAACAATTGATGAAATGTCTTTATTTTTCTTTCAGATGAACCGTCCAATCCAAGTGAAGCCTGCCGATAGCGAGAATAGAGGAGGTAAGCGTTTCTCGAAGAATAATAAGCAATTTTGTCATTTGATTTGAAGTCATTTGATTTGCTTTTACAAAAGAAAGCTTTAAACTTCAACCATTTTTATTCATTGATTCAGATCACCCACTTTGTAGGCTAATTAGTGCACATTTTATTAACCTAATGAGAAAAAAGCCTTTTTCGTACGTTAATTGTAGTTTTAACTATAATTCTTCGGGAATTCTTATTTATATTGATTTCATCACACTAATAAACTCGTACATATCATTCAATGCCACTAAGTCTGTTTATGTTCAACTAAAATAAACATTATTCCAGTTACGCTAGAGATTTAAATTTTTGGACAACTTTATGAAACAAGTATAAATTACAAGCTTAATATTTATAATTTGGGATGAAAGTTATAGAAGATAATATCCATTCTGTATGACAGGTTCTTGATTTATAGATCCGTTTGTATATGTTTTCATGAATCGAAAATGAGACGTATTATGAACGTGAATCTATCTTATCTCGGTAAAATAATTTAATTGGAAAGGATTTGATCCTTACACAACTTTTAATTTTAAAAGCATGATGAACAATTTAAATAGTGAATTTGAGATTTACTCACCGGTCTTTTCAGGAAACTTCCAAGAAAAATTCCACTTAAAATTCAAACTTAATTCCCACCAAAACCTCTTTTTCTTATCCTTTTCATTCTAAATGTATTTTATTTCTTTTCTTCCTGCTCCATTTTTCCCTTAAAGTGGTTGAGACACATTTTTGCAACATTTTAATTTAGCTCACTTTAGACGTCGTTCGCGAAGTGCCCGAGACATTTTAATGCGAGTAGCACTCCAAGAGTAGCACTCCAAATTAAAATGCCATCGTGCGAATAAAATTTTAATTTGTCACTTATCTTTCCTCTTCCGTTCTTTTTGGAAAAGAATATTCTTCTTGTTTCTTTTTTCTTTTTATCTTTCCAGACTCGGGAAAACCTTCCCTCGCTGTTCACTTCGCATTCTTAGAATTGTTCAACAAACTGCGTTCGAGAGTAAGAGCCGGAATTTTTTTTCCGCCATTTTGCCATTTTTTTAGAACTTTCTTCTTATGGATTTTTTTTTCTCTTTTCTCATTGTTTCTGCTGTTGCTGCTTCTCAGAATGCGTGTTTGACTGTAATTTGCAAACGCATACACACATTGTGCAGTATTCCTCCAGAGGAATTTGTCGAGAAACATTATTTTTCTCTCGAATAGAAGATACAATGGAAGACGGCGGAATTAGACGAAGGGAACATTTTTAAAAACTTCGAAGGCTCAAATAAACAGGAAAGCGAATGTTTTCATCACATGCTTGAATTTCCATTGCATATAATTGCGGAAGTTTCCAAAATTGCGAAGTTAAAGTTTTTAAAAAAATATGTTTAATTCGGATATTAAAAATGATGTGCATTGTCATAAGCAAACCATTCCTGAAACAAGACAAATTTAATTAAATGTGTAGTTGATTGAACTGAAAGGATTCTACGGTTAAGGGAAAATGTATGTAAACGTGGTCTGATGTAAACAAAACAATTTGTTCTAATTTAAGGCGACATATTTCAAGCGGTTGACTTCTATGTAATATAAATTTTGATTCATTATGAAATGAATGTATTGTTTGCATCGGAATTTCTAATAAAACATTATTCATGGGCAATACTCAAATATTCTAAATATACTATTATGTTTCCTCTGCTTAAAATGAGAAGCCGATTTAGCTGTTAAGGAGTATTTCCATAGTCATTGGTAGATATGATTTCAGTTCTAATTTCTAATCTTGCAACTTCAGTTGGTATGTTTGCAATTTAAAAACCGATACGTGAAACACATATGAATAAATTAGACAATTCACTATAGTCTATGATATATTTGTAGCAATATGTTTTAAGGTTATTCTTATCTATTTATGATGACACATTTTTATTATACCATGCTATAATTAAAATGCATTCCCTGTACTTGAAGCAAAAATGTTCACGAATAAATATATTTTAGTAGCTGAGATACGATGTGAATAAAGTCTTTATATTTATTTTTTCATCTTTACATTCTTTCAGTTCACTTTGTGTTCTTATATTTATTAAACGAACTCTGCTGAAATTTTTTCTTGCTATTTTGCCGTTGTTTTAGAACTTTCTTAATATAAAAACTTTTTTTCTATTTCCTTATTGTTTATGCTGTTGCTGATTCTCAGTATATGTGCTTGACTTTAATTAACAAAAGCAATCACAGATTTTACCGTATTCTTCCTAAAGGATTTTTCGAGGAATTTTTCATTTCTCTGTCATAGAAGTTACAAAAAAAGACAACGGAATAAGACGAAAAGAACATTTTTCAAATCTTCAAAGGCCGAAATAAGCAAATTGAAGGAAACTTTCATCACACACTTGTATTCTCATAATACAGAATGACGGAAATTTCTGAAATTATTAAGGTAAAATGAGAAGAAATCTAAAGTAATTTGAATATTACAAATTTATGTATATTATTATACTTCAATAATTCTTAAAATATCTCAAATTTAATTAATTGTCCAGATGACTCAGCTGAAAGTGTTCTGTAGTTTGAGGAAAAATTGATTATATATAAAATATTCAGTTAACTAACATAAGCATAATACTCTCTTTTCCTTTTAAAGTGACGAGTCAAGTTTCTGACAACTTGACACCGAAGTAATTTGAATTCCGATAAATTACTGATGTTAATGCACTCTTATAATGAAATTTCAAATGAATTGTTATTCGTATTAAACATACAAGCATCGAGAATTTTCTGTCTCGTTTCTTATTTACATGTTGATTTGTTCTGACAATTTATGAAATAGCTGACATTTCAACATATGCAGAATCAATTTTACTTAGATGAAATTAAAAGCTATAGGAATTTACATCGATTTTAAAGCTATTAAGTGGCATTTTTCCCTACAAATGTCAAGGATGTATGATCTCTATGCGTATCAATCAAATTATTTGTTATCATTTGAAATTTATTTAGATAATTAAGCTTCTTAGAATTAAACTTGTCTATTTATTTGAATATATTTCCGGCACTTTGTATTCTAATTTGCAGCGTTTTCTATGTATCTTCGTATCTCTTAATACTTTTCAAGTTAAATGATTTCCTAATCTAAAACAGCATTTTTGCCTTCTCTTACCCCATCGGGGGAGGGGGCACCGCGAGTTCATGGATGAGAAACTGCCATATAAGTAAGCAGGTCCTCGCCAACCCGATGGCACAATAATAATGGTGGGGCTCTTGGGGCCCACTTCCGATGACAGGTCGTACCCAAGTAAAACGGGGGGTTGCTGCACGAGCCTCTCGTAATGGGGGCTATTATGCAGGAACCATAGTGCCTGACTATCTGTCGCGGCGGCTGGTCATTCAACGTAGAAACCGGATGCTTAGGCAGAGTGGAGTGATGGTTTCTTGCCTTCTCTTACAAAATCAATTCTCTTAGTCGAGGAACTTTTACACTAAATTGTCTTTTACTCAATGTACGAGCTTACTCATTCACGTACTCATTGATTATTTACTCATACGCCCTTTGATACACAATTTGAACCCTACTGTTCCATCACTACTCTTCCAAACACTTACAACTTTTCTGTACTTTTAATGAAAAATAATAAACTTTCAAGTCATGCCTGATCTCTAATTCATCCTGTTAGTCTACATAATATCTTAAATCTGATAAAACACGTACTGATAGCCATTTCTTAGCAATAACTAATCTCCTTTTCCTTCCATATCCCTTAATACTTTTCCAGCTGGATACTTTTCTAATCTTAGACGGCATTTTTTTTCGCTTTTCTTACAAAATCAATTCTCATCGTCGTCGAGCTTTATATCTCTATCGTCTCGACACCATTTTATTTATGATGTGTTGTTCTTTCTGCTATCTCGACACAACCTAAAGAAGCACTTAGTATTCTGCACACAAAAACCCAATAACCGTTAGCTTCGAGTTGCCTTTATAACCCGCGAATAACATTGCATCCTTTCCCTAGGAGAACTCTTAAAATAGTGTCTATAAAGGCATTTATAGCAACCGTTCTTAGATTATCTTTTTTAAGCGCGCCCCACTTGTTTGGTGGGCCGTCCTTATGAACCCTGTGGCTCTATCAGTACCTGTCATTTTTAAAGACCTCTTCCTTTAAGTTAATTATCAGAGACTCATTGAGGGAAAGTGGAGTAAGTGTTTCAATAGTCGTGCTACAAAATTTAGACCTTTCTTTAAACTGTTGGCCGATAGATTAAATGGAATATATCAGCACTTCAGCTCGAAAAATAAATTCTTTAGACTGAAAGTTCTTAGATTTTTTCTGTAAGCAACGTTTTTTTAATGAAAACTAGTATTCATGTTGGCATTTACCTTCTAAAAAATGATGGGAGGCTGTCTTTTCAAGCAGCCGCTGATGTTAAAGGCATAGGACTACTTTACTCGCGGGACTTTTTTGTTTCTCGAAGTTTCTCGTAAGTTTTTAAGTTTAAGTAAATTTTTTTGTAACTTCTGTTGTTACCCTTTATATCTAAAATAAAACATAGTTATGTTTTTAACATATGTAATTACAGAGATATAAAGGATCACATCGCCAATTCATGCGTATTTTTGCCCAACTTTGCGACTCAGTAATCGCTGAAATACAATTTCGATTTTCAATTTTTTGTGACTTGTGTTGCTACCGTTTATCTCCAAAATAAGACATTATTTACGTTTTTAACATATGTAGTTATCAAGATATAGAGGATCTCCAATACCAAGTTTTGTGGCGTTGCGGAGTGTGAATCAATTTCCTTCCTGAGAACCCAATGGGAGAAACGTAGTCCTACGTTAAAAACTTTTTAAAAAACGCAGTGTCTTCCGATATCGCATATGTTGGAAAAATAAAAAGCACACAAATGAAAACATATAAAAATGTGATAAATTTATTAAATTTAAAAAAGAACTATTAAATGAAATGAGATAAATCAAAGTTGTTTTCTTATCAGTGGCTAATTAAAGTTTAATATTCTGACAGAATCGTTTTATTTCAAGTTTTCTGCATGATTCTTTTCTATATAATTTCTGATCACATGATCTACGTCAAATGCGTCACAGCAATTCAATTTTGGAATCCCTTAAGCTTTTTGCAGATGGATAAAGGGCTTGCCATCACACTATCGCTTTAGGAGAACGTACAGTTATATGTTAGATGACATCCATAGTTATCTTCGTCATGTAATTGTGACGTCACTCAAAGTGATTACATTTTTCGGCTCTAACTTACTGACTTGGAATTCTTGACCTAGAGGAATTTAAAAAATAATTAGAATCTTTATGTTAATCTCTATGTTTAATAAATGCTTAAGGATACAAACTGGATAATAAATATAAATTTTTATGCAAAAGATCTGAAGGGAAAAAAGATTATCGGTATAACTACAATTTTACGTCATCTATGCAGAGTATCAGTTAATAAGAGTTCTCCATGCCAATTAGAGCGTTATTCAGATAATAGACTCAACATTTTTAATAGATTCCATTGACAACTGGTAAATGTTTCCTCGATATATATACTGTACATGGTCAATTAAACATAGAAAATATGTCACTTTTTTATGTCACATATTAAACTAGATTTGTCATAAATCCTTCAGAACAAAGATCTACGAAACACTTATTTTTAAGCGTATGAAAATTATTTTTCAGAGGGACAAAAGCAGAATTTTTAAGCTTCAGAAAAGCGAATTTATTAAAATAATAGTTAATAAATTTTACTTAAATTCATTAAAATAGTAAACTGTAAGTACATCTTTTTTTAATAAATAACATGGATCTATGGTAGATCTCGATATGCTGTTGCAACTAATCTTGGGTATTTTCAAATTTTCAATTATGGACACCATGTAGATAAAAGTAGGCAAGAAAACACTTTCTTTTTCCCTCGTATCCACACCATAACAGCGTCAATAACCCAAACGTTGGCTGCCTCGTTTTTAGCTGGAACGGTACGCCCTTTTTTTACTCCTCCAAGAATCGCAATGCATTCCAAAATTAAATCAGAGCATGCTCAGTACATCATCTCGCGAACACGAATTGTCTTCAATAAGTTACAGAAAAATATGTCTTGATACTCTTTAGAAAATAATGTATGTACTAATGGAAAGTTTAGTTGTAGTCACGTCCCATTTTGAAACAACACAAAGGCTATTTTGGGATGGACCTCGGTCAGATGACGAGCTTAAAGCACCCCTCTCCAAACTTCTTCGCCACACAAGAGGGAGGACGTTTTGTTCCCTACGTATGATTTATCGTGCAACAGGTCCAATACACGACGGATCTTCAGTGGAATCGGGTTTTGAACCTAGAAGCCTCCGGCTCCGAGGCCGGCACCTTAATACTAAGCCACCGCGGCCTCTGCACTAATTCAAAGACGTTCTGTTGATACTTGAATACCATGCTGCACAGAAAAACTTCGGAACTTCATATAAATCAATATTAGGAGATCTAATATACCCATAACCCTCTGCGCTTTGCTGAGCGTAAATACTCTTTCATTTAAACAGATTATAATGTTAAACATAACTAGTGAATTTAGTGAAGTGAAATTTACTGAAAAGTGTTTAAAGTATATTACACCGACTCTATTCATTACAAGGCTCATTCAGGAAACGTTGATATTAATTAAAATATTACCATTTTCACGTAATCAAGCTTTACAATCGTTGCTACATGAGATGAAATAATGAATGTATCATGATGAAAAGTGCATTGAGAAGAAAACGAGCCAAGAAGCATTTTGTATTCAATAACAGTATTCAAAATATTTTCTACCAGCTGCAAAATAGAAATTTTATCATGATACCAACGTGTTTTGTTGTTCAAAATATAATATGTTTGATGCTTTAAGAATTCTTATGGGCGGATCATGACACATGAGATTTCTTTAAGTATGTCTTGTTCATGCAAATGTATTCATTTATGCATGATGTCGCTAAGTAATCATTAAATATGCTGACATTAATTAGATTTGATTCTGAACTTTAATGGTTGATTTTGAATAAAATTTAATATCATTAAATATCGCTTATTTTGATGGCGTTGTGTATGCGTGTACTTTAGTTTTCTAAATTTGATTTCGCGAAATTTTAGCAGCGCGTGACGTAACAGCTTTCGAATGACGCGCTTATCAAAATTCTTTGGGGGATTTTATGAACGGTTAGTATTCAAAGATGACATTTCAAAAACTGGAGTACTAAATTCATTAAAGAAAGGAATGATAATTTTAGAAATCTCTACAAAATTTAGTCCTTAATTTCTGCTCACGCTTTGTTTTCTTAAATCGACTTTATTTCATGAAAAGCTAAACAATCCTCAACGTTACCGCGGCAAATACTTGTACAGATAAGTATCAGTAAAATGAATACAACATTCATTTTAATTTATAAAAGAAAAAACAAATATAAATGTAATGTTTCCAAATTTATTTCACATAAGGGGTTCAATAATGAGGTAGTTATTGAATTTCGAGTTAAAAGAACAGGCTTCAAAAACACAAAGAAAGTTACTGATGCCTAACTTTTAAATTAAACAATACATCTTAAAAAGGAAACATTTTTAAATATTGTATAAATTGTGAAAATGTGAAATTATAAAGAACAGCTTAATTTTCACAGTTTCACCTAAATTTTATGAGCTTATATTCGAACGTTTATCTGTTATAATATCATTTATTTGAATTACCTTAATCTTGGGATTGTTAACGAAAAGGAACTATATTTTATTATGAATCAAATATGTAAATCATTAGAATACAAAGATTTCATTGTATTTTTCATTTAGAAAGCACGCTTTATCAATTCTTTTAACCATAATTGTTTATCCTTGAAATAACATATTCGAAAACTATGACATGCATTGAAGTATTGAGATTCCTTTGCTTGAGTGCATGTCTAATAATTATATGCACGTACAGATCCCATTTAAAACATCTTAATCAATTGCAAATTCTATCTATATTCAAAGCAAATTAACATTCATACTACTTCTACAGAGATATAAAAATTGATTTAACATAACTTAATAACCATTTAATTCAGAAATTAACTGCTATACAACACATAATTACTCGATATAAAGATGCAAATATCATATTGTCCTTGCTTTCTTCCATCAAATTTAATTTCAGATTTGTAGTAACTGATTCATTGCACATATTATATATATAAATAATTGGATTTTTCTGTTTACAAGAATTACAAGTTTAGTATACTTAATTCAAGAAGTTTCGGCTAATTTTGCTCAGAATCTATCGAATATTTAACCCAAGTAATCACATAAACCATCAGGATGACTTACCACAGTTTTAATAACTTTTATCGCAACAAACGACTGATAACAAAACTCGGTTTCCAATAAGAAAATGGAATGCCTACATCACATTTAACTCGTACATAGCAATGAATAACAACGTATTTTCTGATGCTTTACACATTCACGAAATCACGTAAATCATCAGAATGTTATATGGAATGTCCTTGCAGTACACTAGCCTGCTTATCTATGTGCCACTAGTGCTCTGAGCCCTACGCATTCAGTGAAGCTTGCTAAACTCTTGTTGTTTCATCGCGATCCTTCAGAGTTCAGAACGGCTTTATTAGCCTTATCTCGCCAGTTTACGTATCCCGACGGCTGTTCCCTTTGCGCTTGGACTGGCGCGCCCCTGACGAATCTACCAGTGGCGTTAGTGGCTGATGTTATCGAAGTTGATGGACCGTAGGGGGATCGCCCACACAATGAGAAGCGCTTCTCTCTACACCTCTACTGTCGATGGTCTTCTGCACTTGACACAAAAGACAAGTCGACCAGAATCTAATATCTCTGTTTGGATATTACAGGAGTTTCTTTACCATAAGAAACACGAGGTTGAAAAGATGAAATTTCTTTGCATTTATACACAAAACTCTTTTGTAACTTGGTTCAGAAAATTGCTGTGAGTAATTAATTAGTTTTCCTTATTTTTCAAGTGAATTTCTTTAATTTCGCAGTCGAGAAATGTTTTCCGAAAAGATTAAGTATGAAAACAGCATAAAATAATGCATAATACGATCTATCAAAAATGAATGTTGTGTTATAATACTCATTGTTCACCATGAATAATAAACTTACAAACTTCCTGAATAATAAATAACCGAATTGAGATTACCTAAATAATCTTGAAGTCTCCAGGTGCATCCTGCCTATCTAAGAAAGAAGTTTCAATTACAAATCTTAAACTGGACATCGACGCTTTTTCTTTAGATGTGGGGTACTTCTTTTGAGTTTCACACATGCGTGTTGATTTGAATGTTTTAAATAATGTTATTATATTCCATTATACTTATCTTCCCTGCCCCCTGATTTATTTCGCTTTTCGCTAAGTTGTATAAGGACATGCAAATAGAGCTTACACGAGTTCATAGTCAAGATGAAAATTGTCCCTTTTTTGTTTTGTTTTAATACTATTATATGGTTTTAAAGAATGGGCGAATGTGTGAATACAAGGATTCGTGCATGAGACAAGTAAAGTAAATAATAACGATAAATCACGATCACTCTCTTTCAGCTCCCACTAACTCAATTTTAAATTTTCGCAGTGATTAAAATTATGCTCAATCAACATTTGCCATGTCCTATTAAAATTAATTACTAGATTTCTGTTATTGCAGCCATATAGACCGTGTACTCCACCCCCAATATTGTAAAATATGTTAAATGTGTTACTTAGCACAAATAAAATGCGAATGCGATCTCTATCATTTAAGAAATGAATTAATCAGAAGAAAATTCTTTTATGATTAATCACGCAGTTACTATCAGACAAATGCTGATTTGCTGTATAATAACAGAGACATTTATCACAAACCAGATCAAGCCTTGGTTGTAATTTTCATCGGCCATCTTTCAATCTTACATTTTACAATAAACTTTTATTAGTATTAGGCCGAATTAAGATCAACAGCTTTTCCATATTAAATCTGTGCATCACTAGAATCATTCAATGATTTTAATAATTCTTTATTTAGCTCTCAGGGTATTACCTCTCTTGTTCACTATTTACTATTCAATAAATTGCCTTATAATAGAACTTGAATTCTAAAACTTTTAAAATTTTTATATTATTACTTTTAGATGGTATGAAAGGTTGACCAATGCGCATATGCAAGGATGTGTGCAAGACGCATGTAAAGAAAATAATGACAATGAATCACAATCTTTCCTCACAATCAGAAAAATCATAATTTTTATATAATTACTCATAAAATCTAACAATCATAATTAAATTGCGACAAAATTGTTTATGATTTATATTCTTAGGCTCTGTCCTCCATATAGAACTATTTATTCTGTAATTAAAACTTATTCATTTAATTCACACAACATGTAATGACAATGGCTCCTGATTAATCACTTTCTTAAAAAACTACATATTTTCTTAGATATTTCTGTTTTAAATGAAAGGAACAGCATACGATACAGGTTCACGGAATAAAAAACCCCATTAACTTTAATGCTTATTTAGATTAAAAATTATTCGATTTAACAGTCAATTATTAGTTAAGTAGTTAATCAAAATTATTCCAACGGCGAAAATAAAATTAACAATATTAGTAATTCTATATTAACTGAGTCTTCCTACGAAATATGTTCCATTATAACCACCATTTCTTTTGCTATTTCTGCGATACATAAAGATATCTTTCCAACATAAACTGTCATTTTCAAGCAAATTTTCAATGGTCAGAATATAATATTATTAAGTGATATTTTCTTGTTCTTTTCAAGCGACTTTTCTTTACGAAATAAATTCTGCATATGAATTTTAAATTTGAAAATAACGGATATGACTACATTTGCATCTCAAAATATATCAAGAAAATGTTTTTTACAAGTTGGCTAGTTGTTTATGAAACGATTTTAAATTAATGCTACTTATAGCTGCACACCTGTTTAGGGAAAATGTTATTCAAGTATTTTAATATATTCCCAATTCAGTTGATCATCTCAAATTAAAGATAAATCCAGACTTGTTCTACATTGCTGCCTTTGTGGACATTTTGCAATATTTTCCCGAAACTCTACAGCACAAAAAGTACAACGAGATTATCCTTTTCTTGACTTCACGTCTGGAGGTTTGCAAACTTTAAAGAAACTGGCAGCTTTTGCGACCGTCTTAGAATTGCTAGGCCTATTGTGACTGAATCTAAAGTGGCGAGAATCGGAATACCGTTTTGACATTCTTCGAGCTCCCAAGGTTGCTCACATTGAAATTAACTGACGTAAGTAGTTTTATTAAAAACTTTATGAACGTCTTCACAATATATCGAAACAACCGTACTCCAAATAATAACAGTTTTTTTACAATATTTTCTGTAATCAGCGAAAGACTTTGTGACCACCCTATGTATATATTTTATATTTTATGATTTTCTCAGCATACATCTCACCGCCCACATTATTTTCAGACAACAACTTGTTCCAACTGCAGCAACTTGCAATTCATGCAATTCCCTTGTTCCCAAGAAAGGGATAGACTGAGCTTTAGGGGCGGCCCCCACCCAGCGACAAAGCGGTTGAGGCGCCGCCTCCAATTGTAGTTTCAATTTGCTTATCTCCTCTGTCTAATTGCGTCCACGGCCTCATTTGGAAACTTCCAACGGCAGCAATTTGAAGCGCTTCTCGGTCACCTTGGACGGCTGTAATTTAAAGTGACTGGACGATATAAAGAGAGATTCCAACACACCAAAACAGCATATTAGTGCCGAGGGATGCTGGGTTATCGTTGCGCTGTATCTCTTCTTTTTCCCCTTGCTTTCCGCAAAATTAAAGATCATGAGAGTTTAAATTCTCTTTAAAAGGATTTGGGATAAGTTGCCTTTAAATATGGTAAGGCCTTTTACGTATTTGAAGTTAGTTTTCTGCGAGTGTGGATAAGTCTAAAAGTTTTCTGCATCAAATATCGTGTTCAATTTAACGCAGTCGTATTTTTCGAAGTATATGTAATAGAAAGAAGCTGTGACAACGAATAGAAAGCTTGATGGATCTAAATATGTTTTTACTTTAGAATTATTGTTGTTAGAAATTTAACCCTTTAATGCATAGGTGCTCCGTTTTAGGCATACCTCTAAAATGCCTCATAAAATCACAGGAATTATTTCTTCAACATAAATTTTACAAAAAATTAGTTTTAATCATTCGTTTCTTTTGTATTCGGTCAATGACAGTACATATCAAACGTTCGGTTGATAATGTATCTTTATATTTTCAAGTTAAACGTGGAAAGTAGGGGTTTTTTTTACAATGTGAAGAAGAAAATCATTTTTTGAATTATTTACCCATTAATTTACTTGCATTTAACAAATATATCAGTAGATACAATTATACGAATATGTTTTCTTATTGGAAAGACTTTCTTTGGCTTAGGAAGACAATGAAACATAATTTTTTTTAGTAATTTTCCTGTTGATTTCTGAACAAGTAATATTAGTATACAAAATATTATCGAAAAAATGCAATTTGGGCATTAATGTTTTAATTTAAAAGTTTTCTTAGAAATAAAGAAATTAATTTAAACTGAATTACTGTTGACCCATTTTTTCTTTCGAAAAGAAAACGTTCTTTGTTCAGCTTCTTTAAGTTTTTTCATGTACTTTGAAGTGGAATTCCTATGGTCTGCTTTTTTCCTTGTACTCGATTCTTCTGAACCTCCTTTAGACAGCTGAGACGGATTTTAGTTCAGTCAACCATAAAACACAATTTACTTCCTTTCCTAGCAAAGCGATGGTTAAACAGTAATTCTGAAAAAAATAAACGTTATTTTGAAGTCAAATTGCTAAAAATAAAGTTTCTAAACGCAAAATAGTTAGATACATTGAGCTTTATCATCTTTTTTCAGATTCTTTTCGTCACATATTTCTAACTTTTTTTAAACTGCACACGGGCTATATATACACAATGTATGTTACATTGTTATAATAATTACGTAGATATATCAATGGGGGGATAATTTATTTTTACACCTTTTCCTAAAAGTAAATTCCGACATTTCATTGTTCGCCAGTTACTTATGCTTTTCATTTCTCAAAATGCAAGAGTATTCACTTGAAAACCAATGTAGAAAATTTTTTAGAACAAATTAACTTCTCTCTCTTTTAAGCGAAAATCAGAATGTTTTCCAGAATGAATCAAGACGAGTAATTCGGATTCAAGAAAGTAGATTTGGTAAGAATCTACTTGATACTCGCTTAAAAATATTATCGGTGAAACAATTTCATGCAGAAAACCTTGAGTACATTTGCGATGCTTACATATGGGTTTTTTCTTTATTTATTTCTTCTCGAGATTGAAGCGTATTAGTGTTTTGGTCAGCAAAGAAGTTGTACAATTGTCTTATGTTTACTTGGTTCGCGAACTTTAAATAAAGCTCCCGTTCATTTAAAATCAAACGCGTATTTTTATATAACCTTTCTAACTGAATTTATTTACTGAATGGCGCTTTAACCAGATTAGTTTTTAAAATGGACATCCATTTTATAAATCGGTTATGTCATACATTTTGAAGAATTAGTTTAGTAATTTTACAGACCTATTTCGAAGTAATACGAAAGCTATATTTGGACGAACCTCATAATTTTTAACCGTGATCAGGTTGAAATTTGACGACACTTGAACAAGGGCCTTCCTTCGACAAGCTTCAAAGTCTCTCCAGCAGGGGGATTTTGACCCTAAACGTAACATGGCCCACATGCATGGCGGATCTGTGGTGGAATCGGGTTTCGAACCTGGAGTAAACCAGTTCTAAAGCCAAGACCTTATCGTCAGGCCACCGAAACCATTTCATAGTGTAACCCACTTTTATGATATGTCTTCGGCAGAAGTTATATTAGAAAATCATGTATTACGAGAGGAGAGGTTCATGTTTTTTAATGAAAGCAGAATTTTACAAAAGTACTGAATTAAAGTAATCTGCTCATGTATGTAGGTTATATTTTAGATAATTTTAATATTATTAGATTTCTCACAAGTCTATTAAAAGTACTTAATAATTAGAACTATTCTGAGAGTCTGAAAATTCTATCACATTTTTGTAATTAACTGACTAATTTCTGATTTAAGTATCATTCAGACGAATAAAGTTATTTTTGGAACCTTCAAGTGCGTTTGAGATTTTTCGATTAATTATTGAACTAATTAACTAAAAATAAAATGGTTGAACAAAAACTACATTGAATATATCAACGAGCCCAGAATGAGATATATTCTCTTATTCATTACCAGATATATTCTTTATCAATTATTCATACGTTACTTGAAATATTCTTTATTTGATCCCAACATGATTTTCTTTTCTTGAAATTCATTAAATCTCAAAAATATTTTATTTCTTCTAATCAGACTATGGCTCATCATTTGAGTTTGGTCTGGTTGGTTGGAATTTGTTTTCATTTCCGTGAACGTTAATGTGTGAAATAAAATTGTATATAGAAGAGTCCATCCAAGAAATTCCATCTAACTTCTTGTTGACATTTCAAAAAAATAAACAATAACATTCTGCTGTACAATCTACCCTAATTTGAATGCGGAGTAGAACGATTTAGTATTTCATCTCAATCTAGACTGAAAGAGAAAATTGACGAGAATTTCCAGTTGTTATTTTGATAAGGTACTGGAAAGAATTTATTTTTCCGAATGCTAAGCAGTACCAAATGAGGAAAAATTCCGCAGTCAACCGAACGTAACTCAGCATTAAATATTATTTGAACTATATACACAAGAGAGAAATTAATTTGATCAAACTTTAAGCCTCAGATAACTGTGTTTAGTGAAAACATTAATGATATATTATTTTGTGTCCACATGAGAAATGACATCTTTTTATGTCAAATAAAAATATTCATGCATTTTTTTTACTCGGATGAAAATAAAATTTGACATGCAATTCAACGAAGTACCAAACGTTTTTCAATGGAATTCAAACGGCAAATCCTGATCATACTCAAATATCAAAACCCAAAGAATACAAAATAAGGCTATGGATAACCTCTAAATCATATTCTTCAATCAAAAACCATGCTCGAACGATATCAGCCGAAGGACTATCAACCAAACGAGTCCAGAAAGAATCTTATACAAAGGAGAATAAGTGTCCCATTCGGAAGGTACCCCCGAACCACCATCCCCTTCCACCACGTTGTAAAATCTTCCTGCCAATAACTCCTGGAACAAAGCCCCCTGTAGGACGCGACCTTCCCAGTTTCGGTCTACATCATAAAACTATCATATCCGCAAAAATTAAACGCATAAATCTCGATCCTGATACCAATCCTGGTTTTTATTCGTCTGCAGCCGAGAGAGGCTGGGATGTAGAATGAAGGAACGAATAAAAAAGAAAGTTCTGCTGTTCTGAAAGGGGGGTTTAGTGGTAATCTGCCGTCCAACCGTATTTCATTCGGTATAAGACGCACGCATCAGCGCTAAATTAGTTTTATTGGATCGGACGAATCTCATGGTTAATGGGCAACGCATCCCCAAAGCATCTTCTTGTAAGACGGTTGGTTGGTGGGGGTAGGCAGTACCTTGGGGTGGCCTTCGGGGCTATTGATCAGATGCTGGTATGGATTCACCATCCCCCTCCGCTTTCACGTCCTGGGATATTTTTCTTGCAGGTCCACCGATGGCCCCTTGGATATTCATGAATTCCTCAGTGAGGATGTGCCCCTAAGAACTTGGGAAGGGAACTGATATTCAGGCTCTGTCTCTTCTTCTAGATTGCATCAAGGATTGTTTCTCGCCGAATTAGGCACCTACGGACTACGAAGGAAGAGATTGAATCTATATAGTTTTTTTCTTAGTTCTAGAGGTTGCGCATGAAGGAAGTGTATTGATTTAGGTGATGAAGTATTTTGCATAAGATTGGGAGAGTAATTGAATTTCAGGTGTAAGCGTTGTAGAATATATCTGATCCATTTGTCGCGAACGCAAATTAAATTGCAAATCAATTTCTTTTGTTCCTGTCATGGTTTATGCAGTAAAATCTCGGATATAATCATATTTCTATGATTTATCATACACATCTGATTACATTGAGATACGTTTTTATCTGGTTGCTTATTTCTTCATTTACAAAACCAACCGGGGATGAATGTGTTCTTTTTTTAATATAAATTTGTATTCATTTTGTTTACATTAGAATTTTTATCTGTTATTAACTGAAACAATGTTTTATTACAGATTCACTCTGATAAAAGTGTTTAATTTTATATAACGATCCTTCGAGTGACCTAGTGGGTTAAGGCATGGCTCGTCTGAGAAACATGAATCAGGTATAGTAGGTTCCGAGTCCTATCCTCTGGATCTGGTCTTAACTAGCAATATTCATAAACCAATAGCCTGTTGTGCACTTTAGGAATGAATTGTCCACTTTGGTTGGGCTGGTTGCTGAAGGTTTACCTAGTTCTTCTCCAACTGAAACATAAATTTGGGCCAGTTCTCCCGGAAACTTCTCCAGCAAGGTAACCAACCTCCATGTAGTGGAGCTGTCAGACTTCCACCTAGGTGTTCGAAGGTCGCTTTGATCAAAAGAATTTGTCATATTTCCCTTTTATCAAAAGCGCTTGACTTACCATCTTAGTTAGAATTGTTAGATACAGTGGATTAGAACCACCAGTACAAAACGATGCGTTTACTTGGACAAATTCAAATAGACAAACAAAAGACCCACTAAATTTAGTAACAAGAAATATCTTGAATATTGAAATGTTTGGTGTGAATACCAATTAATTCATTATTTTGCTCCGTTCTACTCGGCAATATGGCATAAAAGCGTGGTTTGCCAATATTCATATTAGTTCAAGAAATGACGTGACTTAGAATACCGACGTCAAACGACGTATTTTCTGTTTCCAATTTACTGATAGTATATATACTGAAAATCTTCGCGATACATTTGTAATATAATAGTTGTAAGGTTTCCTTCCCGCGAGCAACGTTCCCATGAGAAAGAGAGTGTCGGCCCTTTTGATATTGGCGGCAAACAGCAGGCGTTGCACCTGGACATCGCTAACGAGACGGAGGCAAGAGAAAGGACTTCACACAGAGGACCGCCACAATGCGGAGGAATCCATCACTGTCAGCGAACACATTAGCGGTACCCTTTGGTATCATTCCTGAATAGGCCGGTGGTGCGAAAACTCAAGAACCTTCCCATAATCGGGGTTGACCATTAGGAAGGAGCTGTTGGTCAACCAGAGTACCATTATCCAGTGAAGGAAAAGATAGGTGGGGCTTCACCACTTCATCCACCCCCTGAAGGAGTGAATAAAAACTGATGTTCGAGGAGAGACGGGCAGAGAGAAACGGATTAGGCGTCTCGAACGAGGTTTCAGGCTCCGGAGGACCGAAGAAAGCTGTGTGATCAGCGGATTGAAAGTCCCGACTGAAGTCGGACTTTGGTAGGCAACCCCGAAGAATCGGCATCCCCGAACTCTCGGCTCATGAACTTGCGGGCACTCTTGGTAGTCTCGTGATTTGGTATCACGTTGATAGGTGGAAGTTATCCATCCGATGATTACTAGTCTTCCTGGACTAATTGCTCATGGAACTTTGACGTTTTAGAACTATGATTTTGTTGATTCCTTTGTAAATAATCATATTTAATCAAGACTTCTCTGCGAAAAGTGTCTCTTAATTATTGTTGTATTAACTAAAAGTACTTAGGCCAACCTAAGCTTGAATTATTTGGTCACACTTAGGCCAAGACATTACAAGTCTTGGAAAATAAAAAATACATTAACATTACAAACAAACCTTAGTCTGAATACATAAGTTACATTCTTATAAATATAAAACTCTAGAACTTATCTTAAATCTGTTATCTTTCACCGTAACGAATTTGCAACTATATTGCAATAAGTGAATCAAATCTAATATTATAAATATATATAGTCATAAAATTACAGCTGCTATTTGCATTGATTAACGCAAACACGATATTAGAGAGTAAAGAATAATTCTCTTTATTCTGCGGAACCATTTGATATATGAAAAGATGTTTTCTTATTCATAGGGCTAAAAGTGAGCCAATTCTAAATTAATTTATTTGTTACAGTTAATATTTCACTTTTATTAATTTTGATGAACAATTATTTTGAAGTACAAGTTAGCATTTGCACTAACAAGAAGTAAGCATATAAACAATAACAGCAAAAAAATAGAACATTCATTAGAATGTATATTCAAATTGAATATATGTTATGAAAAATATTTCACAAGCATTCAGTCACGTGATTTGTAACAAAATCTGTTAAGAAACTGAATTATTGCTGATGATAGTGCCTCAAACACTCGATTTAGAAACATTTACACAAGCATTAATTTAAGAGAAAGAGACCCCCCCCCCCAATTCACAGAAAATTATATTCATTCCTTTTAGTGGTATCATCTTCATTATTCTTATTATCATTATCATTATCAATCTACCAGGAGGTAACCGACCACATAAGGTTTACCGTTATACAAAACCCTCTCGGCATAAAGAAGTATTACAGATAAGAGGAGGAAAAAAAGTTTGAAAAAAATCAATTAACGCACAAAGTGAAATGAAAAAAATATGCGATGAATGTCTCAAAGACTGGTGAATGTGTAGAAGGTCTTCCTTAATTAATAATGATATCAGGCCTTCATTCATGTAGGATCTTTTTATTATTCATGAGTCGTGCCAGGGATCTTTTGTTTTGAACAATATTTCCATACCAGGTCGATAGGTTTTCAGCATTGGGATTGATGAAATAAAAGAGATTTTATTACTGGGCAATCTGTTGCATAGTGGTCTCACAAGGATATCTCTCGACCAAGTATCGGCTTCGAGATCGAAAGGACTTGGGTTCAAGAGCCGATTCCAGGGAATACCAGTCAAGAGTCAAAGGTCCTCCTGCTGTAGTGGGCTAAAGTTTGGGTAGGAACACCGCCTAATGCGTTGTCATCTTCTCCGTCCTAACTCTATTACAAGGTCCGTCGCAAAAAGCTGTCGTGTATCTCCGAAACAAAACGCTAATATGACTAAGCTAAACTTTCTTAAAATCATGCCCTCTGCTTCTTATGACTTCAATAAGCATAAAAATCAACATGTTAGCCATTTGGAACTTTCAGCACTCAACACACACAAAAAAAATGTCAATTAATACTAAAAATTGCCCGAGGAATGGGATCCTTAGAAATTTGACAAGGCATAGTAAATTCACATTCGGTACAGTTTATTTTGTTTTTTATGACTCTGATAGCGAAACATCTGAAGGCAGGATTTCAATCATTTCATGCCCAAATATTGCAATTCTATAATTTGACGATTAAAAAACAATTGCATCTGATATATATCTTTAAGAAGTATGCATACCTATTACTATCTTCAAAAAAAATTAAAAATTATTAGTTTTTATCAATTTTTCATAAAATAACACGCACTGAAAAAGAAATACTTAAAAGAACTTGAAATTATCTCAACTTTTCTTTCCACACATTTACCCAAAATCTCCTTTTCCTCCCTTACATTTGAAGCACGCAGAATCTTAAGCTTTCTATTTATTATTGTTGTTATTACAACCACTGCTATTATTATTATTATACCTGTCGTCTCCTTTTTTATATTGTCTCTATTTTCACAAGCCATAACCATTAAGTCCAATCAAAAGACCCGGGACGATGGTCCATAAAACCGTCAACGTCTTTTTATTTCCAAAAGCAAAACGTAAAAATATAGATTATAAAAATATTTCTTTCCCCTGCCATGGTTTTAAGGATACTTTTTTTTCGTACCTTCTCATCTCTTACTTATCATTCCACTAAAAAAAGTGCCATATATATTTTTATCCCCCCTTGCAGCCGGTGGCTGTGTTTCTGTCAAATGCACTCGTAAAAAGAATTAAGTACCGAAGGAAATTTTACTCATGGGTGGGTTTCAAAATGATCATTTTGAAGTCTTCGGGATATGGAAAATTTGTTTTATTTTCTACTTTTATTCTATCCGCTTCCTTCGTTTTCTAATTATATTTTCTAAATAAGTGTGAAAATTAGGAAATTTGCTCCATAATTCCTCAAGGAATGACGTCTCTTATGAGGCATTCATAATCTGACTGAAGTATTGGATTTTTTTTCATAAAATGATTTTTTTCTTCTGGAAACTTTTGTAAATTATATTTATGATCGGTTTTGAAATTAATTTCGACAATTTGAGGCAATAAATTTCGATAAAGAAAAATTATCTGCTTTTGAAATTCATATTAATAGCTTTGAAATGTTTGATTTAAATCTTTGTAATGTTTATGGCAATTTAAACATTGGAAATCAAACATACGTAGAAAAATTTTAAAATTTTCTAGGGAAAAATTGCATAAAATTTTTTTATCAAAATTCTCATGTCTCCAAGCCAAAATCAGAAGTTCTTCTTTCGAAATTATTTTGTTTTTTTTTACAAAGTATTCACTTTAAACTATAAGGAAGATAATTGTAAAATGTGTGGTCAATAACCCCAAATTTTTATCCAACCACTGATTAACTTGGAAAGATGAAGCTTTGGTTCGAGCTATGTGTTTTTCGCAATAAGCTGTAGGTTGCCAGTTTACCTTGTCTGCAATAAGAATTGCTATATAATGCTATTTACCTTATAGAAAATTAATGACCGGAGGTTTAGAATCTTATTCTCGGACTTTGCTTAAATTAGAATTAGCTCATTGTTAATTTAGAATTTTTTCTGAGATTTTAAAATTTCTTCTTATATTCATTTGCTTTATTAATATTTAATATATTTTTTTACTTACACTATAATGTGAATATGATAGCAATATTTTTTTTAAAATTCAGTTAGAGGAATTTCCATGAAGTGCTATCTTATTGAAAATATTTATACTGTTTCGATAAAATTAAACCCAGCGAGAATTTAACCAATGTAATAACAGTACCTTATAATAGTAGATTATTTGATGCATAAATATTCTTTGAACTATAAAAAGTCATTCCGAAAAATTGTTACGAGATATAAGATATAGTGTAAGAGATATGATATGAATGAAATGCAATTTCATTTGCTAACTTCCAAAACGATTAATTGTCCATAGTTAAAAATGCTAAGTGATTATTGCAATTATTTTAACGAAAGCATTTACAAAAACATGCTTACTTTTATTGAAATAGATAGTTAATTCATTCTCGGTGTAATTGCTTTGATATTTACTGTCTCGTAATTTTTAATGAGAAGAAATAACGCTTTCAAAATGACACAACGAATTTAAATCCGTATAATAATCCCTTCAGATATTTCTAAACTCTGATATTTATTTAGCTGTTATTTCCTCTATACTGCAACTAAATCATTTGTGAAACTTTAACAGCTTTTAATACTAGGTAAATTTATATAAAAGTGATTATATATTTTATATATAACACCCCTTCATGTTCCCATATCTAGAATCATTATGATTCTTTGTAAATCTGAAATTTTAAATAAATAATATGTTCTAATATATATTATAGAAAATTTATATTAGTTATATTATAAGCAAGCAATGTTTTTATTTTAATTACAAACAAGTATTACCTATAATTAATGATCATTATAGTTTTAACTAGAAGAATTTGCAAATGAAGAGTAAAATCATAAATTCTATTCGTGAATTCCAAAGAATTTCAATTATATTCGAAACATCGAACGTTTTGAAATAGACTTTGTTAACCAACATTTTTTCTTGGATTTCTTTCAGAGCAGAAATCGTTTTTAAAGCAGAATTCAAAAAGATCATTGCATTTAACCCATATTGAACTAAACTTCCTTCTAAACAAATCATCTACCGAGTAATGAATTTCTTCCAATAACAAGTAATATTTAATGTAATTCCATTAATTTTAATTGAATTCTTGAATGCAATTTTCCGTCGGTAAATTTATCATAATCTAACTCCATTATCCATTCTGACATCTTTACAGCTTCTTATTTCTCCATAACCCTTTTCCATTATAAAACGACAAAATCAATTCCAAGGCAGACACCAACCATTATCTTTAGATAACAGACGCAGTTCAATTATTACCCCGCCAAATGTGATGCGATTACTATTTTATATTCGCCATCTATCCTTGCATTTGGCGCAGTTTGAAATTCACAAGCAAGAAGTTGATGTTTGCTTTAATGCAACCGTATGTATTCTGTGGGAGGCTGACACGTGGTCGCTATGTGTCTATTCGCTGACATGCCGTTCACTGCTCCGATAAGTTACCCCCTTTTTGGCGCTCAGGGGTTGAATATAAATTGCCAAATTGCCAAACTGAGGCGCGTGGTAGTATTAAGCGAGTGCATGATATTGTGATAAAAGGGATATCCTGCATCTTCAGATGGAGTTCGGTTTGGCGTGGAACTTGTATTTTTAGAATTGTTTCTTTTTTCTTCGAGGTGTGAGGTGGTTAGAAAACGATGTAGATTGTGTGATTTGTATGCTGAGTTAAAACAGATATTGAAAAGTTGTGGAAAGTTTTCACAAAGGTGATTTAGGTGTGAAAGTTACTCAGGAATAAAAAACAGCTTAAAGTTCAACTGTGATTTATTTGACTTGGTAGAGTCTGGAGGAATGAATAAATCCAGTTTACGCATCTTAAAAAGCCTTGAAACAAATTTTTCCTATTAGTTTCTCGCTATAAACTTAAGCACGAACACTTCAAATAAAGAAGTATTCCAAAAATTATTTATTGGCTAAAAATAAAAGAATTTGGAATTTTTGTGATGATGAACAGTAATTTTTGCATGCCCTGCACTCCTACCTGTGTAATATAGAAAACTGTTCTAGTTGCTTTTCATTAGTTATTTTCATTACCGTACGGCAAGTAGTGAATGACATTTATTGTTTAATTACAATAATTTTCAAACCTAATAAATATATTCTTTCATCAAAAATCTAAACTAAGTGCACATTTCTTGAACTGAAAATAAAATATTTTAATCTGATAAATGTACAGTTATACTAGAATCTAAACTAAGTTTAATTTTGCTTACTGAAATTAAATGTAGGGAAGACCGGGGCAGGTTTGGTACAAGAGCACGATTACACAACTCTTATATTTCACATACCGTTGGTCGGAGGGCCCCATATGTCGCTTCAGGAGAAGCGTCTCTGCCGCCATTAGCATTCAAGCCAGTTTGGAGTTTGTCTTGAGAGCGGACCGTGAAGGGGACAACTTTTACTGATTTTTTACCAGTTTAGTAAACTTTTTTCCTTACTAATTGGCTTTAATAGATCTCGTACTATAAAAATATATAACTTATTATGGATTACTCTCTTATATTGCTCTTTTGTGGTTATTTCAAGCTATTTAATTGATTATTTTCCTTGTGAATAAAGCTTATATGCTGAGTTATAACAAAAAGAGACGATGGGGCAAGTTCACACACAGCACCTGGGGCAGATTTATACACTGTGTGATAATATTTTGTTGGTCTCTTATTGCTAGTTTTTATTCGTTGTATTATTTTTTAGTTTAAAAATGATTCGGAATTATAAAAGGAAAACTAAAAGAAATTAAAATATTCATCCACTCCACACGTGATGAGGATGGTAGTTGAAAATGTAAAAAGTGGTCACTCTCTGAGAAAGGTAGCTGCAGCTTTTGTATTTAATTTCAAAACACTTTCCATCTGCGTTAAAAAAATTCAATGCTCCAGAAGAAAATAAATAAATAAAATCGTCATATTTGGTTACTATTATATCATATGAAAAGCGCTTTATTAAAGTATATGTTGATTTTTTTTACTAAGAAATGGTTGATTTTAATTCTATTAAATCAATACCATAGTCATGAAGATAATTATTATTCTTATATATATAAATCCTTTAAATAAAATTGGTATTTAAAAATGCAAACTGAATGCTTAATTTCTAAAGCAGAATGCTTTTTAAAGTATTTAGTTAAATTGAAAATTACGCGTCTTAGCTCTTTTAGTTTATCCTTAAATGAAATTCATAATTTTCTAACAACAAACTGATAATTATTGTCAATTCCAAAAGCAAAATTTATTATTTCCATCACAATATAAATATATTTCTATTTGAGCATAAAAACATTCTGGTAACTATAAAATTGTTTTTAGTTTCAAGGAATTACTCTCAATCCATTTAAATTTGCACATAATACTTATTTTTCTCAAAACTCTTATTGGAAATATCATTCATTCGCTTAATTGAAATTCCCTGTAGAATATTTTATGTTTAACTCTAACTAGATTTTTATTAACAAAAGATATAATTTTTTATCACATATTATTCTCTCAAAATGCAAGATAAAGTTCTTCTTCGTCAATTCATCTTAGAGGCTTTTCTATAAATCCCAAACACACCTTTATTTACTGAGTAAATACTGTTCAAACAAATAAAATGAGATTTTCTAATATCATGTTTTATTTTCCATACAATAAAAAGTGTTTTTGAAGAGAAAATTTTCACAATGATTGTTCAAAACTCGAAGCATTTTGTGTTTGATAGCTTTCTTGTGATTAGTTGTTTGTTTATTACTGGGAACAGTGAAAAACACTGCAGGAGGGTTATTCAAATAAAAAAATATTTTTGTTTATTAAGATTTTAAAATTTCTTCAACGATGAAACGACTGCGATAATCCAATTAATTTCTAAACAGTAAATCCTAAGGTTGTGGAGGAGTGGGAAGGTTCTCCCCCGGACTGTTTTCATATATCTACATAACAAAGTCACCTAAAACATCTAATAAAAAGCGTGTGCGCTTATATGCAATGAAACCAAATGTTCTCGATTGGCATCAACAAAAATACACTAAAACCTCCAAAATATCTTTATTTTTGTTTTCGTAATATTTTCTCACGAAAACTTCGAAAAAATATTACTTTTTGTCATTTTTAAAATTCAAAACTTATCTTATCAATGATAACTATTAAATTTTTATTTAATTTTTTCTGATTTTATCAATTTTTTAACATTCACTTTTAATCATACTTGCCCTAACATGTACAGAAATGAAAGTATATAAAATTTTCAGTGGTCAAACTGGCACCAAACATCCAAATAAACGCAATTTTAAAATATGTACATAATTTCACGAACATTAATGGTAATATGTGTCTCAAAAGCAAATTAATAAATATGGCATGTTTTGCGTTTAGATTCGTAGTTTAAGGAAGAAAATAGAGCTATTCACAACTCTGATTCTAATAATATCATGAATATGTATTTGACAGAAAGGACATACGCACACACGTGTGAGTGTGTGTGTGAGAACGATATTTCCAATATAAGAATCTATTGCTTAATAATGGAGCCTCATTATATGTTCATAAAAAAATAAAAGGCAAAGAATGCAATTAATCTTTTAAATTGAGAGTTAAGTTTGAAACAAACGAATAAAGCGCATTGAAGAAGAAAGTTAATTGATTCAAGAGGATAAATCTTGTACCATTGTAATGAAAATATTGCACTGCATGCTAAACTTTGTCCCCATAAAAACAGTGGCGCTCTAACTCTGAAGTATTCCAACAATAAATGACACATTTCTCTTCCACGTGGAGAAAAGTTGCTGCAACTCAATGAAATGATTAAATTATTTCCGGAGAGGGGCGTGAAAATTAAATGTCTTTCTTTGCACTTCTATCAAGGACTTCTAAACTCATTTACATGACGAGCGAAACTGAACTTTGTCTCTCAAAAAGTGGCACCCCATCTGCAAAAATATTCCAGAAACAAATACCGCGTCCCTCCACGCTGGATTCCCTCTGAACATCATTATTCTTCCCTCTTGCCTCGGTGGCAGATATGTCAGTCTAGAGGCCTTTCATCCGCACAATATTATCGGCATCCGAAATTTCACCTTCTGGAGTGAACAGTCTTCCACCAGCTACACACCACCACACGGAAGACAAATATCCCAACCATATTAGGAGAACCGTGTTCTTGTTATTTTTGAGGGGGATCTATGGCCGGTTTTTCTTTCTCTTCCCATACACAGGGCCCTTTTTGCTCGTATTTATTCTGTGCCCGGCCGTAATAAAAGAGAGGTTATTAATGGTACGATGCATATTATTGAAGAGCCTCGAATAATAGGAGGAGGAATTGTTGGGCCTGCAGACGTCTGCGTCGATGAATGTTTAATAAATGTCTTTCTCAAGAAGTATAATCGGTTATTATGAGAGTACATGGACAAGGCAAATAATCATTGGTAAAGAAAATTGTTGGTTTTTTTTCCCTAGGAGGAATTTATTAGTGTTTAATAAGCAGTGTTGGATTGGTTTATTGATTCGGCGGTTTGGTATTTTGACGACAGGACTATGCAAGATTTATGTCAGTCTCATTTATAAATACTTTCTGCTAATTCTGTGTTAATGGATTTCGAATTTTGTGAGAAATAAGTCTTCCGTAATATTTTATGTTCCATCTTAGACATATAATTTATAATTAGCGATGTAGGTAATTAAATTAAAAGAATACAAATATTGAACATTCGTTTTAATCTTTAATAGGCTTTGAATCTTTCTCATGATGAAAGAATAATATATATTTGCTACAAATAAAAAGAAAAAATTGTACGCATTTACAAAGACGGATACCTTTGATTAAAGAACGAAAAGCGAACATAATTAGTGTCTTTGAGTTGTAATTAACAAATTTTCGTCCTTAATAAAGATTTAAGCATCAAGAAAACGAATCTTTAAGCACTTAAAAAAACTTAAACAAAACTTTAATGCTGTAGTTTTTTTATAAAGGCATAATGCCTATTTTAAATCACGCTAAAACATTTTCTACGAAAATAATAAAAAATATCACATTAGCCTACTGAGATCATCTATTGATTTTTATGTTCGCATATTTATTTATTGACTCATTAATTATTTTACTTGGTAGTTTAAAGCTAAGAAATTCCCCTATTCTTATGAAGAGTATAAAAGTGAAAGGAACTGTCGTAGAAATTATTGATACAAATTCGCTCTCGAATGGACTTCACATTACTATTATACTGGCTTGAAAATTATTTAATATTTCTATATATATTTTTTACTAATTAAGAACACTGTGCAATCCTATCTCTTCTAGAAAATGACGTTTAGTTGAAGCTATAAATTGTTAGTATGAATGAAGTAAATTCGCGCAATGCACAAATAGTATAACTGCGATGACATCTAACATCCAATTGCTCACCCTTTATGTTCACCAAAATACGCATTGAGATTCGAAATACAATTGAACCTTCATATTTAATGTATATCACGTGAGCATGGACTAAATCCATTAAGAGTAATTTTAAAGCTAAAAGATTGCAATCCCGCATTTTTAAAATTGAATTGTATCACTTTCTGATAATAGATCTTCAAACATCAATATATGCTTTGAGAAAGATTCCACAGTGATTCTCTTCTTGAAATTCTTAACTGACAGCTTATATCAACATTAGATCCTTTTTATTACATTATTATATGTATCGAATTATGCAGTATTAATAAAGCCGCGTGATATTTGATGTTCAGGAATTTCTCTACGTTGACATTCTACAATGCGTTTCACAAACAGGTTCTAAATAACAATATACCGAATTATCAACAAAATCAGAGTCTTTGAAACATAAAATTATACAAAATAACATTCTATATGCGTAGCATAACTATAAATAGAAATCAGAAATCTCCTCCACAACCTCGAAGAGGCTTTTGGAATGGCTTTTCAGTGTAAAGGTTAGATTAGACTGGCAGAATATAGAACAGGGAGTCATTGGCATTCCAATGATAAGTCTCTGTTCTGCTGCATAATATTACCTGCTTGGCGAACGTCTCCTGACGATTTAACTTCAGACAACTCCGTCGCCAAATTAGACCATCTACGGCCGACTGCTGACAGCGCAGCCAAGTTGGGGTATTTTGCATAATGTCCCATACCATTAGACATTAGGGAATCTCACGTCATTAGTCTGCTCGGGAGAGTTCTCTCTTTTTTTCCTTTTATTTTCTGAGCACGCGCTATCCTTATTTTGTTTAGGTAAGTTTTGTTTCTGTGGGAAAAAGTGGGATTTTATATTCCGTGATCTATATTTTAAACGTTTCTGTTAAAAGTATGGTTTTTGATGATTTGCTTGTTTGCTTTGAGGATATACAACTGCTTGATACTCTCTTAAATGCTAAAACTTGTGCTATATTTTAAAATTTAAGATAATCATGTTTATTTTTTACTTTATTATAAGTTCACCCGAACTAATTCGCTTATATTTAAACCATTATATTACCCTAAGTATTCATATAAGATCGGTTTAACGTTATGCATTAATATGTATCCTTCCTTATTGAGAAAAACTTGCCTACACTCGTAAAAATACTGTCAATGTATCTTTAAATCTATAATTTAAAACTGTAATTTGTTGTGTCCTAGAGGCACTAATAATTTTGTCTTCATGGATAAGTAAGAAATTAGAAATGCATTCACTACTTCGAATACTTTTCGTTGCAATTTTTCCACGAATTAATGGATGATTCTATTTTGTTCCGTATAATTCAAGGCTCTAAACATATCATGAAGTATCCCTATCAAGGATAAGCGTGATAATATCCCAAATTTAAAATAAGTAATATAAATAACTGCCATCAAAAGAATGAAAAATAAAATAATATTAAATTGAAAAGTCTAATATTAATTTTTGAGGTGCATGAAATTCATTAAAGATCGAAATTAATTGCTCCATACCCGCTATTATTTTTGAAATTACAATAATGCTCGTGTAAATATGTCAGATTATTGAAATCAATTCGTAATACACGAGTACAGAATCTATCTGAAAGCTTCACTCTAAAACCCTTTACTATTTACAGTTTTTATTTCATAAATTTAGACGCGATTATAAAAGCTAAAATAGAAAAAAGTACTCTGATGCTTTTATGAAGCATCTTCAATTGCTAATATGCGGGAATAAAAAATGTAAACAGATTTCTATCAAAACAATTCAGTCAAAAAATTAAATAAGAGGTTAATGGAATAACAGTTAGACATTGTCCTGAAAAATCTACGTTTTACATAAATATTTCTGCAACTCTTAGGATTTACATAAATATTTTTATGTAACGGAAAAAAATTAGTTCAGTTCTTTTTAAACAAAAGATATTCAACTTAATTCAGTTATCAAAAAGGTATTAAACTTAATATTCAAATCAATTATAAACAACATACAAAGCAGAATAACATTTTCTCTGTTTGTCAGAAATCATTTGCATTCTCAGATTTTTTCATTAATTCACTAAAAATTTTATCCGTAATTTAATTAAAATTTCAAATACATGCATTTGCTTCATAAAGATATTTAATAAATATTTGCTTCTATTTTGAATATATTCATGTAATTTTCGGAAAAGAGCATTTATTTGAATCGTCTATGCTTCAGAATGTATTTTATGTCTTATCCTCACTAGTTTTAAAATCTGTAATGCTAAATATTCGAAATTGCATTAGGAGACAATGCTGTTTTCTCATATATTTAATATGTTTTCAAGTATGATGAATTTAACTTCACCATGAATACATTTAAATCACATTTCTTTTGATGAAAGATATTTAGATTATATTATTCATAAATTATTTCTTGTAAACACATTCATTAAATGCAATTTATCGCTGAATCAGGTAGTATGACTGTATCTAACTAAGCACGTTTCTGAGAGTTTTTGTTACGTGTTTTAATGATTTAATGAAAAGAATGAATAATAGGATGATATGAATCATTATGTTCGCTTAGTTCCCAAGATTTATAAGAAATATTTTTAGCGCAAATTGAAAATTTTCATAATTTTAATTCAGTTTAAAGACGCCCTGGTTTCTTTACTTACAAACCATTTATCCTATAAAACACATTCACACTTTGATACATTTTATAGAAATATTTCCGCAATCTGTTTTCTTATCGAAAGATAAATATCCTGTCAGAAAACTACATTTTTTTTGCTTATAAGATCTATCCAACTTTTCTCATCTTTTTGCACCTCAGTGCAAGCTGCAATTTTTCTGATTAGTAATAAAATTCTCTTTCAAATCAAACTAACGATTCTGACGTAAATTTTGAGATTTTCTGAAATCCTTATCGACATTTTATGGTATTAAATTATTTATTATATGGTATTTTTTCTGCAACAGAGTTCTAAATGATAAGATAAAATACTGTTTGTTTCCGCTTTATACCACGATGGAGAACAGCTTTTTTCTTTCTTTTATGAATTTTGTTATCTCACGAAAAAATATGAGCGATGTTTTCTATTTCGAAATGATGGACGAGCAACAATAGTTCACCTGTCAATTGCAACAGAATGAAGAATTCGAACAATCGCGAATAAAAGATGCTCCACCGGAAAACTCTCTCCCAAGAAATAAAAAAAAAACATCAGTTCCTTGCTTCAATTCTTGAAACTTCGTAGATAGTTCTCAAACCAAACCGCAGCAGTCTTCTATTACGATTTTTCATTCAATAAATTGTACAGAAATCATCAATGAAGCATCCTACTTCAGATGAGAGATAAAAATTATCTGAAGCAGAGTGAATACCACTCTGCTTCTGATAAGAGTCGTTCTAAACGAGAAAATTTCAAAAGCGGACGACACTTCACTTCACTACCTTTTCATTTGCTTTTAGAAAACGTTCTGGAACTTGTTCATCAGTGAGTATAAGAAGAAGGTGTTTGAAGAGAGGAAAGAGTTCGAAAAAAGGAACGAGAAGGGTGTATGGATTTGTCGTTTGAAGGATTTTTCTGTCCGAATGACGGGTACATTTATTTTGGAGTAAAAGTTTGTGGTGTCCGAAGAAACTTTCTTTCGTTCCATAATTGGAAAATTGTCATATGAAATGAAATGGTGCCCAAAATTATAAAATTTCGGAAACAAAACAGTGTGACAAATTTATCATTATCTTTTAAAGTAATTTAGTTGATCTTCAATAAAATAAAAATGTTATTAATTTTATTTTAATTGAAAAATATGAAGCATACATAAAATCTATAAATTAAATATACCAAGTTTTTTGGCAAAATTCTCCTTTTATTTAACTTCATCGTATTAAGTTTATCAGACGGATCATGTGGTTCAATTTAAGACGTAAGTGTGCATCCTCTTAAGTCGCATTTGCAAGTAGCTAATTTAACCTCTGTATTGATAGATGAAAATCATTACATTAAACATTTGGATTAATACAGATATATACTCATGTTGGCATTGAAGAAAATGAACATAATTATTAACTCAAAACAAACTGAAATATTCAAGTGTCTAATAACTAATCAATCATCAGTTTTTGTTTGTTAAAATTTTATGTTAATCTTTATTAAGCATTTCGAAGACATTTATAATATTAAGATAGTTGCTGCATCCATGAGCTCCTTATATTAAAAGAGAAATTGATATTTATAGAAATGCATGCAATAGTAGGCGGTGAACCCAAGAACGGTCAGATTTCCATAAACCATCGCTCAATTCACACTTAATTATACTCGGTCACTTATTAAAAGTTCTTCACAAAGATATTTAAAATATCCCACGTGACTTTTCATTGAAATATAACATAACGCAGTTTTCATAACATTTCCACAACGAATAACTGGGTGGCAAACCCGCTGAAATACACAGCGAAGAAAGATTCACTGGCTTATCACAATTTGTGTAATATTTTTCAGCATGAGGGTACACTTACTATAAATCCTAATCTGAATTACAATGTGTTAATATAACAGCGCTTGATTGTTTAAACTGAGTTTAATCCCCATATTCATCCTAACGTAGAAGTTAGCATATTGTCACTCATTTGCTATTAAATATTTGAACGTTACGCTGTACCGATATTCTAAATTTAAATCTTAAGCGGGTTCTTCTAATGATTTGTCTTTCAATTAATGATTTGCTATTTTAATATAGTCTCTATTAAAGATACTAAATCTCCTAAATGGAATTTATTCATTGAATGATCTTTCAAATTGCTCAATTCATTCCGATTACTTTGCATTTCAATCGAACCGCGCTATGTTTTATATTAAAAATCCATTTAGCCAATCAGACTTAAGTTTTAGCTTAATGGAGATAAAAGCAATGAATTGCCTTTATATTTTGCAGTATACAGTTATATACTAGAAATGTAACTGCGGATAACCTTTTAGATTTAGGTTAGAAAAATCTCAAAATATCCCTTTAATAACGGAGAATCTGCCGGAGAAGGACTTTTCTTCACTCCAGTTATTAGAAGAAAATATCTTCTTCTTGATTACGGGACACCTCGCCCCTGCTCCCGGAGACGAGTCCATTGTCAGGATACTGCTGAGGGCCCGTGAAGAAGAAAATATCTATTATATATTTCGAACATCCGTGTGGATATCTATTCTGGTCTTCGCTCATTAGTAGTGAGGACCAAGGTATCCTCGTGGCAGAGTTACGGGTTCGAAACCCGTTTCCACAGAACATCCCCTGTGTATACGGACATGTAGGAAGGTTAAACGTCTTCTCACTGATGTGAAATGGGAGTTTGAAGAATGGGGTGCAAGCTTTATTATTCTCCTCTTCGGACTACTTTTCAAAATTATGAAATCTGTAACAATATAGGCAGGCCTCTTGTAGGACGTTAATCCAGCTAAGCTAAACTAAGCATTAGCAATGAATCTTGTGATGCCCCATAGGGGTCATATAATAAGGCAGAGGAGTAAAAATATTTACATGGTAGGTAATTAGACGGATTAGATGAACGGTGAGATTAAAATTCCTGTATCTGTACGTGATGTCAGTAATATAACATCTGTACCAACCTAGTAGGCGGAGGGAAAAATGTACTCTTCCAACATTTATAACCCCGTTAAGAAAAAGTAAGAAGTATATATTCAGCTTATCATTCCAGAATAACGTGACACAATTTTCCTGTTGATAAACATATACACGACAAAGAACTGGGAACCTCTATCGTAATTTCTTGCAATTGTCATGATAGTAAGGCGGATAATAGAAGATAATGATTCTACGCTTTCCTGTAAAAGTGTGTATTGCGGAAGGCGATGCTTGCTGCAGGAAAGCCGAAGGCATCCTCTTACAATATTTATTCATGTACAAGTCTTCGTGTAAGAATGGCAAACTTTTAAAAATCCATAACTCTATCGGAGATTTATTTTTTCCTCTCTTTTGAAACCAGGAAAGGAAATCCCTGTAGAAACCCAGACAAAGAGGACAGAATCAATAGATAAACAAATAGGGAAGCGTGCTTCCTTCCAGAACTTACCACTGTGTCCTGTGGGATGAGAAGAACATGACGAGGAAAAAAATAGTAAAAAAGACGAAATAAAAGAAAGACGAACTTTTGTATTAAGTTTCCTTCATTTTATTGGAAGCACAATTTTTATGTTTTCTTCAAGTTTTTTTCCCTTCTCTTCGCTCCCTTCGTCTTTTTCTTATTTTTTTCGAAGGCTTCGTTTGAAAATGTATGACGTCTGTGTGATCCTTCTTCGACAGTTTCATTTTATGGGGTTACATCTTTCAGATCTTTTCCGAATAGATAGATTGGACCGAAGAATTTGTGAGGCAAAAGAACCTCAGAATCTAGATTGAGAAGGAGAGAGATAGAGATAGGGTGGAAAAAAGAAAGAAAATATAGATATGGAATTTATATCTATGTATTTTTCCCCCGATAACCAGCTTTTTACAGTGCGATGGAACGGATTTCAAACAAAGATTTGCTTTTCAGTCTCAAGAAAGTCGTTCTTTCTTTTTTACTTATTTTATTCATCTTGACATACTTTCATCCCTGCACATTGAAAGAAACTTCAATGTGTTTGTCAGATTAATGGATTTTGTTTATAAATCCATCCGGATGACGTGTTAGAATTACTGCCAAAGAGGGGTTTTGATCTGTTCGAATATGCTTGAGGGGCTCTTGAAAAATTTACTGCTGATCTTTTGCTGTCGGATGACATTTATTTGTCTCCAAAAAAAAAAGAAAAGAAAAACAGCTATGCTAGTCAACAGTTCTGTATCTTTTAACTACATATTTTCATGCATTTGTCTTTTAAAGTGAATTCTTCGTGAGTTAGTCTATTTAAATAAAGAGTACAAAACAATAATCATATAATATTCTACACACAATCTCACTTCACAACTACATTACATGTTCTTCATTTTTTAATCAGCGGGTGTTCTTACAATTTCATATGGATCTTGGTATTAATACATTATACATTATTTTCAAGATTAATTCTTGTTCGCATATGAACTGAACACTCGGTGTAATAGGGTTAATTTTGTCCTTTGTCTACTTCAATACGACAGTAGAAAAATTCTTTATGACGAATTATTATGTGCTTACTATTCTTAGTATTATAAATTCCAATCCACAATAACTTTCTTGAAGCGATCTAGCTTAGAAAAAGTTCTCACTCATTATTTATAATGAACGTAAGGCATGTAAATCATTTTATTGATCAGATTTAGCTATTTTATGTTCGAAAAGTAGTCTTTCTTACTTATCCATCTTAATGGTTTTAAGACTTAAGATTTAAATAAGTTTAAATTAAAATTCCTTATTTAATTCTTTCTGATATAATTGTAAAGGTTCCTGCATTGCTTGAATATGCTTAGAGAGAATCAAGAATTAATAAAATCTGGTTCGATAGTAAGAAAAATTATATTCATCCCTTTTCTAACTAAAATAAGGCCTTGAGGAATATTGGCTTAGGTGAATCAAGCAAGTATTTTGAACTTCTTTTGCAACCATGTATTATTATTTTACTATTATGGTAGAATGCCACTTAGATAAAAGATGACAAACTGAAAATGAGAGTGAGATTTATTTATCTGCCATCAATATTAATATTATATTCATCCTTTCTCTAACTAAACTGAAGAATATTGGCTTGAGTGAATCAAAGCAAGTATTTTGAACTTTTCTTGCAACGATTTCTCATTATTTTACTATTATGGTAGAATGTCACATATTCAGATAGAATAAAAGGTGACAAACTGAAAGTGAGAGTGAGATTTATTTACCTGCTATTAATATTAATGTTTTTCTAAGTAAAAAGGTCCAATGTAATCAATCTTCTGGTTTTGATAAATAAAGATTAAACACTAGTTGTATATAATTTCTGATATTTATAGTAATATTCTGATATCGAATTACTTAAAGGACTAATTATCATAACTTGCCCTACTGTAAATGCCTATTGAAGAATGTCAATTTATTTTTGTCATATATAAATTAGATCAATTTAATTAGATAATAACTCCCTTATTCACATAAAATGCTAAACGAACCAAGTCATTTTTAGTAATCCAAAATTTTAATATACAAAATAATGATAATTCTATTAAAAAGAACCCAATAAGCAGCTCCGAAAAATAGACTATAAGAAAAGTCAGAAAGAAAGTAAATTTCTTTTTGCCAAAAATAAATTAGATAATTTTTCAAATTCCCTTATTCATAAATAATATGCTAAACGAACCAAGTCATTTTTAGTAATCCAAATTTGAATTTACAAAATAATGATAATTCTAATAAAAAAGAACCCAATGAGCTACTCCGAAAAATTGACTATAAGAAAAACAAATAATTTGATGAAAAGAATTTCAGACTAAGAAGCGTGTTACTGATCATTTTTGGATACTGAAACTCTCCGCGCTTTTGCGCATGCTCCAGGAGGAGTTGATTCCACCAAAATAGGGTAAAGTGAAAAATGGAGGAGATGTTACATTTTACTTAGCAGTATATAGAAACATTTTATTTTCATTTACTGATTTGCTGTAAAGACTACCTAAAAGAAAATACGCCTAATAGGAGGTCATGACTTAATAAAGAACCCTCGAAAGCGCTCATCTTACTCATTGTCTGCCACCCCTTTCCGTATTACATCCAAAAGTGCTAGTCTCGGTTTTTTGAAATGAACAGTAGGAGCTAAACTAATGAACTACTACTAACACTCGGTGTTTTCGACTGTAGTTGTGATTACCAGTATGAATTTCTCAGTCGAGTATTTAAAATCAAAACTGCAAAAAAGAAGTTTATAAATTTTCATTAATAAGAAAAACTACAACTGCAACGTCTCAGTGATTGTCATGAACAATAAATTAATTAAAATACATCCAACATGCACTCGAAGCATCACAGTGTAACATCACTTAATGGAAATTGACATTATTACCAAATGAACTCATTGATAACTTTTTATTCCACATGTCAGTTTTGATGTAAAACAGAATTTTTGCGGCGAATCAGACATCCAGAATTTAATATAAGCTACAAATAAAAGGTTTATTCCGCCAACAGAATTTTAATTACTCCGGAAAAAAGTAAACTAAAATATGTCAAAATTCTCGAGAGGCAATTTCTTTGAGAATGCTTCGGGACTTGGAAAAGTTTTATAATTCTTTTGTCTGTAAATTAAAATGCTGCTCCATTAACAACTTTCAGATAGCTTTTGTTTAATACTTGGGTTAAATAAGGAAAGTGTTGGAAAGGCTGATTTTTTTCTATAAATGTTTAGAAATTTAAAATTACTTAGATAATTAGTCCCTTTTGGATAATTATCTTTAAATAAAATACAATAAGTTCAATTAAATGACAATGCTTTTAATATTCATTTAGCTTTTCTTGTTTGAATATAAGATTATATTTTCCTTTTTAATGCTAAATAATGTTTCCATCAATTCCAGCAGTAAAATTTATAAAGTCCAAAATTAATTCTATTTTTAATTTTTGAGAATAGATTTCAATAAGTAAGCATTTTCTATTTATAAATAGAAATTTGAATTTATATGAATAAGTTAACAGTCTTTCCAATTATTCTAATCATAGAGTAGAAAATACTAATAAAGAGATATATTTAAATGCAATTTTTAATTTTATATATTATACGTTACTTTATAGAATTTAAGTCCCAACATTTCTATCAATTCCAAAAGTAAAATTTATAAACCTTAATTAAATTTCGTTAAATAAAACGATTGGCATATTTCTCTAGCAAAAAAAAAATTGTAAATTAAATAACGAGAAGGATAGTTTGCAGAGCTCAACTATTGCAATTAGGAAATACTTTGCAAAGTTTATTATAAAGTATTTTCATACAATGTTAAAGCAAAAACAACAAAAATAAGGTTTTGCAGAGAACTGAATACATTAACAGCAAGCAAAGAAAGCTGCTACTTGAGGAATCCAAACCATGCAAGTTATGAAACAATTAATTAAAGCAAAACATTTCCCTCTCTCCATTTTTCGTTCAAGTGTAAACAAAATTTCTGGTAACAGCCATATTTATACCGTAGATTTTAATAAGTGTAGAACACGAAATAATTATTCTTCTCGGAGAATTTTGCAAAGGGTGTTTTTCTTACGAAGCTTCAAGTATCAAAGAGAGAAGAGTACTGTGTTTGAAACTTTAATCTTGCATCTCATTAAAATCGTTTGCTTAGAAATGAAACATGGTTCGAAGGAAAATATTCCGATTTTAGTTACAGAGATTTGAATTCTTGAAAATAATTTATTTTTAGATGAAAATCTTAATTTGAATTCCGATTTTACTGTGGTTTTAATCAATTTTGTTTTTAATTTCTTTAGATTTAGGTTTAAATAATTTAAAATGTTTTTTAAAATACAGCTTTATAATAGAAATTTAAAATTATGATTAATTTTTCGTTTAAATGTTGTAATTTTAAAAATATACCACCCTGTAACGCAAAAATTGGCTTCTAAGAACATCGATTTCGTTTTGAGGCGAAACATTTCTTTATGAATTTGTTTTTGATTAGCACCTTTTATCATTTAAATTTTCTTTTTTAAATAAACAATTTTCTCATTATTGAAACAAAAACAAATTCGAATTTAATACTTAAAATTTAGTATCTCAATCATAAAAATTTAGAAGCATTAATGGAAATAATAGAAAATAATTTCACAAAAACTAATAATTCTGTTGCTAGATGTTCAAAAAATAAATGATACTGAGAAAAAAGTTCATTGTTAGTAGGAAAGAACACTAGAAAAAATATCTAGTTATACAGAAAAAAAGTATACAGATCCTTTAATATATTTCTTTTTTTCTTGTACACTGATATTCTGTTGCATACTTTTCTAACAAGGTATCTATCTATATTGGCAATTAAATTTCGTAAAAAAAGTGATGAAAATATTCCCTAGGCGATGACTATTGTTTTATACGCCAAATTGGCGAACGAAACTGTTTCTCCTTTTTTTATTTACCCAGCAATGGCAACAAAGTGCAATCAATAAGATATTACTAAAAGTTCCGGAGGGAAATTTCAGCGCAAAGCACAATAAAACGGTCAGGAACAACAACAAAAAGTCCCCCACTAAAGAAGAAAGAAGAAAAACAGTCGACAAATGAAAAGAACTGTGAGGAAAGACAAAAATGAAGAGAAAAAATAAAGAAAGATCCAACAGATAAAAAAAAAAAGAATATAGCGAGTGAGCAAGGAAGAAGATGAAATAAAAAAAAAACTTACAATCACCTTCGTAGAGATTGCAGCAAAATGCCGCTCGAAATATATATCAAATAAAAATAAGTTTGTTCTTTCGAACATTTTGAGGCAGGAGTGGAAAATTCGAAGAAGGTTAAGAAGGGGAATGGTGGCAGGGGTGGACGAAGCTATCCTTTCAACAGAGCACTTCCCACTGATCACATTTGAATTGCTAATCTTGATTTTAATTCCGATTTTCCAGAGCTGGAAGATGGATGAGGTTCTATTAATGGCGTGCTCTTATTCCCCGTCGGTAAATTTGTTTGCTGGTTTTGGATGTCGTACACGTATGGAAAGGACCGACTCTCTCTATATGTGCATTTATATTGGCCAGCGGCCAATTCGCGAGTTCGCTTCTTTCCCAGGGCTGGTTTCTTTCACGGTTCAACAGATGTCGGATTAAATCAGCTCCAGAGTGCCCCTTGGTCGGGCAGCGTTCCAGCTGGTTGCAACTCGTGGTGTGTGCTTACAACAAACTTGACGTATAATGCACGCCACTGTGGGCATCTGTCAATGGGATACGGTTAGAAATACCGACTCGAGTGGGGGCTTAAGTACACTTTTGATGGAAACGCCGCAGTTATGAGAGGAATGGGAATTTCTGGAAATGGAATAAGGGTTCTGATGTTTTAGAAGGAAAGTATGCCCTATTAGAGACATTAGTAGGAGGAATGTAAAAAGCGGAGAGAGCCAGTTTGTAGACTAAATGTTGATTATGGCCTTGTCAAGATGGAAAGAGGAATAATTTTCGTTGTTTTCAAGGAGTTAATGAGAATGAGAAAATTATTTTTCTTTAAGTAAGGAGATGTAAATGCTTTTATTGCGTCTTTATGGTTAGTGTTTACAACTTCACTGTGCCTAAATAAACCAAACTATTGTGTAATCGGCTTTTTAAGCATGTCAAAACTGAAATAAAGCAGTTTTTAACTTAATCTCATATTTTGTAACTAAATTATCATTATTTTTATTTATATCATGATATTTTATAATACTTTTGTTTTCTGCTTACCCTATCTTAATCAAAGTTCAGATGCTTTTTGTTTAAAGAAATCGTATTTTGAAAGCACAAAATAAAACTTAAAACCTTATTTCATTTCCATTTAAGCATATTCCAGCTATTCAGGAATGTAAAATTTCATTAATATAATATTCAATAGCAGAATATAACGAAAATGATGAGCAGAAACTTAAATATATTCTATCTTCTATGTTAGATAGTAAAACTCGTTAATTATCATACAAGATTTCATTGAATCATTTGTGAAAAAGAAAGAATCATATCGTGACGTTTCCAGGATCGTTTGACCAATTAGCTAAGAAAACTAAATTCAAAAATAAACTAATTAAGTTCAGATGTGCATCTATGTACTTTTTATCTTCTGGTTACACGAAACATCAAAGTTTTTATCTGTATAGAATAGATTATTTTTTTTGTCTCATAAACGTTTAAATAAATTATAGCCAACCAGCAGAAAAGTAACAGTAATAATAATATTTCCACAATAGCATGTCCCATTTTCATGAAAACCATTAAAAAGACTGATGCTCACTTCAATCAGTATTAAAACTGTCACTAAAACCTTTTACGCCTATTAATTTTGGTTATTTTATCAAACCGTTTCATCAAATTGTGATTTAATAATTACCATCTAACATGAAAGTAAGGAAAAGTCACCAACAATAATACTTCAAGGCAACGAAAATCCTTTTGTATAAGAACCACCAATAAGACCAATATCTATTTGAAAAACGCACAGCAGTTTATGCATCAAAATCATCACCCGATGATACCAAACATTTCGCAAAATTAGAAATATCACTCTAACGCAGACGATCAAGCATCCTTTGAAACAAAAGACTCCACGGTCCATTTGGGATCCCCCCGGGTCCATCTGCTAGGGAGATGAAACCCAAGAACAATGAGGTTGAGGCTGAAACAACCCTAGCGAGCAAAGTACAGCCGCACTGTGCAATTTGCAACCCCATAAATCCAGGGAGATAGCACCCCGTTGCCTTCCAACAGACACAAATGCTCTGCTGGTTGATGGCCCAGTCTGATATTCAAAGAAAGGTGATAGCCCGAAATTTCAACCAGGAAAGCGGAAAGAAGGAGAAAAATTTCGATTTCTCACTTCTGGTGACAAATCGCTTGCTGGAAGATTCTGCTGGAAGTGTGTGATGTGACTGCCACTTAGTTGCGAATGATCAACTGCGCCCCCCGGGGGGATGCGGAGAGGAGATCTCTGAGCTAGTGGAGGTGGTTTTTTCCCTCTTATTATTGATGGTGCAGTGAAAAAATAGATGTGAGAAAAATAATGGGATTTCCTTGGATATGAGTGAGATGGTGATTGAAAAGTGATTGCTATGATGTGTCTGTCGTAGGTAACGGCGGTAAGGAGTTTCGCTCATATTTATTGTTATATTTCAATAACGACACTATAGTGAATCGGAAATGTTGCTGGTATTAAATTACAAAATTCGTTTTTGAGCTTTGTAAAATGCTGATATGCATTGTGAGAAAAGACAAATAAATATAAACTAACCGGTCTATTATATTAATAGGCCATTTTGCAATCACTCAAAGGATCCTGGAGAATGAATTTATAAGAAGGGGCCGGAGGGTTCCAGGTTCGAAACCCAATTCCGCTGAAGATCCGTCGCGTATTAGGTCTGTTCCTTGTTAAATCATACGTATGGGTCAAACGTCATCCCGCTAGTTTGTGCGGAAGCTTGGAGAGGGATGAGAGAGCTCAGGTGTCGTCCTCGTCATCTGACCGTGGTTCAAAATTACGTGGTCCGTCCGAAAATAGCCCTCGTGTTGCTTTTGAACGGGGCGTTATTATTTGCTTTGCCAAGTATTCAAAAAATTGTAATTATTGGTATCAGTATTTTTGAAAATGTATCAAAGAGTATTGATGATATGTCATGTACAATTATGCATTGGTTAAGATTTTGTAATATCCCATGGTTCGAGGGTTGTTATGGTTATCTTGGTTGGATTTATGAAATTGTTTCTCAGAATATTGTGTAAAATTGTATTTTGAAGGTTAATCTAAAAAAAAATTCTGCAATCATTGATATGAATTTGCTGCATTCACACAGTGGGTAACAACTGACATTCATTTGTAGTAATATGTTCTGTGTTGTATTTGCAACCTTTGTGATTATTTTGAAGTTCTGCTTTAACCTCTATTCGTCTTCGGGGGGAGAGGAATGTGAACAGGACAGTGTGTGTTATAGTTCGACCGACAGTTCACAGAACAATGTTATAGTTAGACTAACAGTAGAACAGGTTTTAAAAAGAAGAAAATGAGTGGGGCAAAGGAGTTGAAGGAACGTTTTGTGAGGTATGTGTTCGAAAAAAATAATGCAATGTCATGTCGCCTTTATTTATTCCTGCTTTGGTGGTGTCGTTTTCTGCCTCAATATCTGTGTCTCATGTTTGTGTCTGTGTAGAAGTGAATTTATTTGTGCATTGTGTTTTTAAAGATACAGAATTAAAAGAAAGGGGGTTCTGCTCTTGGCTTAGTAATGACTCATTCATCACACTTCACTATCCTTGATAAGATGGAGAGATATGGAGATCTCATTTCAGAGTCGCTCATAGATAACTAGTTAAAATTTTCATCCTGATCTTTTTGGTGGAGCATGCTTCGGTAAGATTTCTTTTCTTTGACTGCAGTCAAAATAATTGTTTATCTAATAAGTATCATCATGTTGAACATTTTGAAAGGTACTATATACTCATTTATGCAAACACTTGGTTTATAGTTCAAAGAAGATTGTGTTGAATAATTGTTCAGGAATAATGTCACGCGTGCTAAATGTTAATAAACAGTGTTTTTTCTAATTTGATCTTATGCTCTCACCCTTGGTGTGCTTCTCACTCAATACGATCATATTGCCATTTAATATGTTTTCAGCAGTTTATCTATTTCAGCATTTCCCTTTTCAGAAGGTACCTTTATCAATATGCAAACATTTCCATACAGTGACATTGATGTACTGTAACAATATCTAAACTAAACTGTCTTAGGGGATAGCTTACAGAAACATGCATTTTTAAAGAATATCAAATACAACCGCTATAGAGCCTGTTTCAGCCGCTCAGAATGAAATGTAGGAAGTTTGAATGAATATAATTTTGCAAAGAGCTTCAGTAAGAGCATTCACATTGGAAAGCACCACATGCCACTTATAGGTAGGTATAAAACCATAAATTAACCATTTTTTTTTCTTTCTCGAATTCGTAATATACAAAAATAAAGCATTGCAATTGCTAAAATGTTCGACCTCTAGACTTTGAGGAATCGCCATGTTTTAGAGCTCCCGGGGTCTCCTTCTTCCTCTCACCTACACTGAAAAAAAATTGGAAATTATGCTTGCCTGTCCGTGTGTTTATGAGCATTATAATTTAAAAACCAAAACAGCTTGAGAAATTAAACGTAGAATGAGATCTCAAGACAAAATTTGTGAATCTAGCAAATTTTGAAAGGTATTCATCAAAGAAATTCTGTTTTTTGCCCGTCCGTGAGCGTCTTCATGCCATTTGATGGTCATACCAATAACGTCATTGTAGAAAACGTCACTGATCATATCCTTGTCTGTGATTAAATTTTAAAGCAAAGTTTCACAGTGTTTCAAGGAAAAAAAACGGTAAATATTATGGAATTATGTAATCTTTTAATACATAACTGTATAAAAAAATTCCGGGAAAGCACATGAATACATATTTAAAAAGATATTTTATTATCTTATGGTTTCATTATGTTATTTTGTTTTTCTAAAAGAAAAGTTTCTTAAAATAATAAAAATAGTAAAATTTTTGCTCTTAAGCATATCGGTTAAGTTTAACCTTCAGAACTTCGATATATATATATATATATGAAGTAATTGAATAGATGCAGACAATATTGAAATAATAAAACTATAGAGTTACGCCGTAAAGTTTCCTTCCAAGTTAATTTTCAATCTTTTTCGGCTTCCTATCCAGAATTTGCAGTAAAACTAGTCATCCAGATAAAAATTCTAACACACATAAAACGAATAAGAATTTTGTAGATACTTCACGTGATAACATGAGTAATATTTTAAAGAGTTTTATTCAAAATAATTTTTGCCGGAGGTTATAAATTTTGTTTTAAGTATGATGTATGAGAAAGATCCGGTAACTTTTTCGATGTTCTTGTAAAATTCCCGTAGACCATTAATTAAAATCCATCTTTGTTAGAATTACATCGCTATAAGCGATTGTTTTCTTTCTTACCAGTTTAAAGCTAAGATAAGAGGACTGATTTACGAAATATAATGATTTATCAAAAAGTTCCTCAGTATTTTTTTGGCAACATTATAATTTAAAACATCTGTTTTAGAAAGCAAAGAACAAGATTGGACATTTTGATAAAAGCAACAAAATAGTTAACTATTTTGAAATAAAGCATATTTTCTATCTTGAAATATTAACTTGTATTAATATTTTTTAAACGTAAATTCTATCTACCTATTACAGTTAATTATAAGACAAAATGTTTCGTTGAAATTTTTTTCTCATCTTAAAATTTTGAAAGAACACTCATTGTACCGTAACTTTGATGTAAAAAATAACTTTAATTAAATAAATAGACATATTAACTGGTAGACAAGATTTCACTTTTAAATTATGAAAACAAATTGTGATTCTTTTATTTTCGGGAAGATTAAATCTCAAAATATCCGTGTAAAACGGAGATTTTTGTGAAGAAATAATAGGAAAATGCTTCATCTCTTTCTCAAAACCTTTCTTTACCTGAAAAAGGTTTCATAATAATCATATTTTGATAGAAGAACTACATTTCTATTTCGAATCTTTGAATATTTCATATGTGTAATGTATTCAAAGTTTAATTTCAAAAAAAAGAAAACGTTTACTAAAAATTAAATCATAACATATAGAGTGTTTGAGATGCTGCTGCCAATTATCTTTCTGCGTTTCTGATCAAGTTTTCGTTCTTACTGGGGATAAATGATTCAATGGTGAACTGGAATACCCTTTCCTACAGCAATTACGGAGTAACAAGTTGAATAAAAAATATGTTCTCTTTGATTATTTCTGAAAGATTTTTCTAGACCTTACTTAGAGTATTAAATTGTGTCAGAGGAGTATGTTTCCTATAATCCCTAACCAGACAGATCAGGTTTAACATAATCCTGAAGAATCTTTTCCACATCTTTTTATTCGTCTTGCACATGAGTTTTAATGAGTAAAGCAAGAAAATTTTCCTTTTCCAGGTGCAATTTCGGCACATGTTTTGCATACAACATAAAATATCCTTAAGAGGCAAATAAATGCCGCATAAGCTTCTTCAAATACATCTTCGCACAATTTTCTCGTTACAGCATATTGCTTCTAATTTTAACTAAACTATTGAAGCCTATGGAATTGTTTTTTAACAAAACTATTGACACTTATCTCGTTGTTTCTAATGAGCCATATTAAAGGCAGCAAAGAAAACGCATGTATGTAAAAAAGGTAAAAATCAACTGAGATCTAATGATTGAAACCTACATATAAGATACATTCTGCGAATTAAAAAATAATATGTGGACGCAGGAATAAAATAGCGAATCAACTACAATTTCATTAAATTTGGGGTTTCATTGTTTCAAACTGTACATCATTGTGAGTGGTTATACAAAAATGTCGCAAGAAAATACAATTCCAATCTGTTGCACAACAACTTAAATGGAATGTACTAATTAATTTTCTTAAGCTGCATCTACAAAAAGTTTTGTTTAGTACTTTGCGAAAACAGCTAAATCTCAAAATATGTTTTTCGAATTACATAGCTGTTTTCCTTTTATAGTTAAAGCTAGAAAATGGATTTAATAAAAACCGTTTTTAAACACGTACTTTTACTAGCGTGTTAATGAGAATATTTTTTATTTTAATTATTTTCTACTTCTTAATCTTTAATTTATAAGTCATCATTATAACTATTAAAGAATCTAATAATCAATATTTCTCAAATGAACTACTAGGTGACGCCACTTTTATGGAATCAAAATTCAATTAAATTAATCAATAAACCACTAATAAAATTTTGTATTGCTATCGAAACTACGTAAGTGTACAAAATTTTGTAATTCTATCTCATCAGGTAATGAGTGAAAATCGGTTACAAATTCCATCCTTATAAACATGAAACGAGTCAAGTTAAAGCATTTAATAAAAGTGACTAACTGAAAATACATTTTGATGTTAGTTATTTGAATTTCCAAAATTAATTTCTGGAGGACGACAAGAACTTTGATGACCACTGCCCCTTTAGACCCAGATTCTAAGAAGCAATATTTTCCCTGGGAACAAAAATTCATAGCGGTAGCTTTTATCACAGAATTTCGTTCCACGTCTTAACCTTAACACCGACTCACCACCACTATCAGAAGCGAAAATTTTTATGCTGAGGGAATGCACAACTATAGTTTTTATTTCTCGGTCATAATCCGTCCAGTTTATCGTCAGCACCTGACAGATGTTCGATCCATCCCCCTTGCAATTGCTATACCAAACGATTCCAGTTCTCCTGGTTTATCGTACGCCCATAGGGACAGTACAGTAATCTCCCAAATATGACACTCCATCGAAAAGAACAAGTTCTGGGATCGAAAGAAAGAAAAAAAATTCTTATTTTTGCCCCTGTTCGATATTTTTATGTGCCTACTATTTTTACGATTGTTTGGCCCATGGACCAAGAGATGCACCGTCGTGTCAAGGGATGGCTTTATTGCATATGAGATATCCAAAGTGTCTCAATGTTAGCACCTGAAATAGGAATAAGGCCAAGCGAAATGGAACATCTTTGGAAAGTGGCATTGATTTTCGTATCGGGTGTGCGGGTCTCTTTTTACGACACTTGTTAACTCCACAGTAGTGGTTGTTTCTAGAATTTTAGGCTCATACCATGTAGAAATCGCTAGTGAATTTTTAGACGACTTTATGTTATGAAATTAATTGCATTTATTAGAACAAAAATTTGCAATAAATGCAAATTAAAATATTTTAATGATGAAAAAATTGTGGAATGAATTCTATTTTCTGATTCGAAATGATAAATGTGTAGTATACACAACTAATAACTTATGAGTAGTTAAGCTATTTCATTTGAAATGACTTGGTTGTGATGAGAGATTTTTTTTTTTGCTGTTTTCGGGATAAAAGTTAAGTAGCTTCTAAAATACTTGCCGTTTGTTATCCTTAATACATATATGTAATATGGGAGCCTAGGTCCCGTGCGAGTCGATAAGCAGATTAAACACGCTGATTTGGTCTTTCAAATATTTAATGGAACACTTAGGTGGACAAAACAAACATTAAGACGGCACAACATAAAATAAAGAAGATAGAAGTAAAGAATTTTAGAAGGACGTTGCTGCCCTGTACATCAAGTTAAGTTACATCACAGGCAGTTCTGGTTCAGACATCGCGTTCCATCGGTCAATCGCACACAGTCTGTTCTTCGCCAAGGCGGGCTCAGTTCTGTCTCTAGCAAGAGAGGAGATCCGTCGAGTCACGTGTCATCTGCTCGTAGAGCGTTGCCAATCGTTGGTTCTAAACTACGGCTCCAGACGGCATTCTTGACGGTGTATGGGCGGAATCCCACATATATTTAGAGTCTTATAGAGTATTTTCTCAATTCCTGCGATTGCTTGACGTATGATAAATTTAATTGTCGAAAATTTTCTTCCCTTGCTCAAGGTATTTAATAAATAGATTCATTACAGACAAGTTTTTACATCCGTTTCTACTTTTTGTGAGTAAAAAAGTCTGAATAATGGAGAGGAACCTCTAATTATCTCCAATAAGTCTTATATTAACTACAAAAATATGTAGAACCAATTTAAACTGCTTAACAATTAAAATTCATAAAAGATGATTGATTTGAAAAGATGACTCCAATTTCTAAAAGGATGAAAATGGAAGTGATTTTCTATAGGAATTTCGCAGTTTGTAAAGAATTAAATAATTAATTACGTCTAAACACGCACAAAATGATTTCATGCAATAAATGTACATTAATAGCAATTCAAACGACTTTTAAGTTGACCAAGAAAACGCCACATAAAACGACATATTTTCCCGATCCAAATGGACCCTTAGCATTTATGAGTAGGACGGCGATGTCTACAATTTCTTACCTCAGCTGCCACATTCCCCGCCATTTTAAATTTAAATGTGCTTCGAAAAGGCAGTGACGGTTGAATCGTGGACCGAGAAAAGGGAAAAAAGTCGTTTTACCCATCGAACAAGGGGGAAGGCGAGAGCGTTCGAAAAATAATGGCGTGTGTTGTGTGGCTTACATATCGCTTGGGAACTGCGTGCAGAATGCATCACGAACGGACCGAATGACGTCCAAAATGAGTTTGGCTTTTGCCTGAGAAATGCCTAAACATAATCTTTGCACGATTTGGCTGTGACGTCACGCAAATGCGCTTTTTCGCACGCAGTGGAGTCTGTAGAATGAGCTGTTCCAAGCGTCGTATGACGCTTGTCTGTTGTAGTAGAGTATTTTTTTTCTAGTAGATCCCTCGAGAGCTAATGACTTTGAGATTTCTGTTTGCAATTATTAGGCTTAGAATAGCACGTGTTTGGAACCTTTTTTATTTATTAGTAATCAAAAGAAGTAATGCTTAATATTAGTAATTCGCCGAATGTGTTTTATATGTTACCGACAACTTGCAAAACTAGACACGGTGCCTCGGCTACTATATACAGGGTGTCCACTCTAGGCGTGGCCCAATAGCTAATTTCTAAACCGTTGGAGATAAGAGGATACTTCCAATTAGAAAAATGCTTTAAATAACATAAAGGATATTTTAAATTTTATCCTTGAAGCGTTAATCAAATTTTAAATGTAGATCTGATTACATTACACGTATTAAAGTTACATAACAGAACACATTAAATTAGAAAGAAATCTGTGCTGAAAGTAAAAGCAAACGTGTAATAAATAAAACATGTAATTTTGCGTGTTGGCGCTCTACAGGGCACTCCGTTTGACCTAGAGTCATCAAATTTGGCGCAAATATACCTTGAAGGGTGGGAAGCGTACCTAGGAATAATTTTTCGAATTTTTAATTGGATTTTTAGTTAATTAAATACTAAGCAATATTTTCTGTTTTTTTTTTCATTCGAAAATATTAGTAGACAAAAATAATTTTTGCACAATCTTAAAATTCATGGAAATTTCTTTTTAATTATATAAATTTAGTTGTACTCCAATTTTTTTCTTCCTAATTTTAACAACCTGTCAAAAATATTTTTATGCATAATTTACAAGACATTAATTTTTGAAAATAAATTCAAACACTTTTCATTATTTATACAAATATTTAATTGCCTGTTTCTCTTCCATTGTTGAATGCTAAAGTGATATCATAATAATTTTTACTTTCTTTTTTTCTTCATCATTTTTTGTGAAGTCTATTGACAAATTCCACTAAGATATTAAATATATCCGATAAAATGAACGATTAGAATTTCGAATCTTTAATTCTTCTCATCGGCCTATTTTAATTCAGCTAACATGCTGTTGGGTGTAGAATGCGACTCGTCATTTTGACACTGGAATCAAATGCATATTTTGCAAGAGGAATAAACAAAGTGAAGTGACAACGGACAATTAGATGTCAGATGAAAGTTACTTGACTCCAATAAGGAGATTCAAACCTACAATGAACCGAACAGGTGCAATGCTACTAAGAAAACGCGGGATAAATGTCTGTCGCAATTTGAAGTTAAAACGTAATTTGTTACGGGAACCATGAATATCAAATTATGCAAAAGTGATTCAGATGAAACTAAAACACAAATAGTATTCCCAACGATAAAGCTGGGTGTCGAAAGCGTCTAATAAATAATAAGCAGACAATTTATTTCCCATTGCAGGAAGCATTTGCGCATGCAATGACACTGTTTCATATCATCTTTTAATAAATCTATAGAAAATTTCCTAAAGAACTTTTTATTAACACATTCTCTAAGACACCACGGAACAAAAATTGGATAAATCAGTGAAATGCACAAGAAGAATGAAAAAATCCTAAAATGAAAATCTATCACCCAGTATTCTTAAAAACCAAAAACGAATGTCATTTCTGTTTCAAAACTTAACCAAACACGTCTCGAATATCCTTTTAAAAATATAGCATCCAGAATTTAAAGACAATGCAGGCCTTTTCCCACTCTTCTGAAAATAACTCGAATTTCGAGTCAGAGTTAATATTCCATTTTGTCTTTGAAGACGCGACTTTGCCACGCGGCATTGCCTCTATACGTGACCAAAATACCCACTCTTCCTCACACAGAATGTGTCAAAAAAGTACTTTACCTAAATCTCAGCGCTTTAACAGCTTTGGACATTCAGAACGTCTTAAGTAACGCAGCAGCAACTGTTCCGCCATTTTTTCTTCTTTTTCTTTTTGTCTTGGTTTCATCTTCTGGCATCCCGTCTGTCTTCTTCAAAACTCGTGCTACCAGAACTGCTAAGTTTTTTCTTTCTTTTTTTACATATACGTAAAAGTATTTGCACGAAGAAGTATTTTAAAATGAAAGGAACATCTTTTTCGAGGAGTGCTCTTCGTTGGTGAAGCAGAAAAGCGATGAAGATGATTTTGGATGTCACTTTTCATTTTTCATTTGGCAACGGCGTGGAATATCATTAGCAACGTGATTTGATTCTGAATTCGCCATTTTGTTCTTAGCATTGAAATCATGTAAGATGTCGTTTTCAGATGTCTTTTAGCCTAAATTTCCATGACTCGAATCGAAACAAACAAACGGTTATTAATTCTATCATTTTAAAATGTATTTTAAAACATAATATATATCATATGTGGATTAACTAATTGAAAGTATATTGTAAATGAGTGACATTAATAATGAGTGATGATAGAATAAATGAATGATATTAATAACTCCATAGCTATTATAAACAATTTCAGTGGAAAAACAAATAAGGTGTGTTGGCTTCTCGATTGACATTCATAAGACTTCTTTTAAAACAAAACAACATTTATTGAGCACAACCATTACACTTCGTAACTGCATACAACGTAACTTCGTTCAAACGTACCGTACTCATCACTTCTCGTAATCGTCTCTCTCTCTAGACTATTTCTAAAAATCAAATGCAAATAGCGTAACATCTTACTGTTGCCACTTGCCTGATATCATACACTGATATACAATAATTATGTTGCAGTCATGCTTTTGTCAGGCATAATATGAAATACGCTTACAGGTGGAACTAAATTTTTTAGCAATTATTTTCAGTAAAAATATATCTTACGTTGACAAAGGTTTGTTCCCTTTACAACAATAAATTCCTGGAAACCGTAGTTTATATAATTCTTTTTATGAATAGTTTTTGGTAAATGAAATTTCAGTGAAACTTGGATTAGCCATAACCATACGGACCAGGGTTGTAGCGGATAATAGAAATCTCTTAATTCATATGCACAGTAACGTGATTTCAGTGCCGACTTGAAACGAAATAAAAATAAATTTCTTTAATAAAAGTGAATAATATATACAAATTATACTTAATTTGACAGAACGATCAATATAAACTTCAATATAAGAGTAGTAATGTACAGAAATGTATTTTAATGCTATAAACCTTCGTTACTTTAAAATAATCTGCCATCTCCTTCTGTGTCTTTCTGGCGTTTTCGGATAACAGAAACTGACGGTCAAACAAGTGACGGTTAATAGAAGTTTTACTGTAAATGAATAAAAGCGCGATTGTTAATAGCAGTATTTTAGTAAAATGCAAAACCTTCTATGTACCTTTTAGCAATAGAATTATTTCCTATTGTGAAATGCACATCAATTGCGAAGTGTCAATTCACTTTTCGAATTTATTGCGTATCTTGCAAGGATAGGGACGTGACGTCACAAATCTGCTTACAGTCAGGTGGTACAATTACACTGGTAATGTGGCTATGGTGTCATGTGAATTGATTTTATATTTAATGCAAAAGAATATATGTAAAAAGAAAGAAACATATTTCGCATTTAATCGTGATTCTATGAAAATTATATAAACAAAATTATAAGCTCAACAACAGAGAAAAGTGCTTAGTATTTTTTATGAATAAATCTAATCTCTTCTTTTAGGAATTTTTAATAATAAAATTAAGGATAATTTTACATTTAGGTAATATATTCATGGAAATGATACATTTAGAAACATAGCATTTGATGAACTATTTTAAATACATAATTTTCAAAAATATGAAAAATTCTTTTTTATTCAGGATTTAATGGTCATCTTCTATCTTAAATGCACTTTCTCGTAATATAACAGAAAATACTACCATTTTCTTTTCGATTATTTCAACTTTTTAATTGTGATGATATTATTGCCATCTATAATATAAAGCAGAAAATACATGTATCTTTCGGTCACAAGAACTCCTCCTAAACGGTGAACCGCAGAGACATGAAATTTGTACAGGACATTCTAGAGCACTTGTCTAGGCCAACGGTGCTATTTTCAACTTTCAGAGTTAATTAGTTCTTAAGATATTTAATTAAATAACGAAAATTAGCCGCTGTTAAGCCTAATGCTTAGACTTTTTGCCAATAACTTCTCAAATATTTATTAGACAACAATTATTTTTATGCCATTTTAAAAAGTAGAAAATATATTTTTAATGATATTGATTCCATTGGCATAAAGTGTTTTCTTTTATTGTTATTAAGGTTTAAATATATATTTTTAAAGCAATTTCTAACAATACTTTTTATTCTTATAAAAATAAAGTCAAGCCAATTTACTGTTTCGCTTGCGGACTTTTGACAGTGTTAAGGTTAATATAAGAAAATACTGTTTTCTTTGAGAATGAAGAACAAAGTAGATTTTTTACTTACGGTTTCAGGTTGTCGTAGCATTTACAGCTTTTAATGCGTTTACACAGTGATCCAATGACGTTAGTGACTTATTCTCACGATGTTTTGTTTAATTTCCACAAATTTTTAACTGTTCCTAATGAATGTGTGCTAAGCCTTCAAGGCTACTTAGTCCGGTTCCTATCGTAGGTAGAAGAAAAAGGGAGGGGAAAAAAGTTGTTCTAACGGTCTTATCTGTCGCAAAAATCCGGAACAACGCCGGGTATATCACCAAGTAACATATAAAAACACTTCGACTTAATTTAAGGATTGGTTGAAGCGCCTGGGTTAAATAAATATCTATGCTGCCTTGAAATTAGCTTACTGACTTTGAGATTAGTGGGAGAAATGACATTTCAGCACATTTCCTTTATTTTCAACTATTTGCATTTGGAAAATAACATAATTCATTAAGCCATAAACCATTCATTTCAAAATAGGAACGCAGAATTTTATGCTTTAATTTGTTACTTTTATTTTATTGTATTAAAGTTATTATTTTACATAAAAAATATCAGAAACGACTCCTGATCAAAGAAACTAAAATGATCAAATATCTTCTTTGTTGGCCAAATGATCAATGAGGCATAACTATTGTTTAATAAATGTCCTATTCTCTCCAATATATGTAAGCCAAAATGAAATGAATAAATAAATAAAAACAGTCACAATGAATCAAGAATAGAAACGCAGCTCCCCAGGCTCACAATGGTAAAAAAAACATCACTTTCCTACTCCACAACAGTAAGTAGATATTTCCATTTAGAGCCAAATTACCAATAATAAACTCTAATCCACGATGCCAAGTCCCCTCCCTTCCACCAAACGATTCGATATTGTAACGGTACCAGCACAAGTCACACGCAGTCAAGTCAAGCAAAGCGTTATGTTTCGAAGTTTATAATGTAAAAGGCAGGAGTAATTTTCCCACACACAAATGGGATGATGCCGTGCTTAGGTGCATTTTACTCGGTGCTTGGGGGATCAACCACACGGTTTTGGTGTTTGGAGAATTCTCTTTTGAAGCTATAGAGCCGCGGTGTAAATGAAAAGCGTGAGGATGAGCACTTACGAATTTGTTCGGTTTTCCCATTCTATAGTTATTTGCTGACTTTCTGTTGTTTCGGTTATTTCGATGAATCTGTTAACTTAATTATGATACAAGATTTAAAATGGTTCTGTGTTTGTTTCTAAAGAAGATTGTAAATTTGCGGTATGAAAGATAAAAAAAAAATGAAAGTTTTTTTTAGTTTGTTTTACATGAATATCGTTTGAAACACTAATTTGTGTGAATATTTGCATTAATCTGTGAGCTTTTCTTGTTTGTTTTATGGAAATATCGGTTAAAGTATTAATTCATGTAAATGTTTACAGTAATTAATGGATGGTTTTTCTTGTTTGTTTTACGTAAATATCGTCTGAAATGCACAGTCATGTGAATATTTACATTTATTTATGGTATTCTTGTTTCATGTACTTTAAATTAAATTGATTTTTATTTCATGTTTCCTGTCGAAGGCTTTTATATATTTTAATACATCGTTTACAAGCCATGAAATTCGTGGTTAACAGAGCTGAATCATAAATTTATGTATAAAATGTTTCGTAAATCTCCTATATAAAACCCGATGAATCATGTTTAAAGCATTGTTAGAACAAAAAACTTAAATTTTTGTAAATGTATGTTAGAAATCTCTCTTTAAAAATAAATTTTACGTTTTTGTTTTGTTTCATTACAAATGCATAGTTAAAGATAAAACTCATATTTATATTTTGCTTACGGTGATAGGAAATGCTCTTTTAATTCGGAGATTCTGCCAGAGAAACATAAAAGTGCTCTCCTCCTCTGCAAGTCAGCGAGTCTTTGGTCCTTTTAGGCTACATTTATGTCTGATGTTCTAACATAATTATAGCCATCATGCAAGCACAAAGAATGATGCAATAAGATTGGAGAGTTCATTTTTCTGCATGGTGATTACCAGACCGATTAGTTTAACTCGGGATTTAAATCCTAAGCGTTTTTTAGCACAGCATTTGTACCAGTACATATGTATTGGAAGAATTTCTAGTGGTGCAGCATCAACATCTTTACTTATAAGGAAAGAGGTTAATCCGAGATTTGTAAGAAAAATTAGTTTCAATATAGGATATACAATTTCTACAATTGCTACAGCCAAACATAATTTGAATTTATATCAAAATTTGTTTCTGTAAGTAACATATTTAGTTAAAAATTTATGATCTATAAAAAGATTCTAATAAAATTTCAAATGTTTATTGCAATATTTTTCTAATTTAAAAATTATTTATTTTATTGTTGTTTAAATTAAGTCTAAAAAAATCTGAATCTGATTTAACCTTCTTAAGATTTACTATGTCGAACTGTCCGAGTACGCTTCAATGGAGAGTTCGTTCACTTTTAAACAAAACAGTTTTTGTTCTGTAATAGTGATTACAACCATGAATAGAATAATCAATTAAGTACCTCGCTATCCCCGTGGGGATAGCATGATTTCTGTTACAACCTCTGCCCCATGATAATCAGCCACCTAAAAGTTAATAGACTTTTAGCGTGCGAAGTCTCAATATTGAACGGAAGTTTATAAAATAGCGGTTTTGTAAGTTGAAAAACACCATAACTTATAACGTTTCAACTTGAAAATATAAAAAGTATCATTTAATATGCTTTATGGCAATATAAAAGCCGCTACCATAAAAGTTTTAGCTATATTTTGGCTTCGTTATGGAAAAATATAGACTGTTGCATTTGCTTTTCTTCTTTTAAGAAAAACGTTATAAGGAAGATAATTGGAAATAAAATATAAATTTGCACTGAAACAAAGAATATAGCATTTTATACTAAAGTATTCTGTAGATAGACAAACGCATGATTGAGACCATTTTCTGGTAAATACTAAACAACCTTTAACCTTTAGCCAATCCTTCCGAGTACTATCTAAATTTATCTTAGCATTAAGTTACTTTTTCGTCCCTCTTAAATTTATGAACATAAATATTTCACATAAGTTATGAAAATGGCATGCAATGAAATCACATACAAATCATTTGCACTGTTTAATAAACTATATGAATAAGCATAAAAGTAAAATATTACTAGTTTAACTTCTAGTAAAAGTAGTTTTAGAATGCTTCATTTTTTTAGAAAGTAAAATATATAGAAAAAAAACACTCACACCAGCAGTAGGAACACCACCATGTGGTGTGAACTGTGGTAAATTAGTTGAGATGTGGTGCATATGGGTTACGCACATCAGAAGGCGCTTCTGAATAATTAAAAAAATTTATTTAACACAAACAGCAAATTTAAAATGGTATATCATGGCGACTACATATGTTCGGGTAAGCCCATGTACTCCGGGATACAGAAGAAGAAACCAACACTGAAGCAACCGGGTGCAAACAACCTGGAAAGAAAAAGCAAAAGAGAGTGAGAGAGTTCCAGGTTGAGCGTCTCCATATATCTCCGATGGTGGTATATCCTCAAGTTGCCACAAGCTTATTCACAATTACGGCAAGCCAGGTACGACGAAGTTCGGCAAAATGGTTGTCAGCGCTGAGGTTCGAATCCTCCGAGTCGAATCCGCTACACATTCCTCCACCAGTCTCACAACCTATGGTGGGAGACGAAAACACACTTTACGACAGTATTTAGTCGTATATGGAAGAACAGAACTGGTCGCGTCCGACAGTAGGGCAGCAGGTTTCAACCTGTCCACACTGATTACTTTGTCTTGGCCGATCACCACTACAACAACATTCTTGGCTGATCACCACTAGAACAACATTCTTGGCTGATCACCACTAGAACAACATTCTTGGCTGATCACCACTAGAACAAGATTTTGGCCGATCACCGCATACTAGAATAACACTTTTGGCCGATCACCACTAGAACAACATTCTTGGCCGATCACCACTAGAACAACATTCTTGCCCTGTCGCTTTTTGACAAAAAAGGACCTATAATGGCGTTGACAAAACCCTTTTATAGGACCTCTCTTGACAAACACATGCGAACATGTCTGCAAAGCGTTTGGCATGTACACTGCCTTAAGTCCAGGATGCACTGGGTCTGAAGAGTTAACTGCTCGCATGAGCTCCTGAAGGCGAGCCAGATAATCCTGCAAAGGGATGCTTATATTACTGTCAATAAAAAAATTGACCCGGTAATCTCAAATTAGTACCATACGTGAGTTCAGCTCTTGTTGCTTTGATGTCCTTCCGCAAAACTACGAAGATCCAAAAGCGCTAGCGGCAAGGCTTCAAACCAAGTTTGCTTGCTACACATCAAGGCCTGTTTTAGAGATCTGCGGATCCGTTCCACCATCCTATTCGAACTTGGGTGGAAACCGAACATTCTTGTCAGCATCTGAAAAAGACCAGATTCAAATTGCCCACCCTGATTACATGCGACTCTGAGGTAAGCCAAAGTGAGAAATACAATTAAACATTAAAGCTATTGATACAGTTTCCGCTTTTTCATCTATCAAAGGAACTGCTTCAGGTCAACGTGTAAAACGGTCAACCATAGTTAAGCAATACACGAATCCCCCAGAGATCGGTAAAGACCTATCAGATCCAGATGTACTATCTATCAGGTGGCAAAAACTGAGATACTGTGAGCCTTTGTGTATTGATGCACCTTACTATTCTGACACGGAATACAAGCTCGACACCAATTAGTTATGTCCTTATTCTGGTAAGCCAACAATATCTGCTTGCAATTAAAGCTTCTGTGGCACGTATACCAGGATGCGACATATTATGAAAATTGTCGAAATCTTTCCTGCGAAGTTCACCAGGTACATAGAACCGATTAGATCCCGAGCTCACATTACCATATAGTGATATCTCCGAATCAGGCAGTTCTGCTTTAATTTGGTTTCCAGAAAAGATAATTTTACTTTCCAAGATGCATTTTAATTCAGGATCTGAATTTTAGATACTTTCCCATAACTTGAACCTTCCAGCGGGCGCGCCTACACATACGACATATCGTGCATCGTATTACATAAATATATCGTGCTGTTTTACAAAAATAATTACAGCTTTTATTTATGTTATCTGTATTTATTAGCTTAATAGTAAACAAAGATTTTATAAAGAAAAATTGCACTTAAATTTATAAAAGAACGATACAAATATGTAATACGATGCACAATACAAGTATCTCTTGAAAACGCGCGCCCGCTGGATGGTTAAGTCAGCAAGTGACGTAAACTGAATTTCTCAAACTCGCGATAAAATATCAGCCACAACATTTTCCTTTCCTGGCACGTATCGAATATCTGTTTTAAATTGTGAAATAAAACCCAGCTGTCGCAAACGTCTAGGTGAACACTTATCGCTATTCTGCTTAAATGCATAAATCAAAGGTTTATGATCAACATATAAAGCGAACGGACGAGCTTCCAACATGGGGCGGAAATAATGAATAGCAGAATACGCCACCAAAAGCTCGCGATTGTACCCTGAATATTTGGCTTCTGTAGGGGTTAACTTTTTTGAAAAAAATCCTAAAGATTTTGGACCTTTCGGAGTAATTTCATTCAAAACACCTCCTATAGCAAAGTCACTGCAATCCGTAACTAAAGCCAATTTCGCATCAGCCGATGGATGAGATAACAACTTTGCGTCAGCCAAACAATTTTTAAATTTTGTCAAAAATTGCATCGGCGTCGGGATTCCACTCAATTTGTCTTATCCTTTCTTTTCAAACCAACAAGATACCCATTCAAAGGTGTCAGAATTTTAGCAATTTTTGGAACGAACTAGCGATAAATTTGACCATTCCCAAGAAACTGACTAGCAGTTTCTGGCTTTGGAAATTCCTGAATTGCCTTAACTTTAGTAGTTTAGTTTAGTTATATTAACGTCCCGTTTTGAAGCAACACGAGGGCTATTTTGGGACGGACCTCGTAATTTTGAACCTCGGTCAGATGACGAGGACGACACCTGAGCTGGCACCCCCCTCTCCAAACTTCCACGCCACACCAACGGGAGGACGTTTGACCACTACGTATGATTTAGCGTGCAACAGGCCCCATACACGGCGGATCTTCAGTGGAATCGGGTTTCGAACCTGGAGCCCTCCGGCCCCATAACTTTAGTAGTCATCGGAAGAATACCTTCATTATTTATAGTGTGTCCCAGAAAATCAACTTCCGTTTTACCACATTTAGATTCATCCGATTTACCACGTTTAATTCACATTTAGATTAATTGATGGTAATTCCGTACTCACCGAAACATTTGCAAATCTTCTCCAGGTGTTGCATGTGTTCCGCTTCATCCTTACTAAACACCAAAACATCATCTTTGTACGCGAAACAAAAATCAAACCATATAAAACCTCATTTATAAATCTTTGGAATATGTTTGAACAGCGGAACATAAATCAAAGTTTAAATAAGGAAACTCAAACCAAATAGTGTAATAATTGCGGTTTTCTTAATATCATCTGGATTTACCGGGATTTCATGGCAGGCACGAACGAGATTAATTTTTTTTTAAAAATTTTTTCCCTTTCAAACGACGGGAAAAATTCTGTAAATGCGGTACGGGATATTTTTCCTGTTTAGTCACTCTGTTCAACTTCCTGTAATCTCCTGTAGGTCGCCAGTCTGTGGAACCTTTAGGGACTATATAAGGCGGGCTTGCCCAATTACTACGCGATGGACGGCAAATTCCGTTTTCCAACATATACTCAAATTCTTGTTTTGCTACGTTCAATTGAGCAGGATGTAATCTACGTGCACTTGTAGTTACTGGAGGACCACTCGTGGGTATGAAATGCAAAGTATTATATCGAATTGCTTTCGGGAACGTAGAATTTGGTTTAGTTACTCCCTTGAAAAGATTTTTTAACTCGTGGTACTCAATGCTACCCGATATTGTTTTCACATTTGACATCTCAAAAAAATCAGCTCGACCCATACATTTTGAATTAATAATAGGATCCAAAAGACATCACTTTTTAAGATCAACCAACAAACCAAATTGCTGTAAAAATTCAGGGCCTATTATCGGCTCCGTGATGTCCGTGATAACAAATTGCCACTGCAATTTTCTTTGCAATCCCTGATCGAGACTTAATAACTTCGAACCAAATGTTTCTACGAGTCAACCGTTTGCTGCAAAAAGTGTGGTACTCTGCAATTTTGGCAGTTCATTCAAATAAGATCTCGGATAGCACGACACATCGCTACCTGTATCAACTAAAAATTGCGTGTTAGTAATCCTTAGCATATACAACCTGTGACTATAAACTAGAGTTTCTGAAACGGTCACTGTTTCTGAAGGTCTTACTCCGTTATTCTGAAAACTACATGGTTTTATTCACACATTTATTAACTCTATCTCCAAATTTGTAATGATAGAAACAAAGCCAATTCTTCCGTTCTCGATTTCGAGACTCGGAACACGATCTGTTGTGCCTTATCTTAGCATTAAACGTTTCGACTTGTTTTGAAAATTATGAAATTTGGAGTTTCATTTCGCGCAATTCTGAACTACAAGAGTCCGATTTACTCGCGCTTTTACGGCTGCAACTTCCTCCAAATTATATTCGTGCATACGATCTGCCATTTCGGCCAATTTAGATAAAGATTCCGAGCTAATGCTCAAAATTGTCAGAATATTAACTGGAAGTCTGTTAAGCCATTAAGTTTTTTAAAAATCATCATCTACCAGCCCTTCACTTAACTCTTACATTTGACGCAGTAATGAGGACGGCTTTCTATCTTCCAAATCCAGGTCCTCAAGTAATGCCTTAACTTTCTTGTTCTCTGAAACCTTAAATTCTGATAAAAGTCTGCTTTTAAGCCCGGTAAACCGGTTGTCTGTAGGTGGGCTATACAGTAAGTCGTTGACATGGGTCAAAGTTTGCGGATCAAGTGCTGCAACTAACGTGTCAAATTTAGTTTGTTCCCTCACTATTCCCGCAATCATAAAATTAGCCTCAATTTTCGCGAAATACATTTTCACATTATTCGCCCAGATTGCAGGAACCCTGACTGCTACTCTACTGCAATTAAAGAAATTTCCATCTTGAGGTAGCTTCAAGCTCTCGGAATCGGCATTAGTGTTCCCCGATTTACCCTCTCTTTTTTCAGACATTTCACCGGAATACCACTTATATATAAACTGTTTCAAATATTACATTTGCGATTCTGTGTGAAAGCTTCATTTTTCAAAGCCTTAAGTGTGTCAACAAAACTCGCTATTACGTATTACTATACTAACACAAACGACATCAGTCCTTAAAATACTAAAAAGTTTAAATCAAACTAAAACTCAGAAGAGACACACGCAAGCAAGAATTGGAGCAATTGAATTGATCTTACCCTCACAAAAAGGAAATAGCTTTTTACTGGAACTCTATACATTTCAGTAGCTAGACAAGTTCGAAACGGGTCACCACTGTGGTTCATGTGGGGTTACATACATCAGAAGGCGCTGGTGGATAATTAAAACAATTTATTTGACACAAACAACAAATTTAAAATGGTATGTCATGATGACTGGATATGTTCGGGTAAGCCAATGGACTCCGGGATAGAAAGAAACATCAACACTGGAGCAAACGGGTGTAAACAACCTGGAAAGAAAAAGCAAAAGAGAGAGAGTTCTTGGTTAAGAGTCTCCATATATCTCCGCTGGTGGTATATCCTCCAGTTGCCACAAGCTGATTCACAATTACTGCCCGCTAGGTACGACGAAGTTCGGCAGAATGGTTGTTAGCGAAGAGGTCTGAATCTTCTGATTCGAATCCGTTATAGAGATACGAGTCAGTGTACCCAACGTACCCAAATTTTCGAATCTAAAATTGTGTTAATGATTAACTAATAATTTAAATTTTTGCGTCTAAGTATTCCATGTTTGTGTTACTTGAATGTCTATATTAAAAATTTAGTTATTTTAAAAGAGCTAGCAGATGTCATATTCTATCTTGCTTCGGATAAATAAATTATTAACATCTGCATTTTTTAACTTTAAAAGTTTTATTCATGGAAAGTTAGTTATTTTTGGATGAAATACTTCTCAAAAACATATATCTATTAAAGCATACTCTATTAGCACTAGATATTTTACGAGATCTGCACGATTTTGTTACGACATTCTGAATGCCACACAACATCGTAAAGATATCGTATGAATATTGTTGAGCATCTTGTGCAAATAGGGTATATTCGATACATCTTCACGCGATTCATGTCATCAGTATGCTTTTATAATCCACTGTTCATCTCGAAGGAAGAAACAGCGTGACATCACAGCAGAGTACAAAATCACGTCAAGTTATAAGTTGAATGACATACGCAGTTTCTTTTTTATGTGGCTGTGATGGCATGCGTATTAATTCTCTTCTGATCTCCCAAAAATAAAAGTTCAAAATTATTCATAAAAAATATCAAAGTCAGACCACAACCAAAATATTATAATCTTAAATAAAACTTCTAAAAAACCGATTTTAGAACATATTATTTTGATTTAAAAGGGATAAAAAAAAGCATCAAATGGAGACAAAGACCATCGAAAAAAAGTACGTAAAAAAATCTCAAAAGTAGCTTTTGTACTAACGTGTTCAGACGTGTTTCAGAGTCCACTCTTTCTTTACCCAAAATCAATTATCATAAAGACCTGGCCCGTAATAAAGCTCACTATAAAATGTAAGAGATTTCACGGGTGTCTCGTCTTCCAAAAGCGAGTTTAACGCGCTGTATGAAATACGTTTGTTCTTAACTCCAGACGGGGGAAGAATGGAGGGGGAATGCCGGATATTTTAGTGCTCAACGCTCCAAGAACTTTGTGAAAAATATGAGCTCCCAGAAGAGCAGTTTAATGAAATTCTCTGGGGAACAGTAATAAAACGTTACTTGGTCTATTACTTTTAGGAATTAATTAACTGTCAAGGCCGTTACGTAGCTCATAGGTCATCACAGGTTGTGAGTGACGTCATCTGCTTTCTAGTCGCCGATCTATAAATAATTATTCATATATCGCTTTCATTAACTAGGCGGTGTGGGGCTCTGATTAAGCCTTCAAAAGGTATGTTGTAGACCGAGAGACCATAGCGTTGCCGCTTAAATTATTCTGGGTTTAAAAAAAATCAGTAATAGTTACTTCGAGCCAGGGAAAGGGGAGGAATTAATAATGATCGAAATTCCTCCCAAACAAGATTAGAAATTTCAATTAATAACAAGGCAAAAGGATATAAAGTAGTATCGTTCAAAAGGAAAGGGTGTAATCAATCATTTATATTGATTTTTCTCTAATCATAAAAGTTAATTACTTAAAATTCCTTTTTGCATATTGTAATATCACTTGTGCTTCCTTCCTAGTATATATTTGTTTAATAACATCAAAATTTTAGCCATAAAATATTCACCCCATGTTGATATGCGACGTTTTAGTGTAACGCCTTAACCTCTTTACGCGCCTTATAGATACCAGAATTATTTTTTTCACCTGCGTGCGGAGAGAAATACAGAAGCTGTACAACTGATCCATTAAGTCACTTCTCTCCCCATAGAAATAGTTTGTCTCTTCTCCAATCAACCTGTGGGTAGCTTTAATCCCCTGTGCTATTGCATAAACTAATGAGGACTGATTAGAGTTAAAAAAATAGGAACGGATATAAAGACCACGGATGATACATTTCAAAGTCTTAAAGGTACGAATCATTTTCCCCTTTTCCACCAGAATTTGGATATTAAAAAAAATTATGATTTCTTTTTTCCGCACACTAAAGGTAAAGTTGATGCTGCGTTGTCCACCCCTACTTGATAAAGGGATATTTTTATTAGGTGGATGATTGAATTCAAAACGGGTAGAAGTCCTTGCTCTTAATATAAATTTTGTAATTGGATTTAGATATTCCTCCCGTACACTAAAATTAAATTGGGAGTTGCTGTTGCGAGTCCAACCTCTACTTATGTACAACAAGGCGTTTCTCATTGGTTGGACCATTGAAGTAAAAGTCAAGACGGACATAATTTCCTACTATTAACATAAAATTTTAAACATTTTTTTGTATTTTCTACTTCTGCTATCGCTTTAATTGTTTTTGCAATTTGCGCGAACTTCAATACAGGGTGTCCATAAATTATTTTTACATCTTTAGAATTTATTAACTTCAAAACTATATTAGATAATAACAAACAGTTTTCAACATGTGACAACATAACTCATAGTTTTTTTCCCAAGTGACGCAGATTTGACGAAAAATGTGGTCGCCGCAGGAGAAAGCTTAGTGTGCAGCTTGGTTCATAGAGACAGAGTCCGATAAACAACTGCAACGAAACTTTCAAACACAGTATGAAAGGGAACCACTATTCGGGTTTTGTATACATCATTTATGAAAACAGGTATTTTCCATAAATAGGGACCGGTCGCCCGTCTGTTTCAGACGCCAATATTGCACTTGGGTGTCGGACTTTGTCTGTATGAACCAGGCTACACACTGAGCTTTCTCCTGTGGCTTCCACATTTTTCGTCAATCTGCGTCACTTGGGAAAAAAACTTTATGAGTTATGTTGTCACATGTTGAAAGCCATTTGTTATTATCTAGTATCGTTTTAAAGTTAATAAATTCTAAACATGTAAAAATAATTTATGGACATCCTGTGCTTGCTTTAAAATATCAATTGATGCAAGATTCTCGCCATCTTTTCTTATTCATAGTTAAATTAATTATTAAGAGTCTTTACTATGAAAGAAATCATGGTCGTAATGGAATTGTAAAGGCTAAAGTATAATGTTTAATTTACCGACATGATACAGTTTAATTTCTTTAATAATAATTAGAAAAATTTGCAAATTATTCCTTTTAGTAATAGCGAAACGTTTTTTTATGTAAATGTTGCCTGTTTCATTTATCTCCATGCACATCAACAGACATAGTTTTCAGAAAGACACAACTTATTCTAAGCAAAATCAACAAATTCTGAATTTCTTTAATATTTCGAAAGCTTTTTAGAACATTTTTAATCATATATATTAAGAAAGAATAGGATGCAGGGACAGTAGTTTTTTTACCAGAAAAAGCAGTTATTTTAGTGAAATGGTCCGCTAGTTTATCACTTGGAACGTCAGTATAGACCAGTCTGTATTTTGCAAAGAAATAAACCCAATAATATAATTATCTATAAATCTGTATTATAAAAGGGTATATAACAATAATTTTTATGGCTTTTTAGGAGAAAATGTAATTATTTATCGATCGCTAGTTCATTATCTGCGACGCCAGTACCAGTCGGTCTATATCTTATAAAGAAATAAACACATTAAAAATACTGACTGACATATAAGTCTGGATTTTGAAAGAGAATAACAATACCTTTGCACATAGCATTCCTCCGTCGAGTTTCCAGAAAAAAAATATACCCATTCCCTCTCATACATCTCATTTTTCAAAAAGTGTGTTCATGTCTCCGTACACTTTTTCAAAAGCAGTGCTTTGCAGCTTTCTGCTTACGTACAAAAATCTCATTACTGCACAGTTTCGTCTGATGCACTACTTTAAAAGCCCATATATCAAACCCTTCCTTCTATAAAGAAAGCACCTCAAAGAAATCCAGGTAGTATTACCTCTTAAAGGTGCTATTTCTAAAGGAATCGGCTATTTCAATTCAAACAAGAAAAAAAGAATATTTCAAGTCGAAAACACTTTCGTAGAGGAAACTCCACCCCCTTTTTTCCGTTCCGAAATCTATTCCTTACCTCTCCTTCCCCTCTTTTTTTCCTTCTTTTCTTATTTTCAGATGAAGGTCCTATGATCAATAACATATCCAATATCCTAATAAAAAATGGGATTATATGTATATATAGATATATAGAGGATATGGGGAATGCTGGGATATATATATATTTTCTAACCTTTTCACGAAAGCTCATTTATGAAACCGATAGGTGAGATTTTTTTCTAGCGGTTGAAGGAACGAAAAAATAAAAACGGAATGAAACAGAAGGCAAAGAAAAATAAAAAAAAGGTAAAGCATTTAAGAAATAAAACGCAGTGGTAGTAGAAGAAAAATGCTACATATGTCTTCCTATTTCCGATACAACCCACATCCCAAAACCCACCTAGGTAGTGTCCAAAGGGAAAAGGGGGGTGGGGAGAAAAGGGAAAAATAATAAAAAAGGGAGAGCAGGAAAGAAAGAAATCTATAATAATATTGCAGTTTGGGTCTGCCTCAGTACATACGCTTTCTGTGCCTCGCGAAATCTTTGCCAATACACGTAAGGAGCCAGGGTGGGATTCTAACATTTCCATCGGGAAATTTTTGCGAGGGGCGGTGATACTGAAAATTCCTTGGGCGACTACAGATTTCGAAACAGATTTCTGGACTTAGCGCTTTGGTATACATGGATTTCTGCCATCTTTTCCACGAATACCAAGAAGGAATAATAAAAAAATCTCCAAAATTTTTTTCGTTTCCCGACATTCGGTAAAAAAAATTTTAATATATTTCTGCCTGTGCTGTCATTTTGAATTTTTATTTTCTCTCTGGAAAATAAAATTGAGTTTCATGACTTCATGCGAGAGGACTGGGGATGAAATTCCGATTTAAAACGGCGCAGGATATATAGATAGATTTTTTCCTCTCCAGTTTGCCGTTAGAACTTGAGGATCGACGTGACCTGGTTCTCGATGTTAAGGTCTAGGAATAAAAATAGAACCAGACTGCTTTGAAAGAGATATACGATTCTTAATTGATTGATCATTCAACCGAGGAATTGAAAAATAGGGCATGATAGGCATATCTTCCCAGGCAATAGGTGTTCGGTTACTTAAAAGAACAAACGTCCCTTTTAATGCCAAATGTATTCTCCTTCTATCTTCTGTATTTTGATAGAAAAGTTATTTTTCAAGTTTATTGGAAAATCTGTGAAAGAGAAGTTTTATTAATTTCTTCATACTTAAAGGTATCCATATAAACTTTCTCGGAAAAATTCGCATTACATATAATCCCCTTGTTTCAATAATGGTATGAGTGCATTTCCTTATATTGCTTGAATACGAAGGTAAGGTTTATGGAAGAGAATGATTTATGCCACTAAACTCTAATATGTTTTTTATGATTAACACCTGTAGCTTACTACCATATATGTTGCCTAAAATACTTGCACCTTCACACAACTTAATAATTTCCATTTGATGACAAATATACCCATACTATTCATTACTATAATTATGAAGTTTGAGAGGTTTGAATAAAGGTTTCAAACTGAATATACGACAGCTACGACAAGGGTTGACAGAATTTGATTACGTCAAAGGTTATCTTTGAAGTTGTGTTATCAATCAGGGTTATTCCAGCTCAATATTAATTCTGCAGTCACTTCCTTTATTATGTTATCAAGATGGCGGAATGGGTTTACCTGGTGACGCTTCTTAGTAAATTCATCACGTCATCTGATTTAGCTCGAAGAGCAAGATAGGCACGATTGCTTACCATTTTGCTTTAAAACTATTCATTTCTACATTAAAATAAACTTCGCTCTTTTTACGAAACTTTTACATTGATTGAAGCGAAATTTATAAATTTGATAGCTTAATTATCTCAACATGAAATCGAAATCAGAAAAGTTTCAAAATGGTATATTTAATGTAAATTCGAAGATTTAAAACTGTGGCAACGTAAAGAGAATGACGTCACCGTAGATTCGTCGTGAGAAACACATGTCGAGTCAATTATGTGAGTATAGACGTTTGATTAAAGTCTTTCATTGTGCACAAAAGATTTCAAACTCTTTTGAACTTAAAATGTAATGCATAAATAACTTACAGCAGAAATTATATTCACAATAAGTTTCACAATGTATGCAAATCAAACACAAAGTACTTGGAATCGTATAAGATATTTGTACCTATTTGCTGAGCTGCTATGGCCTAGTGGAGGCTTGGCTTTACAGTTTCAGGGACCCGAGTTTGAAGCCTGGTTCCACTGAATATCCGCTTTGAATGCTGGTCTGGTATACTTTAAATTTATAGCCATGAGTCAAACGTCCCCCAGCTACTATGACCAGGAAATTCGGAGAGGTAGCTGTCGATTCATATGTCGTCTTCATTATCTGACCACGGTTTATCTGAAGCTTGAATAGCCTAACTGTGATAATTTATTCATTGGAAAATTTATTTTTTATCCATACAAAATTATTTTATGCCTATAACATAATTGTTTGAAGGTTATTTTAGATCTTTCTCGAAATTATTTTTTGACTATTCGTACAACTTAATAGTCTTGAGTCACATGTCTCATTTAGTACAAGCTAGACTGTTGTTTTTGTACACAATTTCACTTATACACACCATAGCTTCTTTATTTGTATGAGAGTTTATCAGACTAAATTAGTACTTGTTCTTAGTAGTAGTTGCTGTTTCTTTCCTTAAACCACACAGCCGAACAATGTCAACATTAGTCATAGTTTAAGATTATTTTTTCGCACGTACATAAAATCACTGTCTGCATATGATGCAATGCATCATTTGAAAGTATTCCGAGCAAACTCAAAAAGATTTTATCTTAATTAAATTTTTTTTAAAAATTTGGAATTAAGATAGATTTAATAAGTCAATAAAAATAAGCTAATTAAAAATGCGTAATACGTACAACAAGGATTCTCGTTTTGCATAATTTGATATTTATGCTCAAGAACCTGTAAATGATCTTTTTGTTAAATGTTCCAAAACTTTCAAGATTCAGCAAGAAAGTTAATTTATTAAATGCATTCTTTATTTAAAATTTATTGTCCACTTGCGCGTCGACCAAGCATGACTTCAGCCATTAAAGTAGGCAGTTCATCTGACTTAACGAAATGCCATTATACCCATAACTTTATTATCTTTCCAGATTTCAAATAAGAGAAGATCGTTAAAGACAGACAAAATTGGCATATTTATCTCCCTCGTCTGTCTTCTGTCAGCAAGCTCGAGATCGAGCTCTATTTATAGAGCTATAACAGCCTGATGCTGAAAACGTGACGATTTTGATAAAAAGGGGTACCAGAAAAAAAGTACGCGCAATAATAATTTCCAAATCTCATTCAATCTCGTTTCTAAAAATTAATGGGACATAATGGGTCTAATGTACTGTGGCTCCTTAATGCTTTCCCGAATACTTGGGACAAATAAACGAAATGGACGAAACGGGAAGATTGTTGCGCTTAGATTTAACGATACAGCTAACAGGTCTCCCATTCAAAAGTTTTCCTTTATTTTTTTATTTCCTTGACGTTAGAAAAAGCGGCCCAAAAGAGAGAGAAAACAGAACGGGGTGGAGCAAAAAATAAAACCAGTAAAAAAATCCCCCCCGTTTTGTGCGTCGTTTATCTTTTCTACGTCATTATCTTTTGATTTCAGCAGAATTCTGCTCTGGGCTTTTATGTAACTTTGCCGAAAGAAGGGATGAAAATATAAAAGCTGCTGCAAAAGAATAAATTCCCCTTCTTCACCATGTGGACGTGAGTAGGGGGGGGGGGGTTTTTTTTTTTTGTGTAGTGTTTTGATTATTTTTTTTCTTCCTTTCTTCCATTCCGAAACCTCAGAACAAGTTTCTTCCTCTGAATTATTACATTAAATTTCGGGATTGCTCGTGGAACTGGCTGTTTTGCATTAGAATACCGGGGCAGGCAAAGCTAGGAAAAAGATTAGAGAGCTCCCTATTTCTCTAAAAATCCAACAAAACACTACTGCTCAAGAAGAATTTATATATTTTTTTACGTGAGTCTAGATTCTTCCATCTAGAAAGGGTGCAAGGGGAAACAAAATATAATGAGACCTCTTCGGCCAAAAAGATGGAAGATTTACTTACATATCGTCTTCATTTAAATAGTTAAACCTAGCTTTTGGCATTATGCAGTTCATTTGAATATTTCCCTCCGCTTTTCTATGAAGCTCTTTTGTGTTGGAGAAAAGTTTCCTAAAAGGAGAGGTACCATATGTTGAATGGGAGCTCCATTGGAGATCCTTTCTTGCTACTCCATTGGAGCTCCTTTTCGGGATCCGAAAAGACATTGTTATTGTTCATATCTTCACGATTTTAATCCTATTAGAGTATTACAGCTGCATTTTTCTTTGATGTAGGAGGGGGAAGTAATATAAATCATCTGTTTTTAATGCATTTAATCAGAGGGAAGGAGCTCTCTTGTAAGATTTTGGGGCAACGAAAATATTTCTGGGGAAAAATGCGATATTCGTAGAAATAGTTACAAAGAGGCCGAGACAAAGGCGGGTTGGAGTATATTAAAAAGATGCTTTGGAAGTAAAGAATAACAAACTTCTCTTTGGGGGATGCATTTAATATGCTTGAGCAAATTGGACAATTCAATTAAGGAAGGAAAGTTTGCTATATATTCATATAGCAAATTTTTTATATATAATAAAAAAAAAGGATTCTTATTCAATTTGGTTATTATACAATTTTGCAATTGCTGAAATACTTTTATAATGAGCTAGATTTTCAAAACATTAAAACATTTATTGAAGCGGAACTATTAGTTTTCTTATATTAATATCTGTTTTTAAGTTACGCGAGAGCCAAAGAGAAAGATTCTCGAAATTTAAAATCATGGCTTCTTCATTACCTTTATCCCTTTAATTTCCACCTCTCACCAATATGAAGGCATTTTACGCTCAATCAGATATAACAGGTCATAAGTAGGATATTAAATCAAGTCTCAAACGATGGATCCTCCGTTCTTTTTTTTTGACTTTATAATAAAGCCATTGATGTTCTTAAGTTGTTGGTAATTCCAATCTCACTTGTTCTAGCATATCTAACTATATCCATGAGTCAAGAATTCACAATAATGGGTAAATGTGATATCTTCTGTTTATCTAAGCGACCCGAAGCACCTAGGTAGCAACTGAGCTGTCTAGGTGCCTAGGTGCTTTAGCTTTTACATATAGGAGTAGGTTGCCTCCCTTGAGGAAATTCAGAGGAAATCAACTCACATTTTTTTTATCTTTGCTTCGTTCGGAAGAAAGCCAGTAAAACCTACCACGAGTACGAAAGCAGCGAGCAATTCATTGCTAAAACTCTTATCGTTCTACCATGTTTTGAATAACGTTAGTTAAGAGTGCGACCATTTCAAATATAACAATTTTATTAAATAATTAGAGCATACTTTAATAAAATTAAGAATAAAGCACGATAAATCTGTAGTGACCTGGAAAAAGTTGAATGCATAAATGTATTTTATTGTACTCATAATACCCTTGGATAATAACAACGCTTTGACTTTTTTTTTCGAGAAAAGACACAACTTTTCAAATTTCAATATATTGTTTGTTTATGTTTCTGTTAACGTTGAACATTGACACTTACTTAACAAAAGAAAAAATATTTCATGATATTTTTTCATATTGCAAAAATATACTGGCCGTATTAGTAATCTAACAATCTCATATGCTCTGGAAAATGGAAGAAAGATAAAATGTATTAATTTTACCCTGGAGGAAAGATAAAATTTATATAAAAATAATTATAGACTAGTTGTTCAGCTTAAGCTGTCAGACGTAGCTATTGTTACAAAAATTGTCCGGTGGGTGTACATGAAAAAAATTCCAGCAAGCAGGAGAATGGAGAATGACGCTTAATTCGCAAATATTCAGGAGAACACGAAGCACAGGTAACCATAAGTACAGTCACCCCGACCTGCCTAGGCATACGGGAAATCTGAATGACAGTCGTTGCAATAGAAACCAGTACTGAGGTTGGGTCCTAATGGCCAACACAGCCTCACGGCCCTCCCCCCCCCCTCCTGCGGGAGGCGGGCCCGGCTGGGTGGCGGGACCGAAACCCCCCCCCCCCCATTTATGTAACCCTAAGCGGGCGAGTTCCTTCATATGAAACCTGAGCAACTCATCCACATTTCGTGGTGCCCACATCAGTAGGGTAAACGAAGCACAGGTAATAGGAACAATAGCTCTTAAAAAGATTAGTAACGCAAACAGACTACAACTCACTAATAATAACAGAAACAGCACTTTCGGATTTAGCAACACAAACAGTCCGCAAATCAGTAACAGTGACAGTAACTGCACTTTCAATGGAGCTCAGCTCCCCGGCTTTCCAGCTCGCACTGCAGACGAAACTCCAAAGTCCTCCTTCTCACTCCCAAGAAGTTCCTCTTTTCAGTTACCTCCGTTTATATACCATAGTTCGACTGGTCGTGACGTCACATGGAATTATTCAGTACATTCTGTATATCTCCTTTCCTAATACAGATATCGAGAAAATAATCTCATTTTCGGGAATCTTAGATTTGGAGCCAAAATGGCCGCCAAGGTCAGGGGTCCAGGCCTGGCCGCTTCCGGTCATTCCATACTTACCCCTGTAAAACTATCTTCCCAACCATAAGACTAACATTGCCGGGAAGCGGCATTCCATGTTCGTAACACTAATTGAACAGGGTTAACAAAATGTGTGCAAATATCAGACATGTTTATCAAAACCAGGAATAAATAAGCTTTAGAAATATCCTTTTTATGGAAAAGTTATTTACATAAATGTACTCAATACACAAAAGCAAAACACAAACATTTACTGTGGAACAAATGGAATCTCTGGTAGCTGTCAAAATATGATTTTTTAAGACCACAACTGTAATTGTTTTGTGTAAAATGGATATTATTTTAAATAATATCAGTATATCATAAAAAAACTTTAATTTTTTCAGAAAGCATTTTTGAAAACTATCATTTATACCCTCGTATTAATCATAGAATGAAACATCTTTTAATTGGATTCTATATTAAATATCAAAAACTAAACAATGAAGTATGCTTCGTCATTGTAATAATCGTACTAAGAAAGAATTTTTATACATTTTATAAACGAAAGATATTTTGAAAACATTTACACCATCCCTCTACATTTTATTCCCTATTTCCCTATAAATTAAACGAACAGCAGAAACAAAATTATCGTTTGCTAATTCAAAGATTGAACTGAAGAATTCTCGAATATGTGTCTGACTTGTTTAATTCCATTATAAAAATCAATATTTGAATATGAATATTTGAATTCTACTATTACATGCCTGTTTAATACGCACTGTTAAAATTGAAACTACGGTTTTCTTTCGTTTTACTTTTTAGAATACTGTTTTGTCTGTCTTTAACAAGTTTTCGTCTGAAAGCGTCAAATTGCATCAAATGACAAAATATATTTCAGCTTACTGCAGAAATCTCGCCAGACATATCTAATTCTCAAATCTATTTAGATTTTCGTAAAACAAATGAATAGAACGTTATGAAAAATATTTAGCGTGTGTATTTATTTCGCTAAAAACTAAAAAAAAACAAATAAATCGTTCACTTAATATTCATAGCACAGAACAAAAGCAAATAAATAAGATGTATGCACATAAACAAAAGAAAATGTAAATCTTAGAATAACTAAAACAAAATGTCACCATATACTTTCGAGAATTCGAATGGCATTTCAACATCGAAATTTTTTGGCATCGGACCAAGTTCTGTCGCTTAGAAAATTTATCCAGGCTTTCTGAGACTGCTAGCATTGGCATTTGCGATGTTGCTAAATTATATTAGTCGGATATGCTACGTCATTTAAACGTCAAATATTTGGGTTCCAAGGTTCAATTCGCTCTGTTTTTCTACAAACACCCGCGCGCTTTTGAAAACAAAGTATCATGTGTCTAGTTAGTGTCTAAAAAAGCTCTACCCAAGAAGAATAAAAACAAGTGCTGCCTTTTTTTATAATATCGAACACGTGCCATAAAAATATTTTTGTGAAACTGAGGAGCTGGTAAATTAATTTAACTGAACTTATTCTCCAACTCGAGATTTAGCAGAAATACTTTTTTGCAGTGTTTTTGACATTGCTTTTAAAGAAACGATAATGGAATTAAATACAATTGACAGTTTAAGCTTAAGACGCTGCACGCATATCTCGCAATGAGAAATTGTCATTTTCTAATCCTCTACACAAACGCATAAAACTTCAACCCATTTTCAGTTAATAGGGTAATTTTTAGTTTATAATAGTTACTTAATTCCCGAAGTAAGACAAAAACTAACATACTTTATAAGTATGTAAAGAATTCGCGTGTACCCACCAATTATCGTCTGGGTTAAAGCAAGTCATTGTATATCTGAGGTGTACGAATCGAGTATATAGGTTATAGTTTCAATCCTTGACTGTACTCTTAACCAATTTTATTCAGATACTAATAGGTAAACGTGCGTTTTAATAAAGAACTACTCTCTTTGCTCAAGCTGACTGCTGGAGGTTTTTCTGTTTTATTCCAAGCAAAACAAAAATTTGGGCCATTTTCTCCTTAAAGTCTTCCAGGTCCAAACCTACCCCTGGTCAGATATAGGAGCTAACCCAGACTTCTACTTAAGGTACTATAGTAGGCACTCCGAGAAATAAGAGACAACTTATCTCCCCCAAGAGATAAGGACTTAACTCCTCACAATATTTAGGATCTACTTCAAGGAGTTTAGATCTCAGAGAGAATAACTCCTTCTAAAAGACACCTTAACTCGTTCTCATATATAGGAGTAAAGGTTACCTTCTACCTCAGAGATCTGAGCGAGCTTAATTCCTCCTAAGAAAGGACTCAAATCCTCCCCATATATAGGAGCTAAGTCAGCCTTCTACCTCAGGTGCTATTTTAGGTACTCGTAGGCGCTTTGAACGACTGAAGATGCCAAACGTCCTCTTTATTGTGAGTCCTTTGCTTTTGGACTGAGATGCAAGCTACGTAAGTGGAATTACAGCCACAAGAATTCACAATTTTTCTAAATGATAAATTTTTAAGTAAACGTGTTGTAATCCATGTGCATAAAATTTTGAATTTAGGACACAGTCACACAATGAATGTAACAACTTGAAGTTAGGCTAACTTCAAGTTGTCTTACATTGTGCAGTCACAACGCGTAATCTTTCTTTCTACAAAAATTAAATGGATTCCAACTTTAAACTGGCGCGTCACCTCAAATGCAACGCATGAAGCGAATGCATATGTAACTTAGCTTTATCGTGTAGTATATTTTAATAAGTCAATAATTAAAACCAAATTTTCCGAATAACTTAAATGAAATGTGAAATTTAATTAATTGAATAATTACTAATTTTAAAATTAAATAGAATTCTTCAGAAATTGTGAAAATTTTAACAAAATAAAATATGAAAGTTTTGTAAATAAGACTCCAATCGAGGTGATTTCAATAAAAAATATAATTTATATAAAAATCAAATTTTAAAATTAAAGAAATAACCCATTTATTCAATCAGATATTTTTATTAAATTATACAGTGACGGACAATTCTAAGGGAATTATTGAAACACTTTTAATATTTTTAACTTCAGGTCCTCAAAACATATTCAATTTTAATGAGATTCAATTTCTAGAAAATTTCATTCCTTCTCATGATCCAATTCTGACTCCAATCCAAATTCAAACATTCTTCTAAGATATAAATTATGCACATTACTTAAAATTCCAAACTTACACGAAATAAAGCTGGATTCTATTCAAATGCAATATCAATGCTTTTATTACAAATAACTCTTATAAATGTAAAATTCTTCGGTGAATGAAAATTGCTTTACTCAACTAACTTTTAAACAGAATTTCCATCCGAATTTATTAAAGGAATTCAGAATCCTTCCTATATATCATTTACCAATGAATGATATTAATTTTGCATCCCTTATATTAATGCTGAAGGGTTTAAGTTTTCATCAATTTAATTCCTTTCGGTATTTGCTTTAAGTTAACTAGACTGAGTGTAGAAACTACAGGCATTAGCAACTTAAGATTTCAAAGTAAGATTTTTAAGTCACTGGAAAACGTAAAAGGAGTGCTGAAAAGCTGGAATTTTAGATTTCAATTCAGGCAATGTTTTCTTTTTTTAAGTTAGCTGTGTTTCAGCTCTAGCATGGTTTATAATTATACAGGGTGTCCTCTAAAGTCCGTTGTCACCACAATAATTTCTGAACGACGAGATCTATAGCTATAAAGTGGGGTCTAGGTACAGTAAAGTTGCCATGCGCTACGCAAGGAAACAGCTTACAGCGCCACCTGGCGGCAAAATTTGGAGTTATCATTCCTGTCTCAAAAATGGTACGATATACGGGGAAAAAGTCAATTACAAAGTTGTTCAGCATCATCGATTTAATAAGAGAAGACACCTTCCGTGCAGTAATTTTAAAAATAGAAGGCGTTAAATGCATATTTGTTTGGTTCGCAACTCCCAAAATTGTAACGCGACATAACGCGGAAGAAAAGAGGAAAGGAAGGACGTAATATCCGATTTTCTAGAGGATTTGCAATTGAGTGACCTCCAGAATGTATGGTTTCAACACGACGGCGCCCCTTCGCACAAGGTATCAAGTGTCCAACATTACATTCGGGACACATTCCAGCAGCAAGTCATCGGGTATGGAGGTTGCGTAGAATGGCCTCCACGTTCACCTGACCTGAACCCATTGGACTTTTTTCTGTGGGGATACCTCAAACAGCGAGTGTATGCAACCCCTCCACCAACATTGCAGGAACTTCGAAACCGTTTTACGGATGCTTGTGCCAGCGTGTCACCTGCCATGTTGTACAATGGGCAGCGGGAAGTACAGTCCTGTGTCCAGATGTTTATTGTTGCTGAAGGACACCATTTCGAGCATGACAGATAGATGAGCCTCATTTCCGGCAAGTGCAGTTTTGTTCAACGCGATCAAACAAATTTGCGTTTTGTGATTTTCATTTGTATCCTTTTTGTGCGCAAGATGTTTTTTTGTAATAAATCGATGATGCTGAAGAACTTTATAATTGACTTTTTTCCCGTATTTCGTACGGTGTTTGAGATAAGAACACTAACTCCAAATTTTGCAGCCAGGTGGAGCTGTAAGCTGTTTCCTTGCGTAGAGCATGGCAACTTTACTATACCTAGACCCCACTTTTATGACTATAGCTCTTGCCGTTCAGAAATTATAGGGGTGACAACGGACTTTAGCGGGCACCCTGTATACTGATAAATCAGAAATATAATCATTGCCAATGAAGGTTTATTTCATAAAAGTGATTTTATTCTGAATATTTATCCCTGATACTTCATAACTATCTAATTTTATTTTAATTATTATGGAGCACGTTTCCAGTCTCGAGCACTCTACTTAACTTAACACCACAGCATACCCCCGAACTCGGAGCCAGGACGGCTACCTTTCGGTTGGTTGGGTATGCGTGAAACTTTATTGAAAAAGCCAGAGCAAACATATGTATATATATATATATATATATAAAAAAAGCTCGTCCACAGCCAAGCTGCTATATTAATTGTTGAAAACTCCATTTACTTGGATTACCTATTTCATCATTTTTAATAACAACTGTGTTCTTTCACTTGTTGACATATAATACTTAAACTTGATTTTTTGTTTATGGTATCTTTAGTAATTTCAATTTATTAGATTTTATTTAAAATTGATGTATTGTTCAAATAATGACTTTTTAGTATAGGATTTAATTCTTGATATGTTTTGTTTATTTTATTTCTGTATGATTATATACTAGTTATATTTGGATTTATATTATATATATATATAATATAAATCCAAATATAACTAGTATATAATCATACAGAAATAAAGTAAACAAGAATTAAATCTTATATCAAAAAGTCATATATATATATATATAAGGATACAGAAAAGGACACTTAGAACAAAAGAATATAATAGTTAGTAAGATAACTGTTAGTTCTTTCAAGTCTTTGTTGACTTTGAGAGGGTGGTGCCTTATGTGTAGGAGAAGAGAGGAGATGAGTACCTAGGGTTAATTGAGTCTGTGGCTAGTTGATGCCACCATCTTTTGGAAAAAAGAGTGTTTCGTTTTCCGCAATGAAGTGGGTGAGTTTTCTGATTTTCGCCCTAGAATTGTTGTTGTTCATAACTCTGATCCCTGCTTTCAATCCCACCAAAGATCCAGCATTTATGCTCTTTTGTTATGAGTTCAATCCATTGACGTCCTTCCTCTGGTGTGGCATGGGCATTTGAATTTAGAACGCAGGCTCAGATATCATCTGACCACGATTCAAAATTATGATATTCGTCTCAAAATAGATTGTTAAAACGTTAATGTAACTCTACCAGCTTCGGTTTTTATGCGGAAAATATTATGTATCCATGTTTGATATATTTCTTGACTTTTTATAACTTTGATATTTCATAAAAAGTGTACACTGCGTAACTTACTTCTACTGTAAAGCATAGATATTAACTATAGTTAACATACAGTGTCGAATGATGAATAAAGAGGCAAAATGTATTCTAATTCGGCTGCACAGTAAACCATATTATGTCAGTGAACAAATAAATAAATTTAAGCAATGTTATTTCATTTTTTAATGAAAGTAACTTATTGTATAATAATAACAAACGTATTTCTTAATTTACATACTCTTTAGATCTAGATTTCGGTTATATTACATAAAAAAATAATAAACAGGTTTTAATTTTTTCTTCATTATACAACACATTCTGGAAATTCGGAAACCTTACAATATATTTTTCCTAAAAAATTCTGAAGAAATAGTTCACTCTTAAACTCCCAGTGTTGCCTTTAAGCAACATACCCAATTTTGTTCTCTAAAATCTTGATAATAAGAGTAAAGCTTTAATGCCTGTTGTTGCAATTGGATTCATATTGAACATTTTATTACATCAAAATACAACATATAGATGGCAGCCTGAGCGCTGTTAAAAAAATAAAAATAAATTGTTGTTTTTCACTTCGAGCTGCATAATTTCGCTTTGATTGTACACTTGAAAATATTTTATTCTACAATGTTGAAGGAAATTCCTCATCCGCATTATTATTATTAAAAATCACTTGTGTTTAATATTATAGAAATTTTATCTAGGAATTTTTTTTCTCAACTAAAGCCCAGTGCTGCCGATTGGTGACAAACTGTTTTTTAGCCATAAACCATACTTAAAACAAAATCCCACATTTCATTGAAGAAATGAAAGTCAGAAACGTTTAAAATCATTTTTTTAAAAATCGGGATTTTAAGGGTTAATAGTTTGCTAAAAAGTATTAATGAATTTTCCTTTAATATCTTCTGTAAACATGCATCACGCTGTATTATTCATCTTACTCTAGAAAAAATCCGAGAAATAATCAACTTTTTCTGAGGCTTTTTAAATGAAAATTCTCATAATATGTGAGTTACAGCTGTGTCAAATCTAACACCTGCTAACCATAACTTCTCTACCTATCTTAGAATTCTAATTCTTGAAAACTTATGATCACGTGAAAAGCGATTAATTCTAATTAAATGATTGACTTATCAGAAAAAATAGAGATTTTTCTTAATTAATTACGGTTCTTCTTGTTATGTAAAATATATGTCATCTCCATAGGAAACCTACATACAAAACTCTCCATTATAAGGCAAAAAAGTCACTCCACAAATTTTCAACATTGAACGTATTTGAAAATCATTAATTCAAGCATACAAAAAAATGCAGTAAATAATATTATAATATATTTTTTTAACATGCAAGTGAAAAAAAGCCATGGAAAACATAGAAACAGACCATTAAAGAATATCTGTACATATTATAAGTGCTGCTTTTTTCGTACATTTTCATCTATTATACTGACAAAATATATTAGAAACATTAATCTTTTCTCACAATTCTACTTAATGTAGAAGAAACATTGCAGATGCAACATAATACACATGTTAAATTATTCCTCCATTAAACGTCGAAGCTTCCCTAAGCAAAGCACAGCTAGGTTTAAAAAGAAAAAAAAATGAAGCAACTCTCTTGTCCAAACTATGTTTTTTACATCCATTGTGAAATGAAAAAGGACCACAACCGGAAACATACATGGCGAGAGCATAGCGAAAAAAAATGGTTTAAAGCCAAGTATACAAAAAAGAGCATATTTCACACTTTGTGACATCCATTATAAATAGAGACACTTTTCTCCACTTTTGCGGTAAAAGTTTCAACATTTTTTTAATATTATTATTATTGATATTTCTTGCGCAGCGTTGGGCCGCTATAACAAATATCCATCTGACACAGTAGGTCACAATGCATTTTTCAAACAGCATAAAACTAGAAGAGTACATGAAAGTAAAGGGGAAAAAATGAAGGAATGACACAGTCGTAGAAGAAAGAAGCGAGAGTTAAATAAAGAAAAAAAAAGAATTGTATCAAAATCAAAAAGAAAAACGAGACATACAGCTAAAAAAGTAAAAGAAAATTCCAGAAAGAGAAATAAAGTTATTTTCGAAGATGTCTGTGGATATTTTTCTTCGCAGAACAAATATATTTATGTGTATGTATTAAAATAGAAATTGTTGGGCCGAGAATATTTTGCCGTCTATTGATGTTTTTCAGTGCTTATTATTCTCACTGATGGAATTATGTATAGCATTAATTTTAACTAAGGAGATCTTTGGGTGTTGTGCGGATATCATAAAATATGAGTATATGCTTTCATTTAAACTATAGGCCTCATTTTTATGCATTTTTATCTCTTATGGTCTTATAAAGAATGTAGTAATTAATTTCAAGATATTTAACTTTCATTTCGATCTGAGATTTTAATGTGTATACATAAATTCTGTTGCCATGAAAGCAAACAGCATTTTTTTCTGTTAAAATTAATTGTCTGACTTAAGTCAAGGTGACAGCTATCATGCAGTTTTAGTTGTTAAGTGGGTTAAGGCATGGCATAACTGAGGAACGTATATCAGAAGAAGAAGGTTAATATTTCTATCCTCTGGCTGAGCTCTTAACCGTTCAAAACCTGGTACACCGATTTGCGCCTTAACAACGAATCGCTAGCTACATTCTGGCTTTATGTGGGAGGTTTCCTGATTTTACTTCAAGTAAAACACGGGACCAGTTTCACTTGAAAGTTTTCAGGGAAAGAAACTTTTTCCATATATTGGCTCTTAGTCAGACTTCTACATCAGGGTATGCTTAGGTGCTCTATGGTCACTTTGGCCAGCAGAGGATGTAACACTCCCCTTATATTTTGAGTCTTTTGACTCGTGGACTTGACTGGATACGCTATTCCAAATGGTTTCAGAACCACCATCACAAGCAAAGCGATAACGCAATCCTTAATTAAAATATTATTCCACGATATATTGATGGCATTATTGATTCTGTAGAAACCAAAACGGTTTAAATATAAGGATCTGTTCAAAGCTTAAAACCGTTTCAAAAAACAAACCTTATTAATAAAAAATGATAGATCTAATAGTAGACTTAAACCTTTATTTTATGTGCTGTACAGATGTGTACAAGTAGCATTTATTCTCTGAATACGGGCTGATACACAGTGATGTACCACTTAACGATTAGGGTTTCATTTACTCAGAAAACTAATCTACCTCCTATAATCATTCTGATGATGTTTTTACTCTCTTATGCCGTTATATCAACCCAAGCATCACGTCTAGATTATAGCTATTGAGAGAAATTAGTAAAGATTATCAATTGGACATGAGGTCTTATCTTCCAGTGAACTGAAGCGGATTAAGGACTCCGTTTCCTTCTCTGTTTTGGATATTTTGCAATTTAATCCTTCGGCAATCTATGGGTTAACCTATTCTACGTGAATAGAAAAGCAATACTCGTATAAAAATGAAAATACGAGACCTTTCATTGGCGGAATAATAACAATACACATTGACGTTCAAAAGTCAGATATTTGTACACATTTTTCAGAAAGAACTGAAAGAAGATAAAACTAATGTTTCCAAAAATAATTCAAATTTTAAGTGTCGAATACCTAAGAATGCAAAATTGTGTTGGCGATACCTTTACAGGAATAGGTTTCATACGCGCACGAATTATTTTTCGCGATTTGCTTGTTTACACACCTCTACGAATTCCTTGGTGTAATTCCGCAACATTTGCTGAAATTCAAAATGAAAACAATTTAAATGAGTAATCATCAAAGTTTGAATTATGTAAGGATTTGGAGAACCGTCAGATGACTGGAAGCACAACATACGAAGCATATAATATTCCCTTCAAAAAATCGTTATAAGTTTAAGACCACTGACATCTAAGCCAATGCCACATCTTACAATCTCCAAAGAATATCCAATAGCATTATATGACATATGCTAGAGAATAAACAAAGGATCGTTATGAAATAAGAGACACCTGTAATTAACATTTAAGTTCATAATTATCTGCATATTTTTAAATTATTCTGAACTTTTCCCGGATTTGTCCAAAAGAACTACACGTCTCAAAGAAATTGCGTCAACTCCAAGAACTGCTCTTCTGATGATGAAAAAAGTACGCCACTCCACATTAGATCCATCGAATTCTCCTCCAAAGATCACTAAAACAACTAAACCAGTGACATCTAAATTAAAACTTAATCCAACAGTCGCCGAACTCCGTTCCAATAACTGATTCCACTGGGGCAGGTTTTAAAAGGTTTTCGGATCGAACATCTTATCTGTCCTCCCCAAGAAAACTCGGCAGGAAAGAGCAAAGAAGACAGAAAGGAAGAGCCAGATTACAAGTTCCAGGAGATATCGCTCGTCTTCCTTCGCGTGTCCCTTGACTGATGCTCCTGTCTTCGCTACTTATCTGAAAAATTCGTAAGCCGCAGTTTGTCTCTCGGTATAAGAGGGTTATCCTTCTCTCCTCTCCATCAAAGAAGGCTAACTTTATCTATGTTTCGTCGGTATGGCAGTGAGCACAATTCAATCACTGGCTCGTGATAGAGATGCCCCCCTGCTCACCCCTTGTTGGTTTGGCCTCTTTCTCTTGACCTATTCCATCGTGGAAGAGGGCTCTTGACCGGAGTTTTATTTCGTACAGAAATCCAGATGATTTATGGGACGAATGTAAGAGGGAAGAATAGGGAAAAAATGTTCGTTAATTTATTTGGTAAGGCACCTGCTTTGTTCAGGAGATAACTCTTTGCAGGAGGAATGTTGGGAAATAGGGTGAGTGTGCGAACGATGGATGGTCCTGGGACATTGCTGGGAGTGTTTAATTTTGTTACGTTTTTATAGGCTTGATGGGAAGATAAAATCGTACTTCAAACAAAGTATTTCTTGTGTAACTAATTTATTTTTTAATGTTATCGGAATACTTAAAAAGTATCTCTATCGGCGCTTAAAAATTCTGAAGATATGTGGAGAAATCGAGTGAGTAGTAAACGATAAATAATCGGAGAATGGCTTTGAGAGCTTTCATTTTATTTTCATTTTTGAAAGCTTGATGGGTAGATAAATCTTTAGTACAAACAAAGTATTCGTTGTGTAGTTAACTGATTTTTTTTTTTGAAAAATTGTCGGCATACTTAAAAAATTAATTATGCCAGTCAGTTTAAGTTCTAGAGGAAGTTAGAAAAGTCGAATGAATGCTAAAAGATGGATAGTCGAGGAATGGTTTCGGAAGTATATCGTACTTTTTAGATAGATAAATTTCTAATCTAAGTAAAGAATACTTCATATGATGCATTGATTTTTTTAAATCTGACCTTAAAATCATGAAAGAGGGCTTTTGACCGTAATCTTATTTCGTACAGATATCCAGATGATTTATGGGACGAATGTAATAGGGAAGAATAGGGGGAAAATTGTTCGTTAATTTATTTAGTAAGTCATCTGCTTTGTTTGGGTGTTAACTCTTTGCAGGAGGAATGTGGGAAAATAAGGCGAGAGTGCGAACGATGGATGCTTCTGAGATATTGTTGGGAGTGTTTAATTTTGTTACCATTTTATTGGCTTGATAGGTAGAAAAAATCGTAATTCAAAGCAAGTATTTCTAGGGTAACTAAGTGATTTTGTAATGTTATCGGAATACTTAAAACACTGACTTTATCGGTGCTTGTACGTTCTGGAGATATGTGGGAAAATCGAGTAGTGGCAAACGACAAATAGTCGAGGAATGGTTCAGAAGGCTATAATTTTATTTTCGCGTTTGGATGCTTGATGGGTAGATAAATGTTTAGTCCAAACAAAGTATTGCTTGTGTATTTACTTGCTTTTTTTAAAAAAATTGTTGTCAGAATACATATAAAATTAATTATGCCATTGATTGTAAGTTCAGGACGAATGTAGAAAAATTGAATGAATGTTAAGCAATAGATAAACAAGGAATGGTTTCGAAAATATTTGATTTCACGCTTGATCAAATCCAAATAATGAATATTTTACATAATGTATTGATTTTTAAAAAAACTTGATCTGAAACTTGGGGAAAAAAGTAAATTCTGTCACTACTAGAGGAATCTGTGGACACAGACTAAATATGAAACGATGGTATAGATAAATTTTGGGCAATATTTCATATTATATTTGTTTTTGTATACTTAATAGGGTGATGAAATCATTTTTCAAATAAAGTATTTATCATACGATTAATTATATCTTTATAATGTTATCTAAATACTAAAAGTGTTTTTTCTTTCTTTGCAGGTAAGTTCCGGACTGAATACTTTTCTTTTCCGAGAAGATAACAAAGGTTACAAATGTTTAAACATTTTTCTTGGAATACCAGTATGTTTTGATTGTTGAGCGTGCCTCTAAACTAATGCCCCTTTCAGAGAAATTTAATTCTCAGTATAGAAAAGAAAATATCTTATTTTGGATAACGGTTTCGACTTGCCACTGTGACTGAGAGGTAACATCTTCTTCTTTCCCGAGTACTTATAAGCACTAAGTATCATTTATATATCCCAGAGTTTGTTTTTGCATCTTTCCCTCCAACTTTAGATATCAATAATAATTTAAATCTCGTACAGAAATAACATCTCAAGAATAACTCAATATGTTATAAATCCTTGGATTAGATTCCGAATGTTACAGAGATTAGATTTTATGAATTAATGCTTGAAAATTCGAATATTTTCTAAGGAGATCGCATTAAGGATTCAGTTCTGTTTTGTGCCTGGTTTATAAAAACTTAATGTGAGAGCACTTATCAAGCGTTCAATCACTTCGAACTAGTTATGGAAAAAGAATCCTTACGTATATCTGCCTTTATGTTTTATTGGTTTTACTTTTAAAATATAAACAACAGACTGTTTCAGTCTTATCAAACAATGCTGTTTAATATTGTCAACTCGACAACATTCTTCAAATCGGAAGCCACTAGACTGTAGAAATGAGAATGTTGACCGAGCAAGGTGTCGATAAATCGCCGTAGGTTAGGATTTCCAGTTCGCTTTAAATAGTATATGCTACCGCTTCAAATCGGTAAAATTAGGTAATGAATGTAATCAATTAGCTGTGTCTTTTTTAAAACGGGAACAGTGAAAAGTTGGTTTTCATAGCAGAGCTTCTGTTAAATATTATTTGTTACGCTATTTTTTTTCTAATGAAAAAATACAGAAAAAAGATTAAATTGGCATATTTCAACGTTTTGTTATACATAAAATAAACAGAAAATCAATTTTATCAACTTAAAACAATAAAGTTGGGGTCATTCATTACGAGAGTTAATTTTACCATGTATTATGTGTACCTTTACCCAATAATAAGTGATGAAAACCCACATATGGAAAACATATTTTTCTGTATCGAAAGAAACACCCTGATTGCTTACTCACCTTTGAAAACATATTTTCTATATCTTCTTGAAATCAGAATACATATCATCCAGTCCAGCCCCATTTTTCAGACTAAACACGATATATTACGGAAAGAACTTAAACTTTCTTCCCAAATCATCTTTAACATATATCTCGAGAAACTTTATCATCTATTGACCTAGGTGCTTCCACTTTCAACTTTAACCCCTGTAAAAACGCTTAACTTTCTCATCTCAAAAAACTCTTAAGAGACTCAATTGAAAAGAATAGCAGCCAGAAAATTACTTATTTCAGAACTAGAAAAGTATTTTAAAACGTTTTTGTTCAACTATTCAAAAGAAATACTGGAGGCATTTCTCAGGTTTCCTCCCAGTGTAGGATGAGGTTTCTAAACAGCAGGGAGAGACTGTTAGGGCTCTCCGAAGAATGCTTTCCCTCGTCCTAACGGTGTGTTTAAAGGGAAGTTATCGCTCGACAAATGCGAAATTATGCCTGCTCCCAAGAGTAAGCGATTCAATTTCTTTCTGAAGTGCAGCGAAAACAGAAGAGGAAAGAGGTCAGGAACGGGCAGTCAGCAGTCGAAATCGTTACAGCCGCGATGGTATATACTTTATACCCTTTCGCGAAACACTGAAAATGACCGAGGAGAGTTGCGGGGAAAAGAGGTGTGGTTTCTTGGTTGCCTCGGAATTCTGTGCTAAAACTTTATTTTAGAGCTCTCTGAATAAAAGAAATTATTTTCTAAGTGTTTTTGTAAAGAGTGTGTGGGTGTTGGTGTTTTGGCGCTTTACAGGGAAGACTGTTGGAATTAGAGCTACGAAATTTGGCACAAACATACTTTGAAGGGTGGGAGTATGCACATCGGAGCTCTTTTTTGAAATTTTTATTAATTAAAAATTAAACGAAATTTTGGCGTTTTTGCTTAATAATTCCCGAAAATATTACAGCATAAAAATTATTTTTACACCATCTGTAAGCGCAAAATATAGCCTTTTCAAGTATATAAATTAAGTTCAGTTATCGTACGATTTTTTTCTAATTTTGATAAATTTTTAAAAATATTTTTTGGCACAATTTACAACAAAACTTTTAATTGTTACAAAGAAATTCAAGCAGTTTTTATTGTCTAAACAAATATTTATTTGTGTCTTTCTCTTTTAAAAGCAAAGGTAATACCCTAATGAATTTTCTTCCCTTTTTTATTTCACCAGTTTTTCTGAAAATCTGTCCTCTAAGATAGTAAATATATTAGAAAATGTATACATTAAGCTGAATAAATACATGAGCTTCTTTTTATCAGCATATGTCTCACGCATTTTTAATGTTAAAATGAATTGCGTATTTTGCACGAGGAATGAGAAATTGAAGTTCGCACCGACAACTTATAATTAGATGTTACACGGACAGTTTCTTGACTTCATTAGGAACGTTCATGTAGATAATAAACAGAACATGTGCAAAGCTTCTAAAAGAAGACGGGTTAAATGTCTATCACAATTTGAAGTTTAAAATTACTTTCTTGAGGGAACCATGAAAGTCATACTATTCATAAGGGATTGAATTGAAATTATATTCCCGGTGAACAAGCGGTCACCAAAGGCGGCTAGTTATTACTAATAACCGTAATTTTAAGCGGCTATTATTAACAATTACCTAGAATTTTTGTGCTGTTATTATTATTAATAACCTAGCAATTACATTGACCGCAACATATATATTTAGCTACTATCTGGTTTGATCTAATCAATACTTCCGGATTTAAATATTGCCAAATTAATGTATGGCTTAGAAATTATAATTTGGCAACTTCCAAATGATCTTGTTAAACAATACTTAATCAACTTTTTCCCCTGACACCAAAGCAGACAGACATGAACCACTGTGTCTATGAATCCACACTAACTCCGATCACAGCATCGGAAGAGACCCCTAAAAACATTTTGCTTTTCCTTCAAGTTCTGAATCGAAACGGCCTATCGATAAAAAAAAAAGCAGAAAGTGAGAGAGAGGGAAAGACCCGAAGGCCTTGGAGAAAAATCTAGAAAACGCGACGGCGAAATGTCTGAGTTGGAGATCGTAAACTTCATGAACCCTTTCGAGCAACTTGATGGACAGCGTAATATACCAGAGACGCCACATTAAAGAGACTATGGCTTTCGTCTTTCTCAAGGTGGTCGCTCTACCCCTCTCCTTATATATCTATATATATAGTATCCAATTTATACGGGAAGTGTGTGAGGCTCCTGGGAGGAAATAACGGCTCTGACCTCGTTTTCAATACGAGAAGCAATTACTAAGGGACATAGAGTTGCAAGCCAGTTGAAAGCTTGTTGTTTCCAGTTAAGGAAGGAACCCAGTGGCGTGGCTTTCGAGGATAAGTCGCCCCTAGATGTTATCTAGACGCTTTTCTTGGGATGGCCTTTGATGGAATGGGATGTTCCTCCAGCAATACTTTGGACCTTGGAAATCGCTTGACCCGATAATGGAGGGATCTGGCACGTTTTGGGGTTTTCTTCGACAGACGAAATCGAAACCGTTTGTATACACCCCAGTGTTCTTTGTAGAAAAGAAAGGCAGATAGTTTCTGGATCGAGTTGTTATTTGGGTCTTAAAGTACGAAATTTTTAGTGCTTTCATGTTAGGTCTAAGTTTCTTTGTTGCGTTGTTCTCTGTCTGAGAACTTGAATGTAATATAATTTGAAAGAACAAGTGTTTGGATTTCTCTCATTTTTAGTATTTGTAAAACTTTCATCATAGGAATAAATTTAAATATACAGTGCGTTGTAATATATAATAAATGTCATTTAATTCCAGGGCAAAACAAATGATATGTATATTAACTTGAGATAACTATACGTAAACGGTAGAACAAAAAAAACTATAAAAGATACGAAGTTTTAATTGTTAAGTTATAGATATATATGTACGGCTATTGATTCAATGAATCATTTGTAGAACAGAAATCGTTTTAGTTAAGTCTTAAAACAGTTTATGGCAGGAGAAAAAGTTTTTGAGAACATGTCGATTATTACGAGAAAAAGGCGCTTCTGCTGAGACATTGGTATTTCCAGTTGAGAAAGGAACCTAGTGGAGCATTTTAAATCATATATCGCGCGCTCTAAATGTTATTTAGACGCTTTGCTAAAAGAGAAAGCTGCTGGTGTAAAAATGCAGACCTTGTAAACCACTGCAACAGGTAATGGAAACCTCTAGCACGTGTAGGTATTCTTTTTGATAGACAAAATCGTATTAGTTTGTTTGGTGATATCAAGTTTGTTAGTATTAATTAGTATGGATGGTAGGAAAATTTAGTAAGAAATTCTATCAAGGGTAAATACAGAAATTACCTTATTTATTTATCTGTTTCATTTTTATGAAATACACTATTACAGAAGAATGTTCTGAAACCTATTTCCATAAGAAACTAAGATACCATTATTATCTGACATATTATTAAATGTCTCGTGTTCAAATGCTCAAGATTTCATATTTGAATTCTTGATAAGAGACCATGGATTTTTTTTTCAAAGTGGTCTCTATATCCCTATATATAGTATCTAATTTAGAATTTCTTAAATTCTACTTTTTCTCGTGAATTTAATAACCACTACAAACTCATCTAGCTGACACTATTTAGAGTAACAGCTAAAAACCACGTCCGCCTTTCACCTAAAAATAATTTTACGACTCATTAACGTATCCTTTGTTTCTTATCAAAACCCTAAGCTTTATCACCTGCGCATCATTCACCAAAATCCCAGCAGCGCGCAGCAAAAGCGTCGATTTTGTTTCCATTCTATCAGTCCACCCCATATAACCCGGGGCAATCTTCTCTCCTGCACTTACTGCAGATTTTTGACCGGTCGCCAAAGTCCAATTAAAATTCGCTCCGACACTAAAATCGAGTTTTGCAGGTAAACGTAGTTTTATGGGGGAAACGGGAAAATCGCCTCTGTTTTAAAAGTTAAGCCGGGCGGAGTATTTGTAACGACATTACTCGCCTCTTCCCTTGCTATCGATTGCTTACTATCCGCCTAGCACTTGGAAGAAGAATTTTTATGTTATATCCTCAGCAAAAGGGGAGTTCGCCTTAAGCTGTTTTCCATTTGCATTAAAACCATGGGGGGAATCTCCTTCCTAATCGTTAAGACGATTTTAATGATGTTGATATTAGCTAATTTCAGTTTCCACGGCTATGTGAGGCGTTTTTAGGAGGAGCTGATTTCTATAGTTTTGTTGGTGCCTTATCCAAAAGGAGGAGTGGGAGTGTTTTTTCAACCCCGGAGAAAAGGTTTTGGGGCAAAAACAAAGTTGCTGCCGGAATAAATGGAACACCAAAGGCAAGGATTTGGTGAAAGGGAAAGTTTCCAGACGTTAGTTTCGAGATCTTGAGTAAACTTTCTGCTAGTATTTGTTTAGTCTAAGTGTTTGAAATGCGTGGGTGTTGAAACTGCAGAAATGTTTTCACAGTAGCTATGTATACATATTTTAAGCTTTTGAAGCGAACATCATTATTTTTAGCTTTTTAAAATGAATACCATTCTGAATGTGGACTCGAGCGGTTTATATAGCTTGCATCACTGAAATCTATTACGTAGGTAGTGAAAAAAAATATCCGTCATTTATTTCTAATTTAAAGCATACAATTTTCATATTATGTTTTGTGGAGGTAAAGTTTTAATGAAATGCAATAATGAATAAAATATTTAATTCCTTGAGACTCAAACATCCTTTCCAGGAATTTACACATTTTTAGCTTCAGGGGATAGGAATTATAGAAATTTATGAAATTACGACTACAAATTATTAATATAGATAGATTTGTATTCTCTTTAAAATAACACGTTTTGTTTACATTTTCATTGAGAACCCTGATATTAAATTTATATTTAGATAAATGCATTCCATGTTCTTCCTTGTGTCAAAAGTATTTCAAATTTTATATTCCAAATAAAACTTCCGTAGTATAGATTCTAAAAGCGGAATAAAACAATAGGAAATGAAACAAGTAAAGATTTAAAGAAACACTCTATTTCTTCAGGTGATTCTTATCTGCTGTAGCTTGACATGTTACTTATTAGTAAATATAATGCTACGTTTGGAGTTGGTGTGTGGAGTTTTATGGCACAAGGCCAGAATTGGTCATGATGCGCTATGGTCGGATGTTATTAATGCTATGTTTCGAAAAAAAAATATTTAACCCTAGATAACTAAACCTAAATCAGTGTTACTCTGTAATTAATCAATCGACTCATCGGCTACGAATTAAAAACAAGAATATATTTTTATTTCCTTTATTTTACTTTAAACAAATTAGTGTAACTTAAGAAAAATATTACAATATTTAATTTAGAAAATAGAAAAGTGGTGAAAATTAGCGTTTGTACTCTGGGAATATGCTTAAAGTGAGCTCTTCACAAATGTCCATGTTGCAGTAGTTGCACATGTATTTTGTCATTCTGCGTTTCTTAGACGGGAAGAAAGTACATATACTACGTTTATTTGCCGTATTTTCAGTCGTGTCTTCTGAAACTAACTTATCTTCTGCACTTTATACACACTTCTGCACGTTATAACCAAACACCCCACGGTTAGACAACAACTGCAGCAAATCTCGGAAAGTAACAAACGAACAGCCGTGCTTATCACAAGCGGATAACTCATTTTACTAGTTATGAGAATAATGTGAACGAAACGGGAACACCTCGAATTTGCAGAACTGTATTTGGTCACCATTTCTTTATCATAAATGCCTTATTTTTCGTTGAAACTTCCAAACACGATGATTTTTATTTTTACATTTTTACGAACATAAAACAGCGAGCTAATTTTAATTCCTGTTTACAAACGACACTTGCGAAAATTCCAAACATTTTTGTAATGAAATGAATTGCTATTGGAATTAATGAGACGCGATTACTACAAGAGGTTTAGCATACCAAGTCTAAACAAACATTTCTTTCGAAGATGGTATATTTTATGGCTCAAATAAAAACTTAAAATAAATAAGAAGTTATCAAAATACTTTTAATCAGAAACAGAACTTCAGATGATTAATTTCGACAGTAGTGAATTTTTATTAACGCAACTGCACGCGCGCACACACACCTCTTTTCCAAATTCCGAGGTTGCAAAGCCGGGTAGTTAGGATCTAAAAGGCAGAATATATTCCATTGAATAAAAATTTCAAATAATTCTATTTGCTTGTAAATCCTTACAACATTCTCACGTCTTCCACTTCCTTAAAGTTCATCAATAAAACATCGGTTTCAGTTCATAAATAATCAATTTAATGAGTAATCTTTCAAACAACTTACACTCATGTGTTATACCTTTGCGCATAAATAATTTTTTTCTTTCGCAGTGAATTTGCAGCATTCGTGCTGAAAAGGATAAAGAGGATAAACACAGAGTCATCAAAAGCGACTTCCTTAAGAATCTTTTCTCCTCCAAAAATTTATTCATTATTTTTTTGGCCTTCTAAGAGTGATGAATTGTTTACGGAATCATTAATATAGCCTAACTTCATATCTCCGCTTCGTGCATGAATAAGATATGAGCAGAATTAAAAATATCCCTCTGAAGAATTTTGATCCGGGTACTCCTTCAATTTTTAGAGAATAAATTTCTATTATATTTATGCATAGCTGAAAATTACTGATGTGCGTTATTTGATATTGAGAGCAAATCTTTTGTGGAATTTCTTTGTAGAACATTCCCGTGCGTTGATGGCGACTTTATTTTTAACTTACCTACGGATTTTAATTTGTAATTTACAGCAAGTTGTAATTCAGCTAGGTGGCAAAGACTATCCCGTTTTGGGTAATGAAATTAATATAAAATCCCATACGAAAATAATTTAATATGTTGTATTTAAAGCCTATTTAGCTGAACCTCTTCAAATGTCGCAAATCAACTGGAACCGCGTCAACATTGTTCATACAGCGTAAGGTAAATTTCAAAGACCCAATTTTTCTTTTATTAATATAGTGAATATATTCTGAAATTCTTCACTAGCAGAACTTAACTTCTTTATCCCACTTTAACAAGAATCATATATCTGCTTCATATGTACAATTTTTCTGTATGTTTGCTTTATACATCATTGTAGATTGTCCATATTTTGATTTTTTTCCCATCAGATATTTTTCAGATGTCTAATTCTCAGATGATTACTCTATAGCCGTGTTGTAATGTGGGTTAAAGTGAAGTTTAGGGTACGGAGCCTTTCCTCTTCGCTTTGCATCGCCAACTTTTTGACGCCAAGAGGAAGACAGTTTAGCGATGTGTTTACATTTGTTTTGGTTGCGCAATGACGTTCAAATTAGCGTCTGGCGCGCGCATCATTAAATTGGAGTTCTGCGCTTCGAAGCTTCGTCTTGATTGGTTAGCTATGGGCTAATTTAAATTTTATTGGACGATTGAATAAAATTAGAATAACATTTCGTTTGGAATTTTACGGTTTTAATTTTGACTGTTTACAGAATTTTTTAGAAGGAGGTATATTCCTAACATTCAATGAAGAAGGGCAGCTACTAGTTTCCGACTTTGCTGAAAGCGAAGCTGCTGATGTTTTTTAACTTAAAAAAATTTGCCGATTCGCGTTCCCAAGAGAACAATAAAATGTTCACTGTTCACCCAAAACAAATGTCCTCACGTCGCCAAACCATCTTGCCCTTGGCGACAAAGAGTTGGCGATGCAAAGCGAAGAGGAATGGCTCCGTACCCTAAACTTCTGCCGTAATGTGTTAAGTCAATAGAGCTATCTTGTAAAAAAAATCATTTATTAACTAAAAACTTAACGCTAAACAAAGACTAATGAACATTAACGAACATTCATAAATCGCAGAAAATAACATCTTTAGAGAATAGAAAAAGAAGAAGTCGTAGAATTTACAAATCAGTTCTAGTGTGCTTAACAGGAAAAGAAATCGTCAAGTTTGCACAGCGTGATAGCACAGCCGGCTAGATAGTGATAATCGCCACGGCTCTTCAAAATCCCCCGTACTAAACTATTTTTTGGTATACTGGGAGTAAAGGATTTATCACTGCATTTCCTTTCTTGAATGAAATTTGATGATAAATGAATTTTTAAGTCATTGCAGAAAGCATAAAAACCAATCCCACTACAGGCGTCTATGGGAATGTCTTTTACCACGTCAAGTTGATCCTTGTGCCCGCTAGGGTTTCGGTATTTACTTTGATTGGCGCGAAACTGAGTTTTTTACTTTCTCGTATACGAAGTATACAAAGAGAAAGTATTGAAATAGTCAAAAAATTCGAACTCGAGATTTTGACGAATCTCCACGTTTTAGACCTCCCCGAATCCGAAAAACACAATTTTGGAATTATGTATGTCTCTGGACACGATAACTCAAAAACTATTAGAGATACAGGAATGAAATTTGGTATGTGAACTTCACACATGATTTGTAGGTTTCTATCAAATTTTGGACAAAAGTCTGTCTGTTTGTACGTCCGCGGTCATGTGAACACTATAACTCAAAAACTTGAATAGCTAGATGGATAAAATTTGGTACACGGTTTTATCGTCATGAATGTAGGTCCGTATAAAATTTTGGGCCAAATCCGTCAAGGGGTTGACTGTCTGTCGGTCTGTATAATTCACTTTTGAAAAGAATCCGCATCTCCACACGCATGCGTACTGGAAGCAAGTCAGTTTGTCCTAGAGCCGCCAAGAGCGGAAAATCGGTACGCATCTCTTTGAATTTGATTATTTACCTATATATTTTTCAATCACTATAATGAAAAACCTTCTGATAGTCATTGGATTCTGGGTAATAGTAGGTTCGAATTTTTTTAGCCACGCGGGGGAAGGGGAAACGGCACCTTTTGGGGGAAGTATACGAGAAAGTTTAGGGGAGAACACTCACTCTGGTTTTTCATCGTGTTTTTAAAACCATCCATCTTTATTTACAATTAACAACTAATAACAAATTATTGGTAAGTATTTATGTATTTGAATATTTTTCTAACTTATGCGTATTAGATTATTTACTTTAGCAAAGAATTTTACAGTATATACTTATTTTATGTTTAGTTTTAAAAATGCGTTCATGTTCAATGGCACTCAAGGAGGAATTCATTCTACTGTAAGTCACACACACATAAAAAAAAACTACAAAGTAAAAATATTTACATCCTTATAACAGATAGCATCTCTCGGTCGTCGAAATAGAAAAACTTTACAAAGCATTTCTTGCCAAAAAAGGGAAATATCGCCAAATATTGGCATCGAAAATATTCCCCATAGGCGCCTATAGTGCGATTGGTTTTTATGCAGGCAAAAATTGGTAGTTAAAGGTTTTCCACAGATTCTGTTGCAACTCAAATAAATTTAATAAAAAGTTTTTATAATCCCATTTTTATTAATACAAAAAAATGTAGAAATCCGTTTAAATTATTTTTTACTTTTAGTTTTTAATTTATAATTCATTATAAAAATAATTGAATCTTGAAATCAATTTTTTTTAAAATTCAGTGCCTGCTAGCGCCACTCGTATGGAATCAAAATTTAAATAAAACATTCAGGTAACTGATGATTGAGTTCGGTCAACATAAAAACAATGCAATTTCGCCAAGAGCACAACAGTGTGCAAATTTTGAAACTCTAGCACAGTAGGGAGTGAATGAAAAATCTATTACAAAATTCCATGTTTACAAACATGAAACAAGTCAAGTTAAATGAAAGTGTATACAAATATATTTTCAATAACAGTAATTCTGATAACTTGTTGAGGACCGTAGTAACTTGGTGATACAGACCCATCATTGCAACTAGAAGGTCGTGGGTTTGAGACCAGATTTCATCAAGAGATCTGCCGTGTACGAGGTGTGACGTTCTCGAGTCAAGTTTTAACTACACAAGTACGCATATCCATAGAATCTAGATTAATATATTAATTAACAATAAATTTATGTACGTAAAATTATGTATGTACAGTTCCCGTAACTGGTTTCAATATTGTTACGAATTCTGTAAATATAACGGCATGGCGGGGTGTTTGGTGTCAAATTTGGCGACTTAGCGTCACGAAATTTCTATCCTTTTCTAAAAAATTCGGCAGTCTCCCGAGAGTATATAAAGCCTCGCTGCAATCGCGATCAGTTCAGTTTCTGTTTTGCTTCCATCGAGTGAGCGTAACTCGTGATCGTCGGTGACGAGGCTACTGAATTTAGCCGACTGACTAAACCATTTTGCGGCGTATTGTTGTGAGTTTTTACCTTGCTGTGAGCTGATTTGAACTGTTGTAGTCATTGAAGGCTGGATTTTTTTTTTGCTCTGCCAACTGTAAATATTTGTAGATAAATTTCTGTTTGTGCCGTCTTGATTGAAGTCTATTAAATTCACGGACCCGTCCGAATCGTAATAATATATTTAGAGATTAAGGTCACAGAATATCACACGGCTGAGCATTACGGGCCGAGTGTCCGTTGGACGCGCCCATCTGAACAGAGCTTCTGCCAGAATCTAACTCGTCTCAGCTATAATTCACAGTTAAGAAGAGAAGAGGAATCCCAGAATTCCCACACGTACTGACACAATGTTAAGGATCAACCACATCCGGTCATTCGACCACCAGTGTCCAGTTTACATCTGGGAATGATAAGCAGCATATCTTCCCAACAGCAGGGTGTGTGCTGAGCGACTACGATACAGAGGGTCTGTTGATCTTTATATGAGCAGGTGCCAAACATTCTTGCGCTGGTTTAAAGTAGATGTTTGGATAGGGGCTTACCAATTCTGGTATCACTTTCGTTACCTTATCAGTATTCAAATGACAAGATCTTTCAAAAATAGGGCTCTTGTGGTTCCAAAAGCGAGATGTTAACCCAGCAAAATCTCATGAAAATCAACACAATTGCTAACATATTTCAGATGCATTAATTGATGTTACAAGGATGATATATTGTTACAATTCAGGTAGCGCCGTGGCCTAGCTGTAAGGTGTCCGCCTTCGAGCCAGAATGTTCCAGGTTCGAAAACCTATTCCACTGAAGATCCGTCGTGTATTGGGCCTGTTGCTCGTCAAATCATATGTAAAGGTCCAAACGCACTCCTGCTGGTGTGATGCCGCAGTTTGAAGAGGGGGTGCCAGCTCAGGTGTCGTTCATGTCATCTGATCGAGATTCAAAATTACGAAGACTGTTCCAAAATAGCCCTCGCGTTACTTCAAAGCGGGACGTTAATAAAACTTAACTAAATTTTTGTTAAGATCAATCAATCCGGAAAGAATGAAAACCTATGTATGCGAAGCAAATTGGAAATGAAGAGAAAAGAATTAATCTCCAATAAAATTAAATCTTTGAATTTCTTAAATGTCAGATTCCAAAAAAAAATTATTGTTCTTAAGTTCGGGAAAAATAAACAAATGATTTTATATTCTGGCTGTTACTTCTTGTAAAGTCCAAAGATAGTGTTCCGTTTTTATCTAAATTTCTTGTCTTAGGATTAATTAATTTATGACGTAATTAACTGAGCATTAATTGATGACAAAAACATAACGAAACACACATTTTTTATCTTTACTTTCTTGGAAAAACAAAACAATCAGAAAACAAAATTTAAGATGTTTATTTCGTGACATTTTTATCCTTTTTAACATTTTCAAGCTTTAAACAAGTTAAAAAATTTTGTAGTGTATAACTCAGTTAAATTTTGATGTTTTCTTTACTCTTTATTTTCATCTGAGTTGTGCTGTCACCCTATTTCATCAAGTGTCACCTTGGTGTTTTTCTATAAGGCATTACACTTTTAAACGCTGTGTTATTCATTATTTTGAGTCTGAAAATAACTTTTTGCTTAGACTGAATTTAAGGCTTTATCAAATATTTTTGTTACTCTGAAGAAACTGGATGGATATCGAAAAAGTATACTTTTTATAATAAGATATTAAAATTCGACGAGAGTTAAAAATAATTTTCCAGAAAATTCTGAAATGGAACTTGGAGCATTATCATAAAGATAAGCCTAAAATTAGAATTATATACAAACAATAATGCTCTGAGAATTAATTGAATGGAATCCTTACGTTGTTTTAATTAGCCAAATATTCTTTAACAAGAGTTCTGAACTCAAAATTCTTTTCATTATAAATTTCAAGTTTTCACACAATAAAGTTCTGGCCACATAACTAGCATAAAATACGAGTTTCGTCACGCTTTACTTGGGAAACTCATTATATTTTTATGCGATATAAATTTTAACATAGGATATGTTGAAATTTTGCAATGCGCTTGTTTCAAAACTTCATATTCTTTGTTCTTTCATATTTAATATTCTTTTGTAACAGCACTAATAAACCATTAAACAAACGATTTTAAAAATAATATTCAATATCTGATAGTTGTTTTCACTTTGAGATCACGTTGCTTATCCCTATTTGTCAAAGATTAATAAACAATAATTTATTTATTGACAAAATTAATATCAATTTCCAAAATCTGTATTTTGATTTCAAAAATGGAATTTATTATTTTTTTATTTATTAGAAAGAGTATTCCATGCAAAATGCATTTATAGAATCTGTAAGGACTTATTTATTCTGAGACTTAAATTTTATTTATTATGTTTCAACGCAAGATGAAAATTTTTCACATTTTCTTTCATATAACAATTTCAAACTAAATTTAATCATCAAAAATTATTCTCTTACGCTTAATGCCTGTAATCTGCAATTTAACTAAGAATCGAAACAAAATAGCAATAAGAACGTTATGTAATTCTAATTTTAACCTTATCTTTATGATAATAATCCTTGTTCCATTTCAGAATTTTTTGGAATTAATTTCAAACGTAAAATACACATATAATTTACGTTTCGAGACAACAAATATATATATATATATAAGTATTATCTTCTGAAATAGAACTTGTAATTCAAGTTATCTTCATTTTTGAAAAGTAATTTAACACTTTCTAAGACCTGCTATCTTGAACTTATTTGCATTGCATCTTTGTTTTTAATTAATAGCAAAACAGCATTCGAGCTTAAAACTGTTGCTGCAAACGTAATTCTCAAAACGAAAATAAGCATTAATCTTCATTTTTCCTCGAGCAACATCTGAAATGTCAAATCGGGAAATTGTACTCTCTTCAAGTTCCGTATAGCTTCTCAGTTTTATCTTCCTCTGATCCTTTAAGTATTTCCCCGGAAGAGTTAATTATACATCGCCAAAAATCATTTGTCATTGTTACCACAATACATTCCAACTCAGCAAAATGGCTTTTGTAGATTAACTACAGGGACATTTTGCTTTCCGAAACAAGCAACATGCCGCTGTTTCTCTTTTTAGTTAAAACTGCTAATATGAAGATGATAAATTACATCTTCTTAGCTACCCAGAATCTACAATAGATGCTTTATCTGACTTAACAGTGTATTTTCAAAGTTTTGAGCTCATAAAAGTAGGCTTATTTTTTATAAAAAATTATTTAAATATATATAAATGAATCTCATACACTGCAACTTAATTTCATTATTCTCATGTAGCACAATAATTTCTCTAAAATTTTGTAAACACATGTTGGCCAGGACAAAAGAATCGCTGTGCATTATTGTATAGGGGAAACCTGCCATCATCAGCTCACAAATCTCCGTGGTATACATTTCTGAATACTCTTTGTTACCCAGAATGTACGATAGATGCTTCTATCTGACTTAACGTGGCATTTTTGAAGTTTTGGAGTTTATAAATGTAAGCGTATTTTTTATCACAAAATTCTTTAGTTATACATAACTGAACCTCATGCACCGCAACTTAATTTCATTATTCTCACTTAGCATAATAATTTATGTGGAATTCTAAAAACACATGTTGGCTAGGACAAAAGCAATCACTGTGCATTATTGTATAGGTGAAACCTGTCATCATCTGCACACTAAATCTCGGTGGTATACATTTCTGAATATCAGATAATCTGTAGGAAAATTCTTTATTTAAATATAACTACAAATTAATTTATTATCATGAAACTCGTAGCATAATAATTTTCATACTTTGCAACATATTTTATTATCCTGCAACGCGTAGCATTATAATTTTTGAGGAATTATAAAAATACACGGTGGTTAGAACAAAAGCATCCGTGTTCACATTACAGTAGGAGAAAAACCAATAGCCACAAAACTGCGAAATCGCAGTGATATATATTATTGAATGTGGTATACTCTATCTTGAAGTTCTTCAGTTGCACATAGCTGAACTTCGTGTACTGTAGCATAGTTTCGATATTATACAACGTGTAGAATAATACGTTTCTGAAGAGTTATGAGAGAACACAGTGGTGAAGACAAGAATATTCTCGTTCAGATTTCGGTAAGGAAAAAAGCAGTGTTCTAACAACGCCATATCTTTTGGATATATATTTATGATTATTGTATAACAAATGACGCAAAAAATAATAGAAGAAACGTCTGTTAAAACTGGCCATATTTTACCTCCCGATTCATTAATTTATTTTTCCTTATATTTGTTAGTTAAATTTGCTTTTGGTTGTCTGTGAAAACTGAAAACATCCACTACACTCCTATATTACTATCTGTTCGTAATTAAGATGGGTTATGACATGTTTGAATTATTATTTAACAAAGAATTAATTATGTTTATATTTGGGACTGTTCCTTGGTCTGAGGTTTTTGGTAGCTTTACTTCTTTTAGGGAAAGTCACTTACTTCTCTATAATCTAAGACGCACACCGCCGATATTGGGCATTTTTATGACAACTGTTTTTTCCCCTCCCTCTGTAGTGCTCTGAATAGAGACACTTGCAAACAAAAATAACGAAGAAGATTACCTTTCTACAAAAATGTCCACAATAGCTTTGTTGCAAGGTCTTGGTTTAAGGATCGAAGGATCAGGATTTAGATGGCGGCTTTCGCCGGAGGTCCGCCTTGTATGTCAACCTGTTTCCCACTATGTCTGCCGCCAGAGCTAAAACATCCTAACTGTGTTGTAGTGTGAAAGGCTGAAGGCTGAGAAAAGAACACTTTCTCGAGTGTTTTTCCCCTCACCAGATCGCGGTCCATATTACATGTACCTTCCTAAAATACCCTTCAGTTAAGTTCAAAACGGAAAAATGTTGTCTAACTGAACAAAAAATACTCAACTTAACTTAAAGTAGGTCCGTATAATTTATCAATTGGACGTGGTGACCTAGGGGCAAGGTCTAGGCTTCGGGGCCATAGGGTTACAAGTTCGTAACCCGAGTACAGTGAAGATCCGCCGGTTAGTGCACACAAGCCGATTCGTGTTGTTGAAGCTATAAAAATAACAATAGTAGCCCCCATTCTCCCTGTGTACTCACAGGGGCATAGTAACCCACATGCCCCCTGTGTGTACACAGGGGAAATGGGGGTTACTATTGTTATTTTTATAGCTTCAAAGACACGAATCGGCTAGTGTGCACCGGGCCTAAATCATACATCGTGGGTCAAATGTCTTCCCGCTGGTGTAGTAGGAAAGTTTCGAAAGGGAGGTGCCAGCTCACTTGTCGTCTTCTAAAATAGGCCTCGTGTTGCTTCAAAACGGGATGTTAATATGACTAAATAGATGATTTTTAATTAGCTACTATAAATTAAACTAATTCTTTTTTATTTACTAATTTCGAAATCATGACATAATTTTTGAACAGATATAAAATTGTGATTTTTTCCGCCCGAAAGAGAATTGGGAAGCAAAGTAATTTTTGGTATTAGTCCTGAGGCGTCTTAATAAAAATATAAGAGCAATCTTACTCTTATCTTTTCAGGTCTGTAAGTTAATTACTACTTTAGAAGCTTAACTCGACACCCTTCGTCACGAAGTTACAAATACAAGAAAAAATCTACTAACAAAGCAAAGCGTTTTTACATTTCACCAAAAATTTTGTTCACAAAGTTAATTATGCATCTTACAACAAAACGGCAACAACACTTCGCATATCATTCATTCACAATTCGAATGAACTGACTTCTCTTCAAGTATTTCTTTTGTAAAACGAACTCCAAAGTCAGTATGAATCCCTTATTAAAATTCCGAAAATCGCAACAAATGGAAACCCACGGTTGTCATTAAGATCTTGGCCAAGATAAGGTGAATCATAAAAAAAAGAGACATAGCTCCTGTATTTTATAAAGAATTTAAGGGAAAAAAATAATACTTGCACGCATCGTTAATATCGCAGTGAAAGCATGGAAAAAGTTAATGGCTCATTAACACAGCGAAGCTCGTAAAAAATGTCTTAAAGAGATCTTTAGTTACCGCTAAGCTGTGTGAAAAATAGTGTCCTGAAATTTAAATATGGTTACTATACGCGCTGCACAGTGCAGATAAAAAAGGTGTAAAGCTGTCCAATCTTAATGACTTCGGGCCAGAAAAAAATCTCAATTTATAGTTCAAAAGCACTTTTTTTTCTATTATGAATAATAAACTTTATTTAAAAGAATGATTTTTTTAGAAATATGAAGTAATTGAGAAAATTCGACTGCTGAAGAAAAAAACGTTATGTATTGTTCGTAAACAAACTAGGCTTTTTTCAGTCGAATTTTATTCGGGGTTTTTCATTCGGTTGAGCTATAAATATCTTTTAGGCATCTTTTCACCGTATGTTTAGGAAGATTATTATATTTCGAAAAATATTAGTTACATTTCTTTGCATTTTAGAACATATATTTTCGAAACAATGAAACATTAAAGAGAGAAACTTTTTATCTGCTTCATAAATTTAGGAATAAATATAGAAGATGAAAGTAAATCAATCTTGGAGAATGGGAATTTGTTTCTTGAATTATCTTAAATATTAAAAAAAATATTTTAGCCCTTTAATTTTTTTGCCTAAAAAAAATTTATTGCAGTATAATTAGAAGAAATTTTGCTTTAAGTATCAAATAGAAAGTTGCAATGTTGTTTTGTTCATTTATATACTTTAAGCGTTATTTGAAGGTATATTTTTGCACGAAGTCGTCAAGAAAAATAATATAAATAATTTTTCGCTAAATAAATATAACACCTAATTAGGAACAATAAAATTAAACCTTGCATTTTTGATAGGTTTATGTTGTTGTTAATTATAAATGTACTTTTTCAGAAACCAATGATTCCCTAAAGGTTTCATTATAATAATTCGAATTATTCAATTAGTTCGAATATGATGTAGGACTGAATTCGTATTATGAGAAAATAAGCAATTTTCCTTGATTTTCGTGATCACTTGTAAGATTTAAATTCTTAGGTGTTGTGCAAAGCGTTGCAATCTATTAGTATAGACTAAATATTAAATAAATGAATAGTCAAAAATGAGAGGAAATACCTTCCAAAACATTTTATAGATATAAAATTGAAATATTAAAAAATGCATTTAAAATGCATGCAAAAACATGAAAAAAATTTTCTACGACATAGATTTTCTTGGAATAAATTAGCAAAAATTGAAATTGAAGTTACTTTTATTTATTCATTTAGCTTCCGGTCAAATAGTATTAGTAAATCCACTGAATGTACCTGGACAAGGGAGAATTTTCCTTGAATATTTAAATTGAAAATTAAATTCTGGAAAATTCAAAAAGTAATTCCCACAATTTTAGGTTTAAGGTCCAGCATAACCTATATTAGTGAATAATAAGTTATGAAGTGTCAAACACAATTAGTTAGAAACGATTCCAAGGAAATCAAATTTCAGTAAGAAACGGTAATAGGATTAATAAGCCGAGATTAACACGTTGTAGAATCTCGGCTCCAAATTCGGAAGTTTAAGAATTTCGAATCCAGATTTTTCTATGGGTTGTCTATGGACTGATGTGTGCCTGTGGTCTGATACCCGTTACATCTGTCCAATAATCAAAAGTCTTACTACAAGCAAATTAATATTGTTCTCAGTGGCGAATCCAGGTATTTGCTATGGGGCTGCAGGCCCCCAGAGCTAAACTAGAAATTTTGAATTTATTTAAAATCACTACAGCTGTTTATTTCTAATCTCCCTTTAAAAAACTGCTAGAACATTTCTTTCTGGATTGACAGGCTCAAACATTTTCCCACTTTTGTAGTTATTTCACTCGTACTTGTAGCGTTGACGCTGTCGAAAACATTTCATTTCATTTTGTTTTTTTTAATTATAGAAAGTATTGTATTTTCTTAATGATTCTTATTGTCAGGTAAGTAAAGTCTGTAAAGTGTTTTGTGGGTAAAGTGTCTGTAAAAGTGTTTTGGTTTACATAAGCCATGAGGTTTGACATTCGTCACCACGATACAAATTTTTTAATGACCGCAGCCCCCAGAACCAAATCCTGAATTCGTCACTAATTGTTCTATTATCTTCGTCAACTGATGGCTTTCAAAATAAAGTCAGTTCACGACATGAAAATCATACGACAGACGTAACTACACATTTCCTCACAGTAATTGCTCATTTTCTTGCACTATTTGCTGTGACGTCACATCCTTTATCCTCCCACAAGATGCACAAAGGATACCAGGATTATAGTGGCATAGAGCATTCAATGTGTATCTTGTGAATATGTATTGCCTCCTTTCCGTTGTTCGTGTTCAATGGCTCTTGTGTAATATTAAAGCTGGGCACTAATCTAAGAAGTTAAATTCAAAAAAATATAAACTGATATGTATTAGATGCAGTTACAAAATCGAATAATACCGAATATATAATAATAATCGAATCTACCAATATCTTATGGATTACGGGTTCAATATTATAAATTGTATGCATGTAGTTGATTGTGAAAAATCGAACAACTTCCATAACTTAGCACACGAAACTACTTATAATGCAGTAATTTTAGAAACAAGCAGCATTATAATTTGTTTTGTTATATTTTGAGAAATCAGCTAAAACTCAGAATGTGCATTTTGGAGATGGTTCTTTTTTGCAAAACTGTATACTCATTGATACTCAAGTACACGATTATACAGAACTGATCAACCTTTATTACATAGCATAACAGACTACTTTTAATACAATTAATTTTAGATAAATGCAACATTATAGTTTATTTTGTAATGTTTTGCAAAATCATCTAAACAACGAAATTTGTAGTTAGTAGTTGATTCCTTATTGCATATTTGCGTTATGTACAGGCAATGTAGTTGACTATGAAAAATTCAACAATCTATTACGTAACGAAACAGACTAGTTATAAGGTAATAATTAATTTCACAAACCTGCAACAACAACATTTTTTCAATAATGCTTCACGAATTCGGTTAAATCTCAGAATGTGGGTTTTGGAGATGTTTCCTTTTTGCATAACTAGGTATAATTGTGCTTTTTTCTGTTCCTATTATGAGCACATATGTTTTAATTTCATTACTATATTTCAAAATCGGATGCAAGCATAACTTACCCTAATCAAACACCGCAATAAGCGTGTAACATTTTCGGGGCAAACTGGCACTGTTCGTCAAAATTAATCATCCGAACTTCCCCCGAAGCACTAAAACCGGCCTCCTCTAAAATTATAAGTAATCTGGATACGTAATCTAGAGAATAACACGCATCCTTAAAATTTCGGGCGAGTATTTTTAAATGTTTTGCTTTCTCTGTTTACTGTAATCAAATCGCAGTATTACATCCTAAAATTGAATACAAAACCCATATGTGATTTTTCAATGAGGAACTTAGCACAGCAGATTGCTTATAATGCAATAATTTTAGAAACATGCAGAATTATAATTTTTTTCGGTAATGTTTCACGAATTCGGTTAAATCTCAGAATATGTGTTTTGGAGATGTTTCTTTTTTGCGTAACTACATCCAAATGTACTTTTGTGTTTCCTATTATGTGCGCATATATTTTAATTTCATTACTATTCTTCAAAAATTGAAGGCAAACGTTACTTATCCTAATCAACCACAACAATAAGCGTGCAACATTTCCGAGGCAAACTGGCACTGCTCCTCAAAATTAATCATCCGAACTTCCCCGGAGCAATAAAACCTGCCTCCTCTAAAAGAGGCGGATTACACATTTCCTTAAAATTTCCGGTGCGCATTTTAAAATTTTCTGCCTTATCGCACATCCTGCAATCAAATCACAACATTACATCCTAAAATTGAGTACAAAAACCCATTTGTGACTTCCCAATGGGGAACAGACACTATCATTAAGTGAGATTAAAATGAAATCTTTTAAGGACCAACCGGGACCCACTCTTTCCAGGCACATTAGGTGTGAAACCATTAGTGCCAAATCTTTTTTTTTCCTTCATCCCATCGATTGTATTAGTTTCATTAAGCAAATTATTCCTCCAAAAAGAAGCTTCAATTCCGAACGAATATTGTCCTCCTCGTTATAACCTCTCTTCTTAGGCCCCGTTGCATCATTTATTCGACCCCTTCCCACCCCTCTTTTGTTTTGCTCTAAGAGAATTGCTTTCTTTTAATTTTCCTTCCCCGTGCGATTAATTTCGAAAGTGTTCGACGACACCCCCTTCTTTTTCGGGCCGCGAGATGCAGATTTGAGAATTTCTGCACCTCTCCAGTAATGAGAGTAAAAACCGATTTAGTCCACCTTTTAATTTGATAGTCATGGCTGAAAAGATTGGTAGATAGATAGATAGAAAAAAATGGATAAGTATACAGTCAATGGCTCCCTTGAAATTGTACAATTAATGTACCTTGTTCCTTAATGGATTATTTTTGAGAATTGGGAAATCGAGATCTGTAAAGAGAGTGCTGCTCGAATTATACTAATTATAAAGTTACAAATTGAAGTGTCAGGTTTGCTAAATTTTTATTTAGCTATATCCGTTTTCGAGTTTACTCATTAATTTTAATTTCGTTTCTCAAATAAAGTCTACACAATGAAAGTTCGTTTCTTTATTCGTGGTTTTTCGTGAATTTAATGAGAATAAATGCTCCTATTGAGGAAGCATAGCTATAGTATAAATAGCAGCTATTATACGTTATTCTCTAAATCATTCTAAATAATAAACATAAATAAAATTCAAATGAATATTTTTCAACTTATTTTTATGGGCATCAAAAGCTGACACTGAAATATAAATTTATCCATAAATATTAATTTTTAAAAATTTCATTAGATATATATTAATTATTTCGTGATGCGGTAACTTTTTTATTTAAGTTTTGAATTTTGATTTCTAATATTTGTTCTAAAATCGTTTTCTTTTAATTTTCCATTCTCCTCCGATTAATTTCAAAAGTGTCCGATGACAGACACCCTCTTCTTTTTTAGGGCCATGAGATACAGATTTGAGAATTTCTGCCCCTCTCCAGTATTGAGAACAAAACCCGATTTAGCCCACCTTTTAATTTGATAGTCATGGCTGAAAAGATAAACAGAAAAACTCGATAAGTTTGGCTCCCTGGAAATTGTAGAATTAATGTGTCTTGTTTCTTAGTGGATTATTTTTGAGAATTAGGATCTCGATATCCGAAAAGTGAGTATTGTTCGAATTATACTAATTGTAAAGTAACAAACTGAAGTGTAAAATTTGCTGAATATTTATTTCGCTATAATCGTCAACGAGTTTACACATCATTTTAATTTGATTTCCGAATAAAACCCAACTTTATAAAAATTGTCAATTTTTTTTATTTGTGGTTTTCCATGAATTTAATAATAATAAATATTGTTATTATGAAAACATGACTATGGCATAAACAGTAGCTATTATCTCATATTCTCTCTTTAAATAATAAACACAAATATAAATAGATTCAAATGTCATTTTTTTTCTTCAACTTATATTATTAGGATCAAAAGCATAGAACAATAAATTTGTTGGTAAATATTAATTATTTTGTTAATTTTTAGGCAGATGTTGATTATTTAGTTTGTTCTGTGATATTTTTTAATCTAAAAATGTTGAATTTTTTTATCACTTTCCCCTGTACAGTAGAAGCTTGTAAGGATCAATAAATTTAAATATCAGTTATAATTCTTGTTGTTGGAATGACATGAGGTCTCTGATGATGCTGGATATATTTATGAAGTACTTTTAAAATTTGCAAAGTTTCTTATTATAACATATTTGTCATTTCTTATAACGTCCTTTAAACAAGAAGGGTGTAATTAAATAATCGCAATCATTCTTTGCTCGCAGACACCAATAGTAATAGTTTTGCTAATAAGCCTACGTGTCTTCGCATCTGCCAACAGTAAACTTTTGCTGTGAAAAAACTTTTACTTCGTTCTCAAAAATAAATACCTTTTTGAAGTCTATTTCATAATGCCAATCAATTTTTTTTAAATTTCAGTGTAACTAAAGTAGATCATTCTGATTAATGCAATAAGGATAAACGCTTTGGTTGAGTAAAGATAATTATCATATGAATAATAGCAATATGTATAATATTCCTTCGAAGTTTAATATTTACCATTTAAATAAATTCGTTTAATTTTTATCTAACTTATTTATTCCATGAATAAATTTATTTATAAAAATAATTATTTCTTTGAAGACTACTTTGGAACATGTCGCTATGAAAATATATTCGTTTCGGAAAACTACATATCTAAAGTATAAATTTATATGTCAGTTATAATTATTTGCATGGTTATTAAGAAACTGTTTATAAACTGTTCACATTACGCTTTAAATGTTTATGAGGCATTTTTGAGCTTCGCAAAACTGTTATTATAGTAATGTGAACATTACTTATGTCATCATTAAAAAGAACAGATATTCTGTGATTTGCAAACTTTTTTTTCATAATTCTTAGAAAATTAGTTTAGATTGAATAGTTAGTTTCATCTCCCATTTAGAAGCCATCCGAAGTTTAATAGGGATCTGGATCGTAATTTTAAAACGTGGTCAGTTTACTATTTCTACCTGATTTAGAATTTGGCATGCACATAGACGGACGGAGGGACAGATTTCCCTTCCACGTATTTTGTTCTCAGATTTAATGCAGCTCTATAGTTTTGGTGAATCACATACTAAATTTCATCCGTTTAGTTCGTTGCGTTTTTGAGTTATTATATTCACAGAGATTCCCGACGATTCGTCAGGTTAATCTGGAGGTCGAATTTTTGAAGACCACAATACTTTCTCTCGGCATACCTCGTGTACTAGAAAGTAGAAAAACAAACTAAAAAAATCTTATTTTCTCTTCATATTCGCATTATTAATTTCTAGTCTAATGCTTTTTCGATAAAATATTTCCAGTTTAAAAAAGTGTAATTTAAAATTACCTTCAAATACTCATAAATTATTGAAACTCAAAGTTTTTTCTTAAACATATCACATTATAAGCTTAATCCACTGCAGTAGAATGCTAATTTGTATTTCTAGTAACGTTTTTCAAAAATTAGTTCTTAAATTAACCTTTTTGGGCTAAATAATTATCTAAATATTAGAAAAATCCCTAAAATTTCATGTTTCTCCCATTAATAGACAAAAACTACTTCTTTTTCGTTTTATTTTGAAAGAAGCCCTTTCTAAAAATAATAAAATGCATTCGAAATTCTTAGAACTATAGCAAAAACTTCACTTACAAATAGGCAATAAATAAAATATGAGCTCCTTCATAATAAAATATCAGCTCATCATCATCAGATGAAATTGAAAAATTATTAATATGAGGTTGATGAAAAACTTCATTCTTTAATCAATATTGCAAATAAATCCTACATTTTGTTATGCAAATTATGAAACTCACAGCCTGCAGAAACCAGACAAAATTAAAATAGCAAACTCTGAAATTAATCAGTCTTGTCAAAAGTGCCAAGATTAATTAGTTCCGAAGCACACAATAAGATACTAATAAAACATTTTTAGAAAACCTTTTCAGTTCGGAACTCATACCCGCTGTTTGAAATAAAAAGAACTCCCTACATGGCTATCGAAAGAGAGCTTTCTAATATAACAAGCAGTAACAAGACCAAAACATACTAATTAACAGGGCATAAAAAAGGATAAAAAAATTATTGAATTATGCATTTTGTTAATTTTTGAATCTCCTCTCTCATTCAACTAAACATTTCATTTATAAATCTTTTTTAATTCGAACTCATCATTCTGGGGGCCTTTTAATTCTCTTAATTTAATTTTGAAAGATTTTTAGGAAGAAAGAACGAAGATGGGCAATGTGATGTTTGTTAAGAATTCTAGAAGAAATGCAAGAAAGATTTTTTTTTCTGCATGTGTAACGTCAATTACTTTACTGCAGTTTTCTTTATTATAGAAAATGAAAAATTGTTATCTTCCTCTCCGAAAGTACCGTAGATCGACAAAAGAGATAGGAGTTATAATTGAACATAATTTTTATCTTGATAGAAAAGAGAGAGAAGAAAAATAATAAAAATTTTCTGGCTGCATCTGAAGTTGTAATTATGCTGGGATGAAGAGAAAAGCGAAAGAAAAAAAAGATAATTTAGTTGGGTGAAAAAACGGACTTTTTAAACTCTAGTTTGTAATTGTTCTTCATAGTAATTGCACATATCTGATAGATCTTATCAAATGCAGTTAGAGTTTTTCATTCTGCACCATTGTTCGAAAAAAACAACGAAATATCATTATTCTGTTGACTTTCCAGTTAACATCAACAACGCATTAGTTTTTAAAAAGTGTAATCTAAATGTAAGTAATCGACAATTATACTTATTTGATGGTTCGTTTAAAAACAGTGCTTTATGGGATTAAAATATTGAGCTTCAATTAAATCAAACTGCAAAAAGAAGGTAAAAGCGTGTCTTTGATTTTAAAGATGTCTGATTGAAAATTATTTCCTCTAAACCTTCAAAATGATAATTAAAAATGTGCCTTTTTAAAAGTATCTTTGAAAACAATGCTTTTCAGAATGTTCCTGTAATGAACCGAATTAGAGTGAAAAAATTTACTGTAATTTCGAATACAAAATTGTTTGAATCCAGAACTTCTTTTCAAAATATATTTTTCTGTAATAAAAATTGATTTGAGTGCATGTGTTGTCGATAACTTTAGAAAGTATAAAGAAAGTTCCAGGAAAATAAGTATTATACAATCAAATTATATAGCAGTAATTTAAATGATATAATACTATATTAATCATATAGTATTGCATAATTAAAGTTAAAAGTATCAGAAATATAAATATTATACAATTATACTTACTTGACTATGGGATTAAAAACAAGGTCTAAAATATTTAGCTTAAATCAACTCAGATTGATAAAACATGAAAACCAAAGTAAAAATTTCCCTTTTATTTCAAAAATTGTTTGATCATAATAAAAAATCAAATCCTGTAAATCCTCTAAATGTTGTAAAAAATGTTAAAGCAGTAGAAAGACTTTCTAAAATTATATAAAAAAAATAATGGGAGTTATTGTTAAAGAATGTTCCAGTAATTAAGTGGATGCATCTTGGAAAAAAAAGAACGAAATTTAAAAACCAAATTCAAATTGCTTTGAGTCTCATAATTCTTTCTGCAAAAGAACGGTTTCTAATTAATGAAAATTGGTACGAAGTGATAAGTTGTGGATATCAAATGAGTTCGAATTTTATTTAATATCATTGCCCAGGAAAATTATTTCAGTTTCCAAAAAATTATTGCAGTTTACATATTAATTGTAACATATAAATTTTAAAAGGAACGATGAGAATATAAGAATTCGAAAGTTATACTTTCTTGATATCGGAGTTAAAAAATAATGTTTAAAATATACAGCTTAAATGTAGCTGATGAAACATTAGAAGAAAATTAAAAACAAACCTTTAATTTGAAAGAACGTTTGATCGGAAATAATTTCGATTAATTCCTTTAAAAAATAATAAAAGGAAAATAAAATGCTTTTTAAAGGTATTCCAAAAATAATACCAGCTTTCTGTTCCAACAACTATGTGAACGCATCATGAAAAAAAAATGAACGAAATTTAGAAAACAAATTCAAATTCTTTTGCGTCTGGAAATTCTTTTCACAAAAGAACGTTTCTTATCTAATGAAAACTGATGCGAATGGATAAGTCGAAAGGCTCGTTATAGCATTCTAATTTGACAGCGGGTTATTTGTACTAATTAAGTTATGCTAGATTGTTACTATACAATTAGTTATTTAATCAGTCTTAATTGTATTTCTCCTTTTCAAATTAACGAGGAATTGTACGGAAGCTACTTTTCTTTGAAGCTCTAATTAAAATAGTTACTATTCCAACGTGAAGCAATTAAATATAGAAATAAGTATTCGCAGATTATTTTCTTCCTTATTTTTATCTAATGATGAATAAAGTCAATACGAAAATTAGCATAAGCATGGCATTAATTTCTTTTTCCTTATTTTTTTTTACTTATTTTTCGTTTGATACAAATTATTGTTATTCATCACAGAAAAATTATAAGGACTTCAAAAATAGATAACATATATTATGTCAAAGGACCAGAAAATGATTTCGTCAATGGTAGTTTTGGAAGTAAATTTTAAATACTATAACTAATACAGAGAGCATGCGTATAGCGCAGTTGTTAGATTACAAGAAAACATCGTGTATGTGAATCTCTACAGACGAAAAAAGGAATAGTTCCAAAAAAGGATTCAAATACCAAAAACAAAACAAAACGTGTTTTATAATCAAAATAATTATCTTTATAACATTGATATGCTTTAAATTATGAATTTCACAATCATTACTAAGCTTCATTAACCGAAGACTTTTTCTTTGCAACCAGATGCCTTCCTTCGATTAACTTTTTCTGGCATTATTCCGTTTTATCGAATGTATTTTATGGAACGAAATCTGCTCTTTTAGAAGACTAGCTTTCAGCTGAGAAAACTTTATAAATTTCATAGCATTGTGCTCAACACTTAGAATCAAAATTTAGTCTTCTTCGTGTCTGCAAAACAATTAAAAACAAGATTATTTCTCACAGCAGTTACTGCACCCAGAATGAAATTTTCGCGGGAAAGTTCGTAAATGAGAGTAATAGATTTAAGCGGAATGCAATATAAAAAATAATTTTATTGATGTTTTATTTCAAATAAGTAGGATTAACTAGAACAAACTTTTATTTTTATCCATTTTTTGCATGAGGAATACAAAACATTTGAAATGCAGGCTAATGCTTGATTACAGTTTTACTTAAAGTTGATGGAAGTTTTGAAATAAAAAGTGCTACAATATAATTACTGTAACAAGTATGAGTACTCAAAAAATTACCGATTTTGATTACTAAGTTGATGTAAATAATCGTTCATTCAGTTTTAAAACTTGAGATTTTACAATAGTTTCAAATGAATAAATTTAATGTTTTTTTTCAAACGTTACCAATTTTAAATGAAAAACTCTTTTGTATTTTTCAAGAATAATAAAAATCTTCACCTTTCATTGTCACCTTACTCGTTTTATTTTGGATTTATTGTACAGGCCTGAGAGTCTAAACGGTACGGAGATCTAAACAGTACAGACATGAAACAAAATGCCAAAAAATTTGGAAAGACCATTTACTAAAACAGAAATAACAAAAAGTACTTTCAATTAATGCAAATAAAGTGTCACTTCTAAGTATTTGCCGACGAGGCATAAGGTTGATATTAAGTCCCCCGTTAAAATTGGAACTTTTTAGAAATATGAGGCATGAACTGGACACACCATGTCTGGGAAACCTTTATTTCTAGTTTTTTTATGCGATGCATTTATCAGTACGATGCTTTTATAAACTACCATGGTTCTTCAGCATAAAAATAACATTTTGTAAGTGCTGGGGAGTCCATAACACTCCGAGGCTAGCAGTAGTACTGGACAGTCGAACAGAACCCAATGAGTAGAGAAATTATCTCCACCCCTAACCCTGACAGCACTGATCATTACATTAGTATTAGAGTTCCTACGGAAAAACTAGCCAAGTATCACAGACAATTATTCCCTTATTTCAAATTAAAGTCATCTGAGCGCCAGAAATCACCATAACCATAGAGTCAAAAATAAGTAAATTCGATAAATACTCAAAATATATTTTATTCTCAGCTGTTTGAAATTTCAATATTCATTTAATAAAATTCATTCAAAGTTATCAGAATGTAAGCAAATAAAACTTATGGAAAGTAGATTGCTTAGAACTAAAAGCTTAAGAATGCTGGTATAAGCAATATCCATTTTATTTTGTAACAGTATAATATATGATAATGCAGCATAACTATATCGGGCTTTAGTGTTTTTAATTTGATAAAAAGCTCTCAAAGACTCAAAACTGTTTTCGATAAGCAAATCATGTTATAAAATTTCACGAAACAATCCCCCAGCTCTTCAAAAAATGAATAGGCTTCATTTCGAATGATGGATGGAATTCAGATATCTTGTTACATGCTCTTTCTCAAATCTATCATATATACACTGAACCTCATCTAGCTTCGAGTTCGAAGGAAAAACACAACAAGGTACTAAGACAGCAAGCAATAAAAATAAGCAGAACATTCCATTTTTCAAAATCGACTCAATTTTTATAAGCAATATGTCCCTTGTGAGGTCGTTACGGGCGAAGAGACATTCGAACACGAAAAAAATGGGGGAAAAGAATATGTGAACGCTCAAAAACTCACAATGTGAAATTTCAGACAAGAAAAATGGATAGAAAGCCAAACGCTAAAATGATATCTAACAAAATACAAGGAAGAAAAACTGTTATATCCTAAGAAAATAAAATAGAAATACAAAAGTTGAAGAAGTCCCTCCAGAACTGCAATGATGCTAGAAAACATGTCAATAACATAAAATAAAATGCTTGTAAAAAGGCAAGGCAGAAAAAATAAATAAAATAATGGAGAGAAGAACCAGAAAAGGAAAAAGAAAAGGAAAGAAAAAACTGCTAAGTGATTGGCCGAAGCAAAAAAAGAAATAATCGCGGAATAGTTCATAAATAATGAAAAAGCTTACGTGCACACTGTTGGGTGACCGGGTCGTCTTTTTGAAGGAGGGTCATCTGCGTTTCTCCTCCTATCCATTAGGAAATGGGAAGACGCGTCCTGTAACCATAGCAACAGGTCCTCGTCTCTCTCGCTCTCCTTTATCTCTTCCTCATATGAATTCCAAAAGATGCCTCGTAGCGCTGTACGCTTTGTTAAAGAGCCGCTATGAAGGAAGCCCAGAGCAACAAAGTTTCGGTTGGGGAAATGGTAAGATAGATTTTGCTTGCGTCAATGTATATATTCATGATCTACGCTTTTCTTCGGCTGTGACAAACTTTGTAAAGGAACGTTAAACGATATTAAAAATCTCTGATTGGGGATTTTTAGGATAGGTTATGCAGGAGATTTTTAATAGGTATAAGAGATTTATCTCAGAAATAGCTGTCTGTTTATCAATCAGTATATACACAGGTCGATATACGCATTCATGATTTACGCTTTTCTTTTACTGAAATAAATTTAGTAAAAGATATCTAAGAGATGTTGAAAATCTTCATTTAAAGGTTCTTACGATTGCTTGGCTAGTTAGGAAATTTTATGATTGATCTGAGATTTATCTAAGAATTAGATGTTTGTTTAGTAAAGGTTTATCAATGATATTTGGGAACTTCTTTTATTTCTTACACTTCATAAATGAAAAATTTTCAATTTCATTCTATTTAGTTTCATTGTAATATCGTTGAGAGATTGGCGAAAAAAGAGATTAGTTTAGGTAAATAGAATCTCTAATACCTTGTTCTCGATTATTACTAACTTGAATTTATTACGGTACGTTATACAGAGATTCAGCTAAAACTCATTTGTTTATTTTCACTGGAAAATTTCATACTTATGTCTGTTTTCGATTTTTTAAAATTTGTTCATGATATGAAAGATGAAAGATATCTGTACTTGGTTATTATGCCATATATAATAGAACAGGATACATTAATTCCAATTATTTAATTTTCCCATAGCTTTGATGAAACTATGTAGTACATCGATAAGGGTAATGAGAATCTTTCATTAAGAAACTTTATGTTATGAAAAATGTCAATAGTTATCTTTATGAAGTTTTATTTAAGAATGGGAAATAATTTAGTGCATTTTACAGTTGTGTTATTGGCTGATAAATCAGGCAGTCAAAAGTAAAGCTCTTCAAAACTTTCGATTATTAAACTTAGGTGATTTATGAATAACTCCAATTTCGATATTTCTTGAATTAGAACTAATTTATCAATCGAATAAACGTATTTGGATTTAATCAAAAGAGAAAAAACAGTTTACTCATATTTTAATGAGATCTATTGTGCTAGTGGATTAAATGTGGTTTTTCCAATACAAAACTGCAAAATTAAATAATTTTCAAACATCGGAGTTGATACCATAAGTATTTTTAATTAAATACCACCCAAATAATTTTTAGTTTAGTTAATTCTACATACAAGATACATTCCACCTTAATATATTTAAATGAACATTCAGACACTCAAAATAAAAAAAAATCTGAAAATTTTAGATACTAATACTGAGATATTTAATAGTGTATGTATCCTATATTATTTAATATTTTATAATGTTTTCTTTGTTGCATTACTTACTAATTTTCTCCGTTTAAAATGTTTTTAGTTCAGTTGGTATGGATAACTATAACAAACATGGCTCTTAATTTTCATCAATACTTTCATTTACATTCATCATACTTTTATTCATCTTTTTTTATTTGAACTGAAAGTTTTTATGTTGCTTTTAAATATTTCGACAATATCTTCATTTCAAACATAGAAATTTAAGCAACAAAAGATATATATTTATTCATATATTCATATATTTTAAAATTTGATAAAGGGATGAACCGTAAAATGGGATGAATAAAAACAATTTTCAACTTCATTTATAAATAGTGGAAAATATTTAAAAATATAAAAAACGTTACTTGTTTAAATTATTAAATTACTTAATCTAAATTTATATTATTTTTATGACCTAGATGATTATTTTACGCTTATAAATATGAAAACTTTAATCTTCTATTCACCTTAAAAATTGAAGAATAAACTCAGCATCGAAAATCCTATACGTATTTCTGGTTCTTGTTCTGCATGGTTACGAGTATATGATATTCATTTTTGGATTCAGAAGGAGTATAAAATATCTTCATTCAATTGGAAAAATAATTTTTTATTTAACAAAATACGAAATATATTGTATGAATTACCGCATTAAACCTTTTTTAAAAAAATAAAGTGCAAAATAAATTTAGTGTGTTGACATCTTCGCGTTTATTAAAATTCGCATTCGTTAAATCTAGAAGATGTACTGGCAGTTGAAATTATTGTTATGGAGAGCTATTTAAGAATAAATAGTTGAAGTCGTTGTTCAGTTGAAGAGTAAATACGAAATTTTAAAGGTTTCAAATGAATATCGATATGCATTTAAATATACGAATTAAATTAGAGATAAATTTAGATGACGAACTATGACTCCTACACTGGCTGTTTCTTTTTGGTCTAAGGAGGACAGCGTTTGATCCAAATGAACGATTTCACTACATCATATAAATATTTCATAGTCAATAGATACCAATGACACGTGAAGATGTATGTGGGTGTTCGTCTTTACCAGAAGACCGATGAAAATGTCTCCCAAAAAAGCAAACTCTGAATCGACGCCACAAAATAAATATCAATCTCTTTGTTCAATGCTTCAAAAAGATAATATCACCATTGACTTATAAAGACGAATTCCCCGCTGTTAGGCAATAGAAGAGGTAATTTATCAAAAGCAATTAATTGAATAGACTCTGGAAGGGGGTTGGGCAGCAGTTCTTCAGAGAAGACAAAATCCATCGAGTTGAAAAATACTCGACGGCTCAGCGTGTTTTTCAAACCGTTTGCCTTTTCTTTCACGAAGAAAAAAATTCAGTCGTAGTCATACCATAACCATCCGGGGTTTTGAGTCAGGTCACGTGCCACCAATGACGCAGACGAGACCTGTTGCGATTGGGTACTTGACGCTTTCTCATTTCTTAATGGATTGCACAATCTCTTTTTTCATTTATTTATTTTTTTCTTTACCAGTTTCGGTTTTTTTTTTTAGTTTTTTTTTTTCTCCTGCTCACTATTGGATTTAGAAGCCCGGTTAGTATTCTGAATGGCAGTGAATGATCTTTCCTTCGAAATTTTCTTTCTTCTCGAAGAAAATGCCTAGCTCATGAAACGATACATTTGTTATTGTCTGTGAAATATTTTTGTTTTTTTAAATTGCTTAAGTTTCTTTATAAAATATTCAGTGACAAATCACACTTTCAAAAAAATATTCAGAACTCCAATGAATTGCTAGCAATGCAGATTTCACAATGCAATTTTAATTATACAAACAATACAGATTTTGATAGCAGAAAAAAGCACGAAAATAAAGAGAGTAAAATATTTTAATTACAGAAAATGTCAGGAAAGTAAAAGACAAAATAAATTTTATAATACAACACTAATTCCGCAGATAACGGAGATTTTATTTCACAAAATGTTGCGAAAATAAATAAAACATTCACTAATAGATATTTTTTTTATTAATTTAATGGCAATGTAAATCAAACAGTTTCATTTTATTTAACAATCCCTGAATTTTTATTTTTACTTGACTAATTTTTTGCTAATACTATCATAAAGATAAGTGTGAAATTTAATTTAGTTAAAACTAAAATAAATTTTGCGGAAGCTTATTTATTTCGAAAATATATTTTTATATTTACCATGTATTAGCCCTTTTTGTTAATATTCTTGCTTTAAGAATGGAGACAAAATTTTCAGAACGAAAAGTAGGTTATGAGATATTTCCAACCCAAAACGAGGGAAAAAATTTCAATATATTTCAAAGAAGCTCCAATATAAGTGTTTCACAAACCAAACAAGATAAAACCTTCAAGAAAAGAGATAATATATTGATCCAAAGTTTTAAAGTGTTAAATAATATAGCTAATATAAAACATATTTTAAAATGCTAGTTAATATAGTTAATGGCCTAATTCCATACTTCTAAAGCAAATTTCACTAGCTTCCTAGAAGCAAACTTAACGATTTCAATCAATATGGTCATTAACGAAATTGATGCCTTTCAATAATTTTGAATTATCCCTCAACCACCAAGAAGCGTCTACGGCTCCAGTTTTATCGTCCCCTTTTATCTATATCACCTGCCCCCGATGCCATTTCTTCCTTTTTCCAGTGATTCTCCTCCGCCATTTCATCTCGAAGCTATTATTCTACGCTAATGCCACCTCGTACGTTCAAACGTTAAGCATAAAACACGTGATCCGGCGGAAGGAAATAGTGCCAGGCGTATCTAAAACATCTGGCCCTTCTGATCCTAACATAACCATCACATGTTGGATGCCAATAACTCAGATAGGGGCATTTTCCATCTCCTGCCCGGGCAACTAAGACGGATACATCTCGTCAACCCCTCCTGCAATACCCCCTCCTTTCTACCTAATACCAAGCCATTGTCTTGGGCGTGAGTTACTGCTCCAATCTAAAACATTAAGGGCGGTATAAATAACAGTTTATTAACCATATTTTGTGGCCAAGCAATCGCCATTGTCACTGAATAGGCAGCCGGAACAGCGCGCTTCAACAAAAGGGGTGTTATGTATCCTTCCGCGCAACATGCAACGAAAGAAACACCGTATAAAAGGATCCTACGACGCTATATATCCATTCCGTGTCACGCGGTTTCTCAAGCTTGTGATGGGAAGAACAGTAAATCAGTGATTTGTTGCAAGATTTTTGAAAGCACTTCCCTTCTTTAGAGGTCTTATCTTTTCTGGATTTTTATTTATTTATATTTTTTGTGAACTTTTAGGTTTTCGGCTGCTGGCAACGGTTTAGTTCCATCCGTGTCGGTGGCACTTTTAAAAAGAATGGGTTGTCATAACTGTTTCCGAAATACTTTTAACCGCGTTCGGGAGTTTTGACGTTGAAGTATGACAGAGGGGGTAACTACGTCGCCATGTGTGGTAGTAGTAATCGGCAGTTCTTGAGTGGCGAGGGAGGTGAGGAGGGGAATATAAAGTTTCTATTGGTCTTTCGGGATTTATGTGAAAAATTCGTGAGAAAGCATAAATTAGAAGTTATTACCACATGAAGGGAGAAAATTAATAACCCTATCAATAACGGTTGAAAAGGTCCAAAAGGTTTGGGAGGTGAGTTTTCGGATGTTTAATTTTTGAGTATTTTCACGCAGCTGTAGTTGGAGTGCCAAATTAAAATCTTTTCTGTAAGGCTATGAAACCTATGCTATTTCTGTTTGGATACGGAGATTTATATCAGCTGAAGAATAAAAAGAAATCATTTTCATGCAGATATAGTCTTCTAAAAGAAAAAAAAAATCTCTTTCGTCCACCGCAATTCATTAGACAAAATAATATGCAGAAATTTCTTGGCTTCCAAAGTAATTTTTATATATTTAGCAGCACAAAAAAGGGGTTTGAAAAAAACCAAATATCCTATTACAAATAAAAGATCTTTGTAGGGATACCACGTAGAATTTCGATACTGCAGTATTTGTTAAATGTATGGAAAAGCTATATACTAGCATTAGCAATGAAAAAATTGGCACCATTCAAACAAGCATAAAAAATAAATATCTATTTTACCAGGACATTTCTAGATACTTATTACTATCTAGTTTAAACAATCTCAGACTACAATAATTATAGTTAAAGAAAATCTTAACATAAAAGCAATATAGTGCATTTAATTGTATTTTTATTCATGAATTTACATTAGAAAATTACGAAGATGAAATTGAAATAAAATAAAAATAAATAATAGTTCAATCATCACATATTAGAAGCGAATTCTGCTTTTTATTGTTATTATTCCTTTGCTTGTTTTCCTCCTTGTTATTCTTCGTGTTCATTTTGGGTGAATCTGTATTTAAGGGGGAAAATTGATAGGCTTGGAAACATTTTCACAATTTTTTTTCTTACATAGAGTCAGAATTTCAAGGCTGTAATCAAAATGAAAGCTACCATTTCAAATCAAAATAAACTGAAAATGTAAATATTTAAATTTACTAAGTGTATCATTAAAAAAATTGCTTTGCTGCCCATTTGTCATAAATACTTTGTAAAATAAATTAATTTTTTGGATATTTTTTTTCTCTGTAAGTGTATACCAGACTAAAATGCACGGTGAAAAATAAAATTATTTCAATCTTAAACTAAACAGAGCAATATTTACAAACCTTTCATATTATTTTATTTTACATACATTTCTGTATAGTGATTTGATAATTTATTTGTACAGACATCTCGTTTCATATTCTTTTTAAATCTGAAATAAGCCGATAAATGAATTGTAAACAAATTACATTTTTCGATTTGAATTAGTTCTAAAAGATGCACTCGAATTATTTATTTCATTTCATATTCTCTACATAAATTCCTTTTATATTACCTACAAGTTCCATAATTATTCATCAGATTATATTTTAACATCTAAAATTAATATTCCATATTCTTTTTGAAAAACACAAAAGTAGTCTTTTAGTTTAAAAATATAAGATTTACACTAAAATTATACAACTTCTTTATCCTCATATTAAATAATTTTATCTCCATAAATTTAATGAGCATAAAAACAGATAATAAAAATTTCTATCTCACAATTGCATTTTTTAAAGAAGGTGAAAATACTAATTGAAGAAATCGCCCTTTACCTTATGTTATTTGCATCCTTCCCCTAAAATTTACAACGAGGACTCGATATGTAAATAAAGTTAAGCTTTCTGACTGCCGCATTAAACTGGATATATAAAAATTACCTAATTCTTTTGGCATTTACTTTTACGCATTATTTCCACCGCCACAAAGAACCGACGTCATAAATCAACGAACAAAGGCATCAACCGGAAAGTTATACAAACACACTCGTTCCAAACACGAAGGCTTCTTTCAGAGATGCATTGCTTTCAAGAAATAAAATTACAAAGAAAATTTCTACCTCCAATGTTTGAAAAGCAAGCGAGAAATTCAAAATAAAATTAAAAATGCGGTCGTAAACAAATTCTATTATTGTTCTATACCTGCGTCTAAATTCAAATTTGCAGCCACAGCAGCAAGGCTTGCATTGCTTTTGCAAACACAGCGAAGAAAACCCCTAGGGTATACGAAATCTTCAGGAAATACGGAAGACGTGTGACGTCACCGTTTCTCATGACGTCACCGAGCGACGGAATTCCACCTCCTTTACATATCATTCTGAATTCAGTACCGCGAGGTCCCTTGACACCAGCAGATAGAGGATGGTATTTGCGTAGAGTAATTAAATATTCATAGGTTTCTTCGGCTGTTTGTGATAGGAACTGAATGAATTTCTGATAAAATTCCTGCGGAAAACTGGGGTCGATATTTTTTTTTTCGTTCTGTTCTAACTGAAGTACGATATTTTAATCAAATTCTTCGAATGCCTTAAGGATTTGAGTCGTTCTTTCAACATCGAAGTCCAGGTGGTGCAGTAATTAATCTCTCAGAGTCAGTAAAAAAAGTTAATTTCAGATGATAAAAAATGAAATAATCTGTAAAGTACTAATCAATAGACCGTAATGATTTTTTAAAGTGCCTTCTTAAAATGGTGACGGCGCGTGAGGTAACATAGAAACATGCTAGAGTCATTAAATCTTCTCCGGCGGCTTATTTCTTCATTTGTAAGATATCTGTAAATAAAAAATAAACTATTAATATTAAGAAATTTTTAAAAATAAAGGAAGAGACAAAATTATTAAGACGAAAATATGACTTAAAATTTTTAACACCAGAAAAGATGAGAGCTGAATAAGCTAAAAAAGCCATTTCATTTCTCTGCTTAAGAAGCTATATTCTTGTCAATCTGTTTCTCCGTCTTCACCTTATATGCCAACATCATAATCATATTAAACCGATAACAAGATCTTTTCTGGTATACAAGTATAACGATGTGTAATCCTAATCATTCTTAGTTAATACCAACACTAAAATCTTATGCTCTATTTAACTGCAATTACTTGTAAAAGACACTTGTGCGTGAAGAAATGGCAGATTTTTACGAGAAGAAGACTTTAAGATTGTAGTATCTAGCTGCTTTGAATTTTCGGAAAAGTTGAGTCTGTTTGCGAATACATTTTAGTTCAAATTACTTGAAAATTAAGTTAAAAATGATTAATTGAAAATTAAATTAAATTACAATTCACTTGAAAACCGCGGTTCGTAATATCACTAAGAACTCGTATTTAATAGGGTATTTTACATAACAAAATGCATGAAAATTTTCACTAATTGCCATTAAGAATTCAGTATGACAAAATACTACCTTAAGATATCCCCTAATAATGGTAATGCGTCTTCCGTCTAGCAACTTAGTCGTCTTAATTTCTTTCATGATAAAAGCTTTAAAATTGTAGTCCTGTACAGAAATAACCTTTGCATAAAGGATTCGGTGAATCTTCTTATTTTCAAAAAGTTGAACCCGTCTCAGAAATTTGAATTGTATTATTTTTTTAAAGAATTTAAATATTAATTTCTCAATGATTTTTCTATGAGTCCCGAGAGTTCGCTTTCAATATCCAATATCCTGCAGTTCATATACTGCAGGATATTGTTGTTGTTACTAATCTCCAATCGAGTCTGACGGAGAAGGATATTGTTAATGAATAATGTAACTTGAGCGTTTTATTAGAAAGATATTTCTTAAGTGTGACATTTTCAGTCCCGTAAAATATTTGAAAAGTATAGAGATATTTATTATAGAATGACATTTTGAACGTGTTCTATAATGTCTAATGTCAAATAAACTCTTAATAAACTTCAAATATGTACTTCAGAAAATAAGTTCAATCAATATTGCTGACAGTGGTTTTATTTTTGTCTTTAAAATGATGAAAATAAATTGATAATTTTTCATTTTATGCTGAATTTTCTTGAAAGAAAAGAAATGAAACATAATCTTGATCTTCAGGAAGAAAAATTCTATGTTCAGCAAAACAAAATGAAATTCTTCAAACCCTTTTCATTACACTTTCGTCACAGACACGCAGCAATTTGTTACGCTTCACAGAATTCCCTGATTTCTCATGAAATCACCATATACAAGTAAACCAAAATTTACAGTACCTAAGAATAGCCAGCCAACGACCAAGAAGACAAACGCTTCTTTTATATCTTCCTTTAAGGCTGTTAGCAATGCTTTTTCTCAGTCGATTTTAATTCGTCTCTGGTGACCTAGGACGAGCCAAACCGCCAAAAAGCGGTTCTGGACTGGAGAATGAAAATGAAATTCCTACCAGGGCAACGTCGTAAAACCGGTGTCGACGGCCCAATAAACGGTATTCCCAATACAGAACTTTACGGGACAAAGTAAGTTCTTTCAAGAACTGACTACCTTTATATAATCTGCACAGAATAAATTCCCTGCCATCTAAGAGAGAAGAGAAAAAAACTGCGAAGGCGTCAAATGACAGTGATAATAACAGTATAACTGCTTCTGTCTTTCTCTTCGGATATTATGAACAGAAGAAATTAATGTCATGAAATACGGTGGGGATGACAATTGCTTTTGGGCTTTAGTGGAAGAATTTTTCTACCGCTGGTATTGCTTCTTGCGTTATCAAAATAAATTTTATTCGGGTAAAGTGTCAACAGAGGAAGTAATGGCGTCTCGGTAGCGTGTTTTTATGTCTTTCTGAGGATCATCAAGAGGGGAGATGCGTGAAGGTTACGATGCGACTTAGGGATGATGTTTATGGGACAATATGCAATATTCAATAGAGTAGACCACAAGAACATAAGCATATTGAGGATTTTCTCCTTCAAACTATGCGTTTTGATACTTTTGTTGCTGAAATGTGAAATAAACTAAGTCTATAATCTTTCTACTGCGACAAGAAAGATGGTTAGTATCATTTAAAAAAAATAAACCTTTGTCTTAACTTGAAATATGGAATAGAATTTGGAACTTTTATTCGCCACTTAGCTATTATGACTCCACGTCGTACAAGCATAGAATTATCGCGCTTCACAACTTGTAATCTGAAGTTAAGAAGATGTTATAATTTAATAAAAATATTTTGTGGAATCTGTGAACATCTCAAGTGTTCTATAGACTTTTAAGTGGATCGAAAGGATAACACATTCTTCAAACAGAATGCGTCATCTAATAAAACAACAGAGAAAACGAAAGAGATTAAGCTAAGTGTTCAATGATTCCTTTTTGTTTGATAAATTTAGGTTCTCAGAAGCTCTAAGATGCTAGATATATATACCCCGAAAATTTAGTAAGTTTTGCCACAGTTTTAAGGAATAATTATTTTATTTTTCTATGTTAATTTTAGGTGAAAATATTTTGAATTGGTAGATCCAACTAAATTGATTAATATAACTTATATGCTATCTTTGGAAAAATTTAAGTAGATTCAAAATATTTGTTAATGCGATTTAAAAATTATATACAAATGATGAAAATAAATTATGATGGAGCTTTTTCATCATCATATAAAACATAAAACTAATTATTAAAGTCCAAAATATTACTTTGCTAGATAAAATACAACAAAAATAACCGAGTAGGCGTTCGAAGTAAAATACAAGTTTTAATTCTTAAATATTTTCGTGTTTTTAAAGCCGCATGAACCAAATTATCTTTTTCTCATAACGAAAATAAAAGGCAATTTATTATCAACTTGCGCCAAATCTTGCATTACATTCAAAAAGACTTAGGTTAAGTATTTTTTAATAAAGTAAATGAAATAAGTTAATTTTACCAATGATTTATACACTAGAACTTCTATGAAGCGTGCAAATTTCTACCAGCATGATAAAAATTAATATTGCAATCGTCGTTCCCAATAAAACTACTGTTGCTTTCCCATTAATTTTAAGTTCGCGTGATAAGCACAGACAGTTCGGCTCCTTCATCAATCACTGCCTATCCGCTGGAACAAAAACACGAAATCTTTCCACACTTCAAAATGTTTATTAATGGTAATTCGGATCTCCTCTAAAACATACAATGATAGTAGGTGAACTAACTATCTGTCTTCAATATTTTGACAGAAAATTTGAAAGATATATTTGACTATGTTGTTAATTCTGATTGTGGTTATTTGAGTAACATATTTTCTGCAGTTTAATTTCAAGACATAATGCATTTCTTTGCTAAGAAGATAAAGAAATTTTTATTTTTTTAACATAAATCATAAAATTTTAGAAATTTCTAATGGTGTAAAATTTGTTTAATGTGATAATTTTTTTAACTTTAATTTTGCTGCATGAAGTTTCCATAAAAAGAGGCTTAGCATTCTAAATACATCCAAAATTCATCAATTCCTTTAAAGCAAACTATCAGATCAGAATTCCTCAAAAACTTTCAGGACATTCTGCTGATTTTTCAGAGAGTAATAAAAAAAATGTGTTTGTGTTTTCTTCTGAAAAATTGTTAGCTTTAAAGTGAAGTGTTCGTCGGTGATTTTATATTATTCAGCTAATTGCACTGAAATTTGATGTAGCCTGTCACAATACACAGGGAATTAAAATATAATTTTAAAAAAGGTTCAGAAATTCAAAATGAAATGTTCTATGTAATAGCGAGAATTTTTTTATTTATTAGTTGGTAAACAACTTTCAGTATTGAAACAAAATTTTTTCTTATAATTAAGAATACAAAAGGTTTACTTTTTCAAAATCAGGACCTATTTTAATTAGTGAATCAAAGGGATAATATAAACAGACGACTTTTCTAATAAACTAATATAAGTAAAATGTTTGCGACAAGAATTTCACAAAACAATACTAACGGTGTAATTCTCAAGTGGGGTTGCATGGAACTAGAACCAGAGTTGCAAATCCTTCGACAGTTTGTTGTTTCAGATTATCAATATTTGAAGTAGAAACAGTCCTTAATTTAATCTTCCAATATTTGTAAGCAATAAGAACTTAAAATATCTAAGTAAACTCTAATAATTTTCAGGGAACTCCTTCTTATTTAGGATTAAGTATTGCTCCATTTTTTATTTATTTTCCAATTTTAGGATCAACACAAAAGTCATATATAAAAGTATGGTACAAAATCAATTCCTGGCTGATCGCTGCAGATTTATTCTTTAGATTACAGCTGATCTCTCCTATTTCTCCTATCAGCTGATCTCTTCTAAAACCACACAGTCTAACTTATCCGACCTCTAAGCTAAACAGTGACTGATATTTTAACACTTTATTTAATTGCATATCGAAGATTTTATCTTTTACTGCACGATGGCCAAATTATGGCCATTCCATCCATCCTTTACTGCACAATGGCCAAATCAAGCCCATTCCCTACATCTTTTATTACACCATGGTTTTAGCGCGACATGGAAATATATGACAAACAAAATAGCCGAACGTCTTCTAAAAACATTCTTTGGAAAGAACCAATGGAAATCTGCTAGCTTCCTTATAAAACATGAAGCATATCCTCAACAACGTCGTAATGCAGATATTCTCTTGAGAATTTGCTAGTTTACCACTGACATAAAAATATACCATGGTGTATTTTCCAGATGGCAGAGTGCAAGCACTATCTGCATTTCAAAATCGATTCACTATTTATCCAACCCTTCAGAAATCCTCTGTTTAAATCTCCCTTTTCGTTCACAAGTGAACTTTTCTGAAATCCGCCAGTCCAACTTTTCTCCAATCTCTAAATAACACTCCCTCCGCCATCAAAAGCAGTGCCGATTAAAAGTCTGCAATCCTACTCCGATCTTCCCCCTTTCGTGAAAAATGGATCCGAGTAACTAACTCTCGGAAGCCAGTGCAAAGGAAAAGCAGGAAGCGACCTCGCTAACAAGGGTTGCACGGGAACAAGGTAGAGGCACATCGAATGTGAATCCTCAGCAACGGATCTGCGTAATTATGGTAATGAGAGCTCCGCTGGAACAAATCGAAATCTGATATCTTCATCATATTTTTGTCTGGCAGACTCGCAAATCGTTCCGTGGATAAAATGTAAACGTCTTGTCCTATTAAAGGGTGTCCCAGTCCTCCCATCCCCCTGTCCAGATGATGTCCATGCCGCAAGGTGTCTGCACAGAAAATGGAATTTTCATTGACGGTTGGTAGTTTTGTGTTTCCCCACCCCGGTTGCTCTAAAAATACAAAGAAAGGGTTAGGATTTAGCATAATGTCTGTTGGGTAGAAAGCATTCTCCAGATATTTTGTTGTGGATGTGGACTTGGGAAAGTTTACGATGGATTTAAATGATTTAGAAAAAGACTTGTGAGGAACTAGAACTATTTTCTAATCTTTTTTTTATCTTCTTCTTTTTAAGGATGATACATACAACTACGGCCCAGATCTTTTCATATAAATTTTTTTCAGAATTTCGATTTTATAATTGTAATGTAATGCTCATTTCTGCAGACTAATATTTTTCGTAAAATAACAATTATGATGATAAAATTAATAAATGCATAAATAAGATCCTACAAAAAAGTAGTATTCCTTCAAAATAATTACTTTTGAATAAAAGTAAGCGTTATGGATATTAACTTTTCTCTGCTCGTTCTTTCTGCAGACAAGATTCTATAAAAGAACAATAACTCCAGTTACTTTGAATGGCTAATATCCGCTTGACTGGGGAAGGAAATCTCATTCTACTTCAGTTCCTTAGAATAGAATCACACACGACCATTTCACAAATTCCTTGAACTCATATTTCCCTTACTCATACCGTGGCTCGAAAACAACGCTTTTTTTGTCCCAAAACCGGCTGCATTCAAATAGCTCCGTATTTTCCGCTCCCACAGTGCCCTCATTCAAACCTAAAATCACTTTCCCCTTCGTATGTCAATCTGCTTTTTCCCTACTACGATTTCTGAAGAGTTTGGAATGTCATCTATCAATAAGCAAAATCAAGGATATTCCAACGGGTATAAATAAGCGGGAAACAATATGGCTTAGTGACAAACCTATTAAAGAGAGACTGGTGAGTTTCCGCTGCACAGTTTTGAAACATAAAATTCCCAAAAGTTTGAATTCTAGGAAAATATGCGATCACTCCATTGAAGAATTCCAAGTTATAGCATCATCAATTCGATTACAAAAGTTTTAGTATTATTTCTTAGCATTTAATTGGCGAATGAAGAGTTTTGCACGCTTTGGCCACGTGGATGCATAGGATTCAAGATTTCAGCCTCCCATTTCTCATTTTCATTTAAAAATTTCTATTTGCTGTATCATTTTATTAAAGAAATGGTACGAAAATCTTAATCTATATTATTAACTATTACGATCTTTTAATTAGTCTGACAAATTCAAATATCCTAACGAAGTATTGCTACTCATATAAAACTTTTCTCTGCGAATGTTCATCCAGATTCAGCTAGCGACCGATATGTCAGCTAATAAATATTTTACCATATGCATTATTTACTTTAATGGCAATTTAATAAAGCTAGCAGATTCATATTATCCTTATGAAGAAACTTCTTTATTATTTATACAAATGTTTTATCAAAAAAATGGTTCATTGTATACATCATAACATTTAATGGCATTTATAAAATCGAGCATTTTTCATTACGAATGCTTAATTTTTGATAAATGAATTATATCATGATTTCGATGATGATGATTAAATAATCATGTTGTAATAGAACTAGAAAACTCCGAAACCGCTCAAATGCATTTCATTTCTTTGTATTCCTGAAAAACGGTCCTGTTAATTTACAGATAAACAATTTAGACGAAGAAGGAAAAATATTTTGTGAAAACCTACCTTTTACATTATTCAGGAAAGGTTTACGAGCTTTCTGCAAAACATTAATTACAACGACAAGAAATGAGAAAGCATTTCGTTGTAAAAAGATGAATTGTTTTGACTGTTTAAACAATCATGAAATGCGAGAACAAAAGGCCAAGAGACAACAGAAGAAATTTCCTCTATTATTTTCGCCAAAAAAGAAGAAAAATACTAGTCAAATTTCATTAATTTCAGAAAGATAAGTTTTTGAAAGAGAAGATAATTGCATGAAAGAAGATAATGCGAAATTATTGTTTTCATGTTATATTCGCTTGATGTTCTCGACCATATTTTTAAGAAAGCAAGATCTTATATTAACAAAAGTTGGATAAGCTTATTTATTTTTAAGATTTCGAGAGGGCAAAGCAGCAAAATGAAAAATTACGCAATACAGATTTAATTTACGGTAAATCATTTCTCCATTTTGGATGTGCGAGAATAGTTTATTTTTGTTTATTATATGGAGCTGAAATGACCTTAATCGAATATGAATGGATCTGTAATGTTTCTATGGATTTATTGAGACCCATAGTTGACATTTCATTTTCTGTTTCCTTCCATTTCTCCATCTGTTATTTTACTAGCCTTATGTTTTTCTTAGCAATCAGTGTTTTCCTTAATTCGCTATATACAGTAAAGCACATTTTATACGTCTTTCAAGGGTTTGACGTAAAACGATGTATAAATGAAAAGACGTATAATCGAAATTTTTATAAACAACTTTGATTATTATAAATGCAATGCAACTAATCCAATTTCGTCTAAAAATAATAAACTTAAAGTTTTTCAAAATAGTAGTAGTAAATTACCACGCACTATAGGAACAATAATTTAATTTTTAAATTATACATTTATCCTAAAAACATGAAAAATCCAACTTTTATTGCTTATTTTGGATATTAATTATAAATTTCTTAGTATATACGATTTGGATGCATGTAGGCAGGTTTTCATTTGGAAATGGCGCGGAGAGAGATTATGTTAACCCCCGCTTTCTAGGAAAATTTTCCGCTTTAACAGGAGTGGAGAAATAATGACTGAGTCAGAAAATTTGAGAATTTTAAAATGGGTGGGTGGGGGGTAAACCAACGTATAATCGAAGCTTTGAGTCCCTTGCGTCGTATAAATGAAATACTTTATCATTACAATGGTTACGAATGAATTGATACAGTGGTGCAACTACGTGTAAATGAGAAACGTATAAATAAGTTTTACTGTAAATATTTCCACTGGGTACTTTTAATCTTCCAGCAGGAGCGTCCTCTATACCAACATGAAAGGTCGCGCGCATTTCCTAGATGCGCTATTGCAAAATTTCAATTTTTAAAAGGGTAATTATTAAAGATTTTTAAAAATTCCGTAAACTGACACTTAATAATCAGTAAATTGCCTTTGTTGATAAACCTTTTCATCTCTGAATGTTTGTCATGCATTCATGTATGAAAAGCTTCCAATATGAAGGTCCCAACTGATTACTAAAGAAAAGGAGCTCTATATATAAACTTGCTTACATTTATTCTGAATTACAAAAAATACAACGATAATAACTTTCACTAAGATGTCGAAGGGTTCAAATTCCTTCCCTTTACTTTCAAATAATTTTCTTCTGTGATTTTCTCTAAAGTAAAAGCACGGAAAGGAAATTATTGAATTTCCTTTAATCAGCTTTAATACAGAATTAAGTATTCTCTAAAAATTATAAGGTTCCAGCTTCCAAGACAATTTTAAATAAATATTAACCTTCCGTTAGTCGTAATATCAAATAGACATACATGACACCTGCATCTTTTGCTGTTTTTAAGGCAATTTGAATTTTTCTTACAGAATACTCATTTATATTTTCACTAAGCACTAATTCTTATTGCTATAAAGTAAAAATTCTCAATACTGGATGAACATGTCATGCAATAGATTTTAATCACGAGTTAATAGTTTAGTTTAATTATATTCAAGTTCCATTTTAAAGGAAAACGAGGGTTATTTTAAGACGCATCTCGTAATTTTGAACCGAGATCAGATGACGAGGACGACACCTCAGCTGTCACCCCCTCTCTAAACTTCCGCACATCACCAGCTGGAAGACTTTAAATCCACGAGATACATTGCAGCCATTTAGGGATGGCAATGATTGCGACTAACTGAAGTAGTCAATTAAAATCGTCTAGTTTCCTAAACCTTTAGTATTATGAAATAATTAAATGAAAATTTTACTTCTTCCAAGGGGAAGAACTTTTCTGAAAATCTCTTAAAATATTGAGTGACATGAATTAAATATAAAATCTTTATTCACATTTATTTGATGTAATATTAGTTTTTTTATCATAACTATCTTCATTTTCAAATAAAACTGTCATTTAAGTTGAAGCCTATTTTATTTTAAATAATTTATCCAGTCATAGTCTAGATTATATTAAATAATGGATACATGTTATGAAACTGATACAACATTATAAATTTTCCAGTCATGTTTTTTGACTTACCAAATAATGAAATTATGAAAAATTCAAAATATATATTCTTTTCTGAAAAATCAAAAGAATCTCGTCTTCAGTTATAACTTTTTTATCTGAAAATTTATCATGAACAGAACAAAAAAATACAGAAAAAGCTGCGATGAAATATTGCATTTTCTAAAAATTCATATTTCATATAAATCACTCACTCAACAATATGAAATGATTTTGAATTCTTATTATCTGTCTCATATTCTAGCAAATCAGAACCAAAAAATCTACTGCAAGATGTTTATTCTTGATTTAAAACAATTTTTAAGCCGAGTAACCAAACTCAAGACATTCAAAATTAATTTTCTGTTGAAACAGGATGCTGAAGCGTTTTAAGAAAATTGAAAATGCTTTTATTTTGGAAATACGTTTCTATTCTGCCCTTTCGCTGTAAAGAGATGTAGTATGCTAAAAGATTGAGGTATTATAACTTTAGGTGGGTGTAGTTGCTCTAAAAAAAATCTTTTTAACTCGTATTAACTTTCAAACGGTTGCTGAAAATAAGATTATTTGAATCTCCTGTATCAATATGATTCATAAAATATATTTCACATATTTTTATAGTAATAACCACCAATGTTTTTATTAAAATTTTAATATACTTGCGCATTCTTTTATTAAATTTTTAATTTCAAATAATAAAAAAATGAAGAAATCATTGGACATCTTTTTATAGTTTTCTTCAGAGATTAAAAGTGATTTCACTGTTTATTAACGTTATAATATTAATTCTATACTTTTTTTAAGATTGAAGTACTATATCTTTAGCTGAATATAGTTCCTCAAAAAAACATTTTCATTCATATTAATTTTTAAAAAGCTGCTGAAAATGAGATTATTTGACTCTCTTGTGACAATATGATTCATAAAATATACTTGACATATTTTTATAGTAATAACCAACAAATTGTTATTAAATTTTTGATAAACTTGTGCATTTTTTATTAAATTTTTAATTTCAAATAATAAAATAAATTTAAAGAAATCTTTTGGAATCTTGTTGTTTTCTTCGGTAGTATGATTAGAGATTGAGGTATTATATTTTTAGCTGTGTATAGTTGCTCTAACAAAACATTTTCATCGATACTAACTTTCAAAAAGTTGCTGAAAATGAGATTATTTAAATCTATTGCATCAATATGATCCATAAAATATACTTGACATATTTTATAATAACGAAAAATGTTTTTATTAAATTTTTGATGTACTTGTGCATTTTTTATTAAATTTTAAATTTCAAACATAAAAAAAATTAATAAATTATAAAATCATATGAAAGCCATCCTTTTGCTGTTTTCTTCTAAGATTAAAAGTGATTGCAGTTTTTATTTAAGCTGTGATATTAATTTTATACTTTTTTTAAAAAGAAAATCGACTTCAAGATATTTTTTATTCAGAAATTATGAGGATTTTGGGGATAATTATGAATTATCTCAGAAATCTTAAAAATGTTTAAAAGAAACAAATAATTTTCTACTTAAAAAATGTGAAATATATTAGAAAATATTATAAGAAACATATTTCTCTCTTTCTTTCACTGATTCTATTTATCATACATAATATTATTCTTTCTTGTTATCAATTTTATGAATTAGGTGCTTTTAAATTGGCTCCACTAAACATTTCACATTATAAAGCAACTCGTTTGGAATTAATTAAAAATACCAATGATGTTTGGCTTGAACTTTCAATATGATTCAGAAACTGTCTGGCCGATTTTTAAATCTGTTCACAGTTGCATGACAGTTCAGTTACATGAGTTCTGTTAGCAACTAATGTTGAACTGTGAACAGAAGAAGTCCTCACATAAACAGCTACATCACTCTTCAGATTTTCAAGCTACACCAAAATAAATAAATATGAAAGACACAGTCAGAATTAACCTGCACCTGCCCAATATTCATTATGAATCCTCAGTTAAATCTAGCTTTGCATCCTACATTTACAGAGCGAAGCCGAAATTTTTAGCTTGATAGTGTTACGAAAATCGTCCTGTGGGCATACAGTGAAAACAGTCCAAGAAGCAGGATAATGGAGAATGACGTTTATTCACAAATATTCAGGAGAACACGAAGCACAGGTAACAGGGGCAATAGCTCTTATACAGATTAGCAAAGTAAACAGACAACAACTTACTAGTAATAACAGTAACGGCACTTTCGGATGTAGCAACACAAACAGTCAGCAAATCACTAATAATGACAATAACAGCACTTTCAATAGCTCACCGGCTTTCCAGCTCGCACTGCAGACAAAACTACAAAGTGATTCCTCGAAGGCGTTCGCACTCCCAAAGACGTTACTCCTTTCGTCCTCCGTTTATATACCCTAGTTCGACTGGTCGTGACGTCACATGGAAACATCCAGTGCATTCTGTAGAAAATCCTTTCCTAATAGAGATATCGAGAAAATAATAGCATTTTCGGGAATCTTTGATTTGTCGCCAAGTTCGTCACCAAAGTCCGGGTTCCAATCCTGGCCGCTGTCGGTTATTCCATACTGATCCCTATAAAACTCTCTTCCCAACCATAAGACTAACATTGCCGAGAAGCGGCATCCCATGTTCTTAAGAATAGTGTTTAATATAAAGCTTGATAATGAAGATAGACGAATCAAGCTTGAAACATTATCATGATACAATGCTTCGAACTAGAGGTTCGAATCTTCTTTGAATTTTTGTTCTCCATACCACTGTGGATCCCCAAGACACAAAGTGTGATGAAGCAATACATTTCACAGACTTAAGATCATTTTTACTCAAATCTTTAAATCTTCATTACAATAAAAAGTTTTAAAAATAAATAGCCAATGAATTTTTCAACACCTATTAACCCTCTGACTGCGTATCCCGCAATTTCCGAGGGTTGGAAGAAAGTCTATTTTCTGCTTCATCCTGCGATTTTCACAGGCTAATGTGTTTACTTAGCACTTTTATAGCGTTGGATCATGTTATACTAATAAAGCTTTGCATATAAGTAACAACTCGCTTGGCTCAACGGTATATGAACACGTTTGCAAACGTTTCATTTATATAGCGATTTTAAAAATTACACAGTCATAGGGTTAATCTTAATACTTCGATACGTTACATTGGGATGTAAGTATTTACAAAATTTCAGTCCTATATCAACACCGACTGATGAACAAAACCAGAACATAAAATCCTTCAAAAGATACCGGCCTCTTTCATGCAAGTATTTGCTTAGATTGGGCGCAAAGTTTCACCCTTTAGGATACACAGCCACGACACTTTCAGCCGAGCAAGCATTTATCGCAGGCATCTATTAATGCACGATATTCAATAGACTGCGAGCAGATCCTTTTTGTATGTATTTTAGTTCTAAAGAGTGATCTAGAGGAGCATTTCTAGTATACCTAATCTACACACTTCTGACTGAGGATATCTATTGAGGGGGTTCCGACGCACAGCCCCAGGGTGGCTGCAAATTACCGACTCGTCTGCACTCTGTATACATAAGCCTATTGGATTAGAAACGCGTCTAGGGGTAGAGACGGAAGAACTGGTAATCAACGTTCTCCTTGGGCTATTGTTAAGGACGGAGAAGGAAACGTTGGAAAATCGAAAACAAGAAAAGTGCGACGATGAATAAACACAGAGCGAAAGAGGGGTATGTCATCAGAAGGATAATTGAGTGTAGTTATGGATGTGATAGTTTCAGTTTCTGAAGAAATTGATTTCGCTGATTTCTGATGGTAGAACTTTTAAGAGTGATACCAGAATTAGTGACGCACAGTGTACAGAAATTGTGATGCATGATCATATCATATGGTATTATTGTAAAAGACGTAAAAAATCCTATTCAAACTGGACAAATGTTTCAATTTCTTTTGGTTTGAAAATACTGGAAAACACTAAAATTTAGATTATTGCTGGATGAAGCCCACTGGCCACTTCAGAAATTGGGGTGAGAAGTTTCCAGATAAGAAACAGATTCGCCCTTCCCTGGTGGGTACAATAACTGCTTATGGGATTGTCTTGGTTACATTTCCGATGAATGGACGCACCTATTCCTGGAGGGGTCTGTGTAGAGTCTAGTACTGGCCATTAGGTAACAGGTCACAGTTCCCGAGTTGCTATCGAAGCGGCTCAGTTATTCAGTGACCCCGATACCTAGGTCGATCAGGGGACAATTCTTTATGGTTATGGCTAGATGAAATCTCTAATAATCTTTGAATGCAAGGATTATGGGGATGAAAGAGAAAAGTTTTGTTTTCCTTTATCTAGTCATTGGAAGATAAGGAATGTCGTATCTCTCAACTGACTGCAAGATTACCTATTTTTCCTTCATTAACAAACATTATAGGCATCAGGCATGTAATGATGCAACAGAGCTGGTAAGTAGTCTATGGGCGATGAAAGACCCCAAGGATTTCTTACGCGACGGGAGTGAATCCTGAATGAATTAGTGCTGCGACAATTGGTACCAATCTTCTGAACTGTCAGAGAAAATACTTTGTTCTTACAGCATTATAATGACACTGTGTAAAAAAGACTTTGGTGATAAAATTGGCCTAATGATTGGCAAAGTCTAAAACTCACTATTCTAATAAAAAATTCTATCTGCATCTTGACCGGTCTGCACTGTCGTCGTCAAGTCTCAGATTCATGTTAAGAAGATCGAGGTTTTTCTTGTCGATTCCGCTGTAGATCTATGCCGAAACTGATGCACTTGAAACCTATGTAGGAGTAATCGTTCTTACACTGATTTGAAACGAAAGTTTGCATAGGTAGGTAAACCAGCCATTATGAAGAATCACAGCGATTCTATGCACAGAGGTTGATGATGATTTGCCTAGTAGGTGTCATCTTCATTATCTGATTACAAACTGTTCAAGATTCCAATATTCTTCAACAATAACCACTTGTAGCCTCAAAATGAATATTAAGTAATTAAACCAACCAAATTATCTGAAACTTGGTTTCTTTTAGTCCTTAAGTCGAGTTCAAATCAAGACTGAAGAACTGGTCAATCACAGGAATTATTGCATCTACCAAGATGCAAAAACAATGTCATAACCTCTTTGGTTAGTCAACTGATTACTCTTATAATTCCAGTGCTGTGGTCACAGAAGTCTTTCAGCAAATTTGATAAAACTTAAAATATTACCCAATCTCTTTCAAGTCAGTTTTGAAGTTTTAAAACTTTTAAATTAATAGGCGCCTATCAATTATAAATTAAAAATTTTATGTACGCATGCATATAATATCATACCGTTCTGAAGATTAATTAATTATTATTCTCTCATTATTTGTTATTATAATATTACATAGGGGAAATTTTTTAATGCTGACTAAATATTAGTGAATTAGTTTTTTCGCTTCTGGTCAGCTACACGACAGTGAATCTGTAGAACGTGCTTCGCTGGTAACTTCATACCTCTGGAACAAAAATGCATTTCTAAATGTTTAGCTAGAAAGATACAAGGGTACTTTTAACATTTTTATATCCAAGAAAGGGAATGATTTTTTTTAATCTCGTACTTGGTGGCCATTTTCAAAGTTGTGAACAGCGCAAAATTCTTTCACCAAACGCTTGAGAATTTCATGTAGTTTGTATGAGATCAAAAGAAATCAAATTATATACGGAACATTTTATAAATCGTTTCAATTATAATTGAAGATAAATAATTTTGATGACACATTCTAATATTGAAAACATTTCAGAGAACAGCATTCTCTAGCTATGAAAAGTGTGTTATTAAATAAAAGTATTAATTTCGTGTACATACTATTTTCTTATAAAAGTAATTAGTAAATGGGACTCCATGCAATTAAATTAAAACTGAGCATTTTAAGAGAATTTTTAAATCAAATGCCACAATTTCTGAGGTTTCAAAACAGTATATGACTTAATTTATTTAACTCTTCTGTCTACTATAATTCAGAATGGGAGAAACAAGTATTGTTTGAACTTTGGATGATTTGAAAACAAAGTTAATAATGCTGTACAAAACAATGGAATTTGAATTAAATAAATAGAACAATTACAATTTTAGGTAAGAGTCAAGTTCAAAAAAAGAAAAAAACATATTGATAAACTTATTTAAATAATATTATTCCATGTGTTTTATTTTCAACCATAAGACATACCTTCAACCACATCATGCGAAACTTTAACTATTTAATAGATATGTTGAAAAATAATAAAAAATAAATGTTTAATTACTTGCAAATATTTAAACTTTGATATGGTTCTTTCAATGTAAGACTCAGTTTATTTTTGTTACATTTCAGCTGATACGCAACACTCAGAAGCCTTTCAAACTGTATGATGTTTATTAGAATTGTTTTTCGTTAATATAAGCAACTTCATAAAAATTCACAAATTAATTTTATTTTATAATAATGACAATAATTTCGATCCAATATAGTTGCACAGCTTAGAAAACCGTGTGCTCTTCTTTTCAGTACTTAATCCACTGAGACCATAAGTCGTGCTTGTTTATTTGTTAAAACGTAGAGTTATATTTTATGTTCTGCTTACTGTTATTTATATCTTAAGAATAGAAATGAGCAAACAGTTAAAAAACGCAAAACTAATTTGTGCAGGCAGCAATGATTTTTTTGTGTACATAAATTCTTAATAAAATTGCTCTTATATTTGAGTTACTTCAGAATAACACAAGGTTTTCATGTCTTGTAACGAAATTTTAATAAATGGTTTCATTCTATTTAATCTTTAGATCTCTGAAACCCTAAGAAAATGGAAATAAAAACTCAACTAGACTACAGCTTTATTGATGTCATCCCAGCGTTTCTGAAATGCAATTTTTTTATTTAACACGGAATTTTTAAATTTTAATTTATACTTATTTAAAGGGGATTTGAACTCATGTCTACAAAAATAATCATTAAATTCTTAATACGGAAGCTACCTTCGCAGTTAGAAAGGCAAATATATAATAACGAAAAGTGCAAAAAGATAGCAGTATTTGGAAATTAGCTGAAAATAATACGAATTAAAAAGGCTCTAAACAATGCTTATTCAATGAGCTTGTAAAATGAGATTCATACATTTAAATTATTTTGATGAAATTCAGAAAATTTCGATGAATTCATGTTGACTCATCAATCATGTTATTTATTGCAAAAAGCAAATGAAAAGAATTCAGAATGCATGTAATCCCTAATTAGCTACTTGCTGAATTCACTTTTAAAAATATATTTCGACAAATTAAAAAGAATCAAAATGTTTCGAAATTATGTAATATTTGAATTTATCTCCTTTCATTTCAACAGTCAGACAATTTTACGCATTTAAAGCACATTGTAAACGCTTTACATTAAATTTGTGCTTACATAAGCATGAAGTCATTGTCTTTACTATTACCGTCATATTATTAACAATTTAATATCGAAGAATTAGAATTCACAACAGAAAACAAACCTTATGCATTTTAATCGCATTACATTTCCCAAAACCTTTCTGTAAGCAATACTCTTTGAAAATAAAGCAAGCCAAACGTTCCTTTTTATAACAGCAGACGCAGCACAATATTTCCAGCAGGAAACTATAAAATCCTCTTTTAAAACTCTAGCACATAATCGCGTCATTTTTATGAAAAAAGGCACTAATTTTCACAGTTTTGCAATTTTCGCAAATCCTCCCCTTACAGAATGCAGCAGCAAACACCGCCCTTCAAGTAAGTGCTCTGTTGCTTTTGCTGCAAAAGTACGGTTTTATATAATCCTCTTATACTCTGAAACGTCGCAACGTTCATAACTCTGACCATTACACCACTTTGGCTCGGTAGGAAAGCCGAATGTAAAGGCACCGACACTCACTATTAACAGCGCTAGTAGGGTTCATATCGTAAAGCGCGAATCTTTCGCTATCGTCAGTGAAATGCTGTGGGGCATTAATTATATTTTGCTCATATTGGGTATTTCATACTAGAGCGCTGTCGTTTTATGTTCTAAATATCCAGGGATGCTGCTGCCTTTTTTATTTTGTTTTGTTTCTGTCGTCGCGAAAATGGATTTTAGGAAGGCACTGAGCGCTTATTAGAGTTTTCCATTGCTTTTTGCATTTCTTATTACCTATGTCTCTTGTTTGTTTTCTCTTTTGTGGAAAAACCGGCGATTTTCATTAAGTTAAAGAAAATTACTTGTGATTTTTGTTATGTTCGCATGTTTGAATAGTTAAAAAATATCTTCGTTGAATATGGAGAAAACACTTCTTGTTGTGTAGATATTGTTTGCATTTGTAATTACATTTTTTGTCTTAAAAAATTCCAATTAAAATTATAAATTACTGATAATGGTGCTTTGTTGATTTCTCTTCTATTTTTAGTAATAAGTTAAAAATAAGATAATTTTTCATTTAAAAATATCTTCGTTTAATATGGAGAAGACACTTATTGTTTTGTAGACATTGTTTGCATTTGTAATTATATTTTTGTCTTGCAAAAATCCAATTAAAATTATAAACTACTGATGTTAACGCTTTTTTGATTTCTCTTCTATTTTTAGTAATTAGTTAAGAAGATAATTTTGCATCTATTTTCAGTTACAATCTTGTGTAACATACGAAATTCGATTTTGAAAGTTTTGGAATACTTTGTGGCATTTTTAGGCCAATTTTGTTGCTAAATATGGAGAAAATACTCCACACATTTAAGATTTTTCTTATGTTATGTGCAAATATTATTCTTCATAATCAAAAGGATTAAAAAATTAAGATGAGATTAAATTAATCTTATTAAAAAGATATTTGTAGTTTACTCGAATCTATAATAAAAATTTCAGTTTTGTCTGTTAAGGAAATGAATTTTGTATTAGCAAATTTTAAGTTATGTGCTTAATTTTTGATTGATCATGTTCTTAATAATTATAAAAGCAAATAAAAATATTATTTTTTTCTCTTATTTTAATTAAAAATCAATGTTCTCGGACTCTTAAGTTCCAAATAAAATCTAACAATTTCATGTAACTAATAAAAATATTACTTCAAAACTCCAGTTTTAATAAATTATCTAGCAGTAGCGCGAAGGAAACAAAACTTAAAGACACTTTATAGTAAAAGCAGTTTTTATAAACCTGATATTAAACGGCAAGATATTTAGATGTTCAGAACGCCCTGGGACTAGCTTTGCAGAGAGTCACTAAATAACATTAAACAGTTGTATTTCCAGCGACAAGAATAATATCATTAAATGTATCAAGTAGCATCGTTAGCTTCCGGAGATACGAAAGTGAAATTTTTGTATTCACATGTGCATAGTATTCCAAGATTAGGTAAATCATGCACTGCGGATGAACAAATGATGAATCGGACGATTCTTGGTGGGAACACTACGTTGTCACCTGCCATATTGTCGTATCCAAATTGGAAGTCAGTATTCTAGAAAGCATAATCCTGGGATGCCATTTGTTGACTGTCTACCCAGACAGACTGGAAACTTTATAATACTCACACATAATCGTTAACTACATACATATGTGAGCACAAAAAAACACTCTAATTATTTCCGATGTAAAAATAGTGATCTTACTTGGTACTTTATCAAATTTGCGAATCACCATCGTAACGAATATAACTTTGTTACCTGAGAGAATAATCGACAAAAAATAATTATTTTTAAATGAAGGCTTTTGCACACCAAATGGGTAACGACAGTCTGGAGTCACCCCGACCTGCTACATGTCATATGGGTTTTTCTGAATGACAGTCGTTGCATTAGAAACGAGTACTGAGGTTGGGTCCTAATGGCCATCACAGCCTCACGGCTCTACCCCTCCCGTAGAAGGTACGTACTATCACTGGTGGAGGGACTGAGAGCCCCACCGTTTATGTAACCCTAGGCGGGCGAGTTCCTTCATATGACACCAAATAGGTAACCATAAACACAGTCACCCCGACCTGCCTAGGCATACGGGAAATTTGAAGGATGGCCGTTGCAATAGAAACGAGTACTGAGGTCGGGTCCTAATGGCCAACACAGCCTCACGGCCCAACCCCTCCCATAGGAGGTACGTACTATCACTGGAGGGGGGACTGCGCCCCCCCCCCCCTTTTATGTAACCCTAGGCGGGCGAGTTCCTTCATATACAAACCTGAGCAACTCATCCACATTTCGTGGTGCCCACATCAGTAGGGTAAACACCAGATAGGTAAATAAGAGTTTTGTCTAAAGGAAAAAGGCATGTTCGATCCACGGGCATACCACATGCTTTATACAGAAATATTAATGTATAATTTTGCAATACGAAATTTTCACAAGTTCCAAAGTAATTTATATATATCAAGAAAATATGTAATATGATCTTCCGAAGTTTTACGAAATCACAGTTCTTGATCATTTTCACCTTTGATTGCCTATTCAAAAAGAAAAATATGAACAAAGAGGTAACGGGAAAAGATGGAGAAAAGTTTTATCCAACAATATTCCTCCAAAGAACTGTTCTTAACACTGCAAATTTATAAAATTTCCTGTTGGAAGTAAGCGCTCACTTATTTCTTATTTTCCATTTTAATCAAAACAGGTTTAAGCCTCTTTTCAACTGTGCAATCCTCTTTGAATAAGGAAATTCTTTCCTGGAAACAGCCTTTACTGTTGGTTGAAACCGGTCTCCTTTTCTTTTTCTTCGAAAGAAGAAGACGGTATTCAGAGTTTTACGCACATATGAAATAAATTCCGGCTATTAAATTGACATCGAGTCTTCTGGAGGAACACAATGTCCATTCCTTTCCGATAGTTCCACTTCAAGGAAAGTATAAAACGTTGCCAACGGGAGTTTACTGAATTCTTGAGCGGTAAAATCGGGAAAATTCGAGCTTTTACGGCTGTGTAGAATTTATATTTAGATCCGAGCGCTATGAAGCAATAGAAAGAGGAGAGAGGGAAAAAAAATCTAAAAATCTTTCAACCTCCTTTTGATAACCTGCAGGATAAAACTTTAATTTAATGTTACTGGTCCTTTCTTCCTGATCTTTAAAGCCGTAAAAAAAGGGATTTTTTTATATTTCGTTCAAAAATTTTTCCCCTACGAGCTGGCTTCAATTTTTCCAACAGAAACGCTTCGTACTTCTCCAATTTAATTTTACTTTTCTTTTTATTCCTTCTAGATATGAGTTTGAGCTACGTAAGAAAATGGTCAAAATTCTTGGATGAAAATTTTTGTCGGGTATTTCCACTGGCGCTGCCTAATTTAATTTGATTCAGGAATTTCTGTAATCTAATCTAAGGCGTTTTTTTTTTATTAATATTTTATTTTAGTTGAGAGCCTTGTTATTTCCAAAATAGAAGGGAAACGGAAAAGAGTGAAATTCTAGCTGTATGAGTATATGCTCTGTAATCGGTTTTTAAATTTGCGTGCACTATTCGTAAAAGGATAACATTTCAGGTTCTTTAAAAATTCATCTGTGCATAAAGAAGAAAATGTACCTTGTATATCGGGAATCCAGAGTTTTACTTTAAGCTTTTGTAAAAAATGTTTCTTTTATTCGTTATAATGATGTTCTATTTAACAGTTACAATAAAAGCTACTGGGATAAGATTTTGAAGATATTTTTATTAAGATATTTAAGATACAAATTCTTCAATAAAGATTGAAGATTTTGAAAATTCTTCAATAAAGATCTTGCTGTATAACAAATTATGTAAAATATAGTCCAAACAAATTTCGAATTTAAGATTTTCTCCGAATTAAAAATTGACATTTATTTTATTCTATTTATTTATTTATCGCTAAATACATAAAACATCATTGTAAAGTCAAGTGTAAACCATCCTCTTCAGTAAACAGACAATTGTTGTTCAAATTTCTCTTTATTCATGTTAACGATGCTACACAGGTTGATTAGATAACGCAAACATAATTCAAAAAACAGCCATGACCAGAATTGACGAGGTAACGCGCTAAGAGGCGTGTCTTTGCAGGTAGGTATAATCTTTAATAAAAAAGGACGCTTTCAATGCGCAGAGAGATTAAACGCTTGGGAGAAGTGTACTCCCCGAAAAAGACTCGTGACTATGGAAGTTAAAGTAGAAGTGCGGTTCTTAAGCTTGAAATAGAAGTATTTAAAAAGGAAGAAGAGTTACAAATAATTAATTTAAAGGATACAAAGTTAAATCATTGCATATATAATTCATTTAAATCTAAGCAAATTCAAAATTAATTGCTATAAGTAAAAGTAATGACTATAAAACGCAACGCAAATAATTCTGTATTGTGGATTTATATAAAAGGAATATGTTTTAAAATATTAAAACGATTTTGTCGGCATTACTATGTACAGTAATTGCAAACAGATACGAAGTCATAACTTTAAGTGCTTGTTTTATAAATATAATTCTTGACGCGTTATTATCACAAAATTTATCAAAACAATTGAAAAAAAGTACTGAAAACTTTATATGAAAACGAACCCTAAATACTGCTTAAAATTGCTCGTCTGTACTTATTACACAATAATGTATAAATGTACACACATTAAAATGTAATGAATTAAAATATTCATTTTTGAAAATCTTTCATGAATTCTTAAATCGATTTTACTCTTCAGCTATAGTACTCTTATTCTATAGTTAAATATTCCACAAATTTAAATTATCGGTCTAATCTTGGACTTGCCTTCCGAGAAAATTAGCCACAGTTAGATTAAGTAAAGGAATTAACCTTCACTTAATAGTTAATTTGATTTCCTTCCCTTAATATGCATCGATTATCGTTAGTTAGTTAATTCGACGAATTGATTATTAAATTCCAGAACAGCCGTAGGCCCTTCCATCAGTTAGGCATGTAAAATGAAATCCATACTAAAGGTTCTCCTCTTACATGTTCTTGCATTTATGTCCCCACCGAAGCAAATGCTACTGCAACATTATATTCTTCGAAATTATATTCCATATTTGAGAATTAATTCTAAATTAAAGTCTCAGATTTATTACGATATTTCAAATAAATTCGCATTGAAAACTTTGTGATAGAATTTCATTTGATAAGAATAGAATTGCCTTTATGTGCGTTTCAAAATCCAGAACTCATGATTTTTAAACGATTTTGAATTCATTTGGCTATCTAATTGCTTGGATTATTCGATGAAATTTCATTGCAAATATCATACAGATTTTTTTTAGTTTAATCAGTATTCTTTCTTTATTTATTTCTCTCTTTTTGTTTTCTTTTCTTTAGTTGGCTGTGGTTAATTTCGATACATATATTAGTTATTTATATTAGTATTCTATACTAGTATTATTTGCTATATTGTTATTTTATTGTGAATACTCGTTCCTGTATTCTAGCTTCAATTGTTTTAGTATGCCTTTTATTTGTTTACTAGAAGATCACCCGTCATGGTATGACGGGTGCAAATTGCCTCTTCATTCGAGAGATTTCCCGTCAAATTTGACGTGTTTAAATAGATATATATGCGGAAGAAATGTTTAACATTGATTGAAAACAAATAAAAATAAACATATGTTTCATGACAGGAAATATTTTTTTATTTACATATTTCTTTATTCAAAAAACCTCTTGGTAAACAACATTCCGCGTGAAGTATTTTTCGTTGTTTGAAAATTTTATTATAATTCAATAACCATGAAATTCTCAGCTTGTCAAACGTAAGTCAAAAGATAAAATTTCAAAGGAATTCTTTTTCGGAATTCTAATCAAAACAAAGCACTTCTCTGTTTGTCAAACGTTGACAAAAAATATTATCAAATTATATCAACATATTGCTATAAATAATCAGATGCATCGTGGCGTCCAAACTAAATCACTCGCATGATATACGACTCACGTAATTTACTACTTTCTATTGAAAAACGGAAATTAATTTGAAATATATGATTAATATAATTTAAAATGTCTCGTGAACTATTGATCATAGTGAGATAAATTTTGTATCAATCGATAGAAAATTTTATTTCACTATTTTAGAGCTATTAAATTTGAAATTGGAACAAAAATTACTGTTTTAAATTTAAAATTACTGAAATTTAGGTTCTCTAACAATGAAACAATTCTGATTAATGTCTCGCAGTGCTATGGCTCGAGTTTTATTGTTCATGACGTCAAAGCGTTACCGAGAGATCTGGGCTATTATATTAGTAATAGTTGGGGGCTCTGCTTTATTTTCAATGTTTCCTATTTTTATTTCAATCTCTATTTGTTATTTTTGTAATTAATCAAGTACTTATATACTTGAGAAAGATTCTTAATGGTAAACCTTAGTACTTTCGCAATCAAGATTGCTTAATTTTAGCATACGTTTTGTGAAGCAATAAATCTCTAGTTAGAATAAGTTAGTTTCGGTTTCTCAAATAGAACCGTTTGGAACCAGCAGTTGGTTGTATGCTGAGCTGAAGTGCCGGGTTTGTGTACGACCTACCTTCGGTTACCCACCGATTCATCATTTCTTATAGTTTATTTAATTTTAATTTTAATTAAAATTGTATTTCTCACTTTATGCAGGCGTTTTTAAGAACTGCTGGATGATTTACATGCCCATAAGTTAATATTAAAATTCAAATTATTATTATTTTGATCAAATTACTAAATGCTTCCTTATTCTTCAATATTATAACCGTATTTCGTAAAGGTCATTAATATAATAATAATATGCTTGTTTATTTACGAAAAAAATATCATCATTTAAATAAAAGAATAGAAAGAAAATGAGCCTTAACACAGTATTAATCTATTAATTGTTATTTATTTTAATTGAAGTGAGTGCACAATTTCATGTTTATATTGAATTCATGCTCGCTGAGTTGCTTTGTTTGATATGATAGAACAATGGCCTGTTTTCATTCTCTGTAGGCTGACGGCCATTATAATTTTGTAACTTATTATACATATATGCGGCGAATTTCAAATGCATTTATCCAGTATGTAAAACACACCTTCCTTGGAATTGGTTTATTGAATTCCAAATTCCACCGCAAATCTATGAAATTCTACGGCAAGTAAATAGAATATAAACTTGGTCCATGTAAGAAAATTAATTAAATATATGTCAATTAAAATATAATTCTCGTTTAATGATTTAAAAAGTACGAATGTTCCTTGAAGTGACCATACTAGAACCAATGTAACAAGTTTTCATCCAACTCAAAATGAAATTGGGGGAGAAAAAGAATGAAAGAAAATAACATGAAATATAGATAAGAAAAAAATTTCTACTGCAGGAAATTGCTTCAAACTATAATTACAGGCCTTAATCCCATTTTTGGGAAGATTCCCAGTTATGGTTATGCGATTAACATCCACTTTCCAAGGGAATAGGCAAAGATACACATTGGGTAATCCGGCTAAGATAAGTGCGAAAAATCCGGCAACTGCAGCAACAAGAGAAAAAAATAGTTTTTCCTCGCTGGAAGACTTAAGAGCCCGGATAGGCAAAAGAAGTAAAAAACAGCTTCGTTATTTTTTACGATCCTAACTGTTGATCCGGGAGGCCATTTGGAGAACGACTTTCTTCCTGCTTTATGTCATGGGTTAATCCCTAAGACGGCCGTTGCCGGATTCTGTTGCAGGGGAGTGGGAAGTGTCCGGTGGGCGCATTAAATGAGCAAAGCTGTTACTCAGGATTTAGTTTTATATTTCTTTGGCACTGGTAACTTATTTTCAGCTCAACGCCCTGTTTGCACTCGCCCCAGACTTTGTCAAAGAAATACTCACCGAAAGGGTTTTCTTTCCTCAGGTGCACTAATTGTCGTAATTGCACCTGTGACATCCAAAGTTCTAGTTTTAATGACATTTTCTACGGTACAAAAAGAAATTAATAGAGTACAAACTAATGCGAATAGTTTTTAGTGCGCTTAAATAGTAAAAGAAAGGACGGAGTACAAACTAATATATATAGTTTTTAGTGCGTCAACGAAGATGAAGTAAATGAAAGTGATAGAAGGCAATCTAATATGCATAGGATTTAGTGCATTAATGAGGTTATAAAAAGGATACTAATATATGTATATATCTTTTTGGAAGACATACTAATATATGTATAGTTTTTAGTACTCTATCGAGGATAAAAATAGGAAATCGATGGAATTTTTTTTGAACGTCAGCGAAAGTAAAAGTGATAGAGAACAAACTAATATGCATAGGCCGTGGTGTGTTAACCAGGAATTTGTTTTAATAATCAATATTCATTGCATAATAAAAGTTGGTTTAAGCTCATTTATTTAGGTTAAAAATTAATGTAAGCTACATAAAAATGATAGTCGGCTCTACAAGTATCATCTGCTTGTTCTTGCATACCTTATGATTTATCCGGTTGTTATTCCCATATAATTTTTAACCGTGTAAAAAGAAAATTTCAAATATAGATAAGAAACAATCTAATATATATGGTCTTCTTATTGCTCTGATGACAAAATTCTTCTTCTCATTCTGCAATTAATCTAGATTTCGGTCTTATATTCCTTAAAATTCAATCGCAGAATGATATAAGCCTAAGGAACTACACATGCTTACTAATAGAATCGATTAAGAAGATATCACTGTCACATGTCAAATTTAACTGCTCGTGCTATTTAACATCTAACTTCCATCTTCTTTTTCTCCTTGTAACTGTTGCTCCTTTTTGCCCCTGCAAGTCAGCCAATGGGATCTTTATTTAGACTAGCGCTGAGCTTTCGGCCTGTATCACGTCAGCATGAATTGCTGTATTCTGATATACGCTGTTGTCATTTTCTAAATAGATTATATAACAATAACTTTTGTAAAGAGAAACGAAATGCGTTCAAATATTATCCTAACAAGCATTTTCTTTCCATTTGCTGCTTATTTTTTCTGATTCCTTTGTTTGAATGAGTTTCTTAATCTATCCAGATAGTACTAATACGTACAAGTTTAACATTCATTTAAGTGTAATATGTGAAATATGTATTAAAATAGTTCTTGAGTAAAAAAAAACACATTTTGTTAATAATTGTTACCCACTCTAAATTTTTGATCAGATTCCAATATTCTATGCAAAAAAAGGAAAATAAAAAATTCGAAGTCGTATGCAAAGAAAAGTACTTATTTAATAATGTTTAATATTTTTTAATAGATGTACCTATTATTTACCTAGAGTAATTCTAAACACGTGATGTGATTTCTCTTACATGTCACCCTCTTTTCATTCTTACAGAAAAATTCTTATAGACAGTAAATGAAGTAAGAGAAGGATATTTTTAATTCCGTTTATCTTTTATAGTGTTTGATAGCTTTTTAATACTTTTCTGTTTATAAGAATTATTTAATTTGCTTTACAATTAATGAACACGAAAGCTCTTTTACGCTTAAAGAACGGTTCTTAATTTTTCATGTTTCATGTGTGTCCTCTAATTGCAAAAGTATCTGACATGTCTTTCTAAACAGATCAAAATTACCTTAAACGCTGGACAAGAAACTCAAAAATTGTGATGAATTTCCTCTTGGAAGTATTTTCCTCCCACTGAAATACTGAGAACGTTAATTTTGAATACTAATTCGCTTACTTTTAAGGACATTCTCTTATTCTCGTCCAAAAATACACTCAAAGACCTCTTTCATTTCCAAAGGGAAAGTTGACTTCATGGTAATTTCAAAAATGTAATGCATGACTTTAAATTTCAATATCCATAACACATCATACATCTTGCCCTTAGTGCTACACAATCAAGATTTGTCTTGACCTAAAATACGTTAGTCTGTACAAGTTACTTTTTTTATCTGCTTACCAAAAAGTTTAATTAATTTTATTTCTTTTAAACTTAAACAAACGCTTCGATACCAGGGAGAAACTTAGAAATTCTACATTATAGTAAATGATAATCGGTGATTATGTTGTCCTTGAGGAACGTTTTGACTGTTCTAATAGTGTAAACACAATAAAATGTACACAGACTTCACTTGTCTTCAAGTCTGATGTTCAAAAAAAGCGTAGATTCCTATTCAACCTTTGATATAATAAGATGGCATAGATAAGAGTATCGTTCGATGCTTCAGGAATTCGATGAAAGTAACATGCTATAAAAATATTCATTTTGAAGGACGGAAGTGCAGGAACTTGTCTCCATACTTAGCTGAAAGGGAGGAAGCCTGGATTAGGATCTTACCTTGAATTACATAATGATCAAATATCCAAACATTACATTTTTGCTCTAATAAAATATACAAAAATTGAGTACATTTATATATAAAAAAATGCAGTGCATTTATATAACAATTATTACATTATTAATGAAGCAAAGGTTCTTCAAAACGGTCCTTGTTCGAAATGGCACGCAGAGATATGAATGAATCTCAAAGAGCCGAAAATTTCATTAAACCTGATTACGAAAGACAACATGACGACATCCACGCTTTACCCGCCGGCACGAAATTTTTAATTGAGCTCGAAACACCAAACCCGTCGAGTAATAAGTCACCATCTTCACTCAAAAGCACTTTGCCTGGAGAGAAAACTGCAAACTTTATCTCGACGTCACGTCCACCTAAATGCGTCCAGAGCTCATTTGAATGCAAATTTCCTTTTCGGCCTAAGTGAAAGAGTCTTGAGTTCCTAATCAGTCCGCCTTCCCGCAAATGATCATCCCGGTCACGAGTCCGGCAACTTAATCCGGCCCTCCACCTCAACAGAATTCGATATCCTGAGCCGGACTTTACTGGGAGGAAAGGGGATAAGCGGGGTCAGCGAAGGGGGATTAGCCTCCCCAGGGAGCCTCGGGTTTTCCAGAGTCCGGTGGCACGTCCCGGGGGTCGTTCGTCACCATCAGCGTCTTGCCGTTTCCCTGGAAACCCGAACACCCCCTCCCTCACCCTTCGTCGAGGCGTTTTGGGTATTTGGCAAGGAATATTTCTTCGTGGATGCTTGCTCAAGGTAGGAGGGTTAATCTTCCGTTGCCCACTTCGATAAGTAATTCTTTCATTTGGTTACCAGGGAGATTTCGGTGATGAGTGGGTGGATGAGGATGGTTTCCATAAATCCTGTCCGGTGGATAATTAAATAAATTTTTGTTTCTAAACTTGATATATAAGTCTTTCATTTGATAATTAATGATATAATAAATATTTATGCGATGAATAACCATTTTGATTTGTGAAGAATTGTTTTCATGAAATACTAAATAATAAATAATAATAAAATACTTTATCTGCTATTTCTTTTCCGTAAAAGTTGTTTGTCCTCCCGAGTTGTATAGTATGGGTTATTAAACCTACAATTATCGATTATTATTATTATTAGAAATTTATTACATAAGGTTTCATTTGTGTACTTAAATATTTCTGCGATGAATAAAACCAATGTGGTTTGTGAATGATTGTTTTCATAAATTACTTAATAATGGTTCTTTCTTTTCCTTGAGAGTTGTTTCTCCTCCTCGCGTTGTATAGCATGGGATATTAAACCAACAATTATAGATTATTTATAGGATATAAATTTCGATTTGATTATCCAATGGAATTATGCTGGCAAAGCTGACATAAGCGTTCTCTTTGGGATAAAGAAAGATTTAACGAATTGAACGAAGTTGAAGTTCTGAAACAGTTTATTTCCATGACTATGAAATAAAATAACAGCGTTGGAAAATAAGAAAGTTAAAAATATCTTTCAAAAGTTTGCCTGACATTATGGCCCGAATTCATTGTACAAATCTGAGTTGACACTTATGTATAGAATGAATTCTATATAAGTTGCATTCCCTGGAAAAATCAAGCTCATAAGCAGACTTCTTGCGATTCCAATTATCTGTTATGCCATCTTACAGTGAAGGAATGAGGTTCCTTAATGAATCCTGTTGTCCTTAATGGTTCGCACATTTAATTTCAGAGTTCCAATTAATAAATAATTGAATTGCTTTCTCCAATAAAGGTGATTACAGATTCGTGAATTAAAAAAACACGCCGCATTCAGTAACACATTTATATTCGATTAATACTGATTCATATAACTATCCAACTGGAATCTTAATACTTTGATGACCTTATAAGTTTTGTTTCGTGTATTTATCCCTATAATTTCGATTGTTCAATTTTTGATGTTTCTCAATAAACTTATGATACATTTATTAAACTCTTTCTGCTAACGTGATTTTCTTCATAATGTTCTTTTGAATGAAAAGACTCTTAATTCAAAGAAAGTATAAAACTATTTACAGTTTATATTATAGAGATACAAAGAAATTAATTTATGTAAGGTGAATCAGGAAAAGTCCTTAGGTACCCCATTATAACCTTTTTAATTTATTTATTTCGCAAATGTTTAGTTCCTTTCTTAAAATTTCTCTCAGGCATAAATGACTCTTGCGACATTAAATAAAAAGTTTTGAGAAACTTAAAACTTTTCTCGTTATTGTAGACATTTGAGGCCTGTAACATTGTATCTATTCCAGTCTATTCAGTAACAGTTGTTGGAAATAAAGACCGTGCCCTCAACTGCCTCCTTACTGTTGGGCACACGCAATTATTGTCGTTCTTTTTGATTTTGAAAGAAAGAAAAAGCGACAGAAACTTATTCAATTAACTCATTTGAAATAGTAAAGATTTCTGCTGTATTTGTAATAGTTAATAGTGAAATTTAGTAACGTGAAGTATCAGTTTAGAAAATAAATTTGTAATCAACATCGGAACTCTAACTTTTTAAAATTTTGATACGCACTTGCCCGATTTATCCTAACCCTTCACATACAATGATATATTTGGCTCGTGCATCAAATAAAAGAATTTTCGGTATCCAAATCTGTAATTAAGTCCAAATAGCACTTAATTGAAAAGGCAAAAATCGCTTGAACTCGCTTAAGTACCTCAGGTGCTCTTTACGCTATTGAAATCCCCCCAAATAGGATGTGTTATCTAATCGGAGGTTAAATGACCCTTTCGCCTTTGGAGATGTAGAAACTTCACCTCAATTATTTCATACAATTTCCCTGACCACACTTATGCGAAGGAACTATGGTATACTCTTTTAGTGTTAAATTGTATTATTTAATTGTAGAGTTGCATATTAGTAACAATTCGTTTGATTGGAAAAATATTTCTACCTATTAGCAGGCAATGTTTAGAATAGCTATTAAAGATAACCCACCGCAGAAGGATTTATAGAGTAGCATTTATAAAGCGCGAAAGATAGGAAAATATCTGAACATAAACTGATTTATTTGTAGAGCCGAGATATCTTTAAAAAGCAATATACTAAAAAGCTTTGCATATAAACTGCGATTAAAAATAGCCCGCGACTGTAAGCTTAGAAGAATATCTGTTATAACTCTTTTATCCCGATGCGACTTTTTTCTTCTAGATCCTTTAAGATCGAGTGTTTTTGGGAAGAAACGATGGGATTTGGACTCTCCCAACCCGGGTGGTCATTTTCTCCACCCACTGCTATAACTTTTCCTTAAGGCGCACGGAAATAGGCTGTGGTTGGCAAAGATAATTGGACCCCCTACGGCGCTTTTCTCCTAAGCTATCTCAGAACCTCGACTCCCCTCAAAAGAAGGGAACAGCCTCGCTCGGTATGGGAGGGATAAATCACTGATAATTATAAACTCTCTGAAACACGTACAAATTTATTTGAAAGACAGATAAGTCTTCGAAAATCTTAGATGGCACACGAAGATGCATTGATCACAGCAGAAAAACAGTTTAAAGGAACACGCTACTTCATTCAAATAAGAAACTGTCCCTCGCGACTCGGAATCCGAACTGAGACATCTCACTCTTATCGTGTCTCGATTCATTGATATGAACCGTTTTCTAATCGGCAGCAACAAAAAAGAGCTTCGGTAACAAATGGATCGTTTTCGTATCTCGATTGATGAATTGGCGAGATCCTTCGCCGACAGACAGAAGCGGCGCTGATCACATAATCGATTCAGTAATAGATTATTTTCATTACTGTAAAAGAACGCCAGGGAATTGCGTGATAAATGTGGCGACAGATCGACGTGAAAAGGAGCGATCGAGCGTACAGATTATGGCTTCAGATAGAACTCGAAAAATCGCTGCCCTGTCGTAAAACTCGTTGTCTTGTCATTCGAATCGTTATCCCTCCTCATCAGAACCCATTGACGGATTTAATGTCCCTCGGAGCCGGTCAAAGTCCAAGGTTATTTGGTTGAAGTTGGCGGTCCTGCAGGAAATTTGGCTATGAAAAGATGTAAATTAAGACTGGACACTAGCAGGAAGCCTGTTCCATGAGCCAATTTCCTAACAAATCTTAAACGGCAAGAGTTGACGTACGAATTATGCTATGCTGTCACCTGATTCAGGTGTAGATACTGTATCATTCAACTCGTTATCTGCTACAATAATCCTTCAAATTAAATTACTTACTCGGCGAAGCACGGAAGTTATCTGAATTTCAGACTTTTGAAAAATGTTTTTATTTGGGTGAAATCGGTATGTCTTAAAGGTCCTAAAGGAAATTTGGCTATGAAAAGATTCAAATTAAGACTGGTCAGTAGCAGGAAGCCGGTTTCATGATCCAATTTCCAGGCAAATTTCAAATGGGAAGAGTTGATGCTCAAATCATGCCGCGTTGCTATCAGATTAAACTGACTCTCTTTCACTCATCGTAATCCATTACACAGTCCTTCAGTTTTAAGTAGTTAACTCGGTGTAGCTTGGGAGTGATCACAATTTGAGAGATTTCTGAAAAATGATGTTATTTTTCTGATTTTGATATATTTTGAAAGCACTAAAGGAACAAATATGTTATTAAGAATAGTCAGTTGCAGTAAGTCTGCTCTATGAGCTAATTTCCATACAATTTCTATTAAATTTAAAATAGGAAGCGTTGGTGGGCAAACTATGCTTTTATATTATCTGTGTTCGTTGCAGATACACTTTAATTCAAGTAATTGCACTTTCTGAATTGAATTCCATCAATTAATTCACTAGATCAACTGATCACACCTCGTGACTGTTTAAAAAAGAAGCACCTTTTGAAATTTAAACCAACTTCTGTCAAAAAAAGTGTACTTTGTCTGAAATGACCTCAAATGCAAAATTAGAAAAACTTATTGGATTGATTGGATGCTCATGATTTTATTCATCACTATCATTAGAATATTATCTCGAATACTATGTATGGTTCTTTGGTTCTGACAATTAAATTACCTGTGAAGATGCAGTCAAAGAGTAACCTGGAATTTGTGATCAGAAACCTTATCGTGGCAAACTATTAATAATAAACCTAAGCCTTTGTGCCACAACATTAATTTCCCTGAGATCTTAGGAACAATTGACAGAAAAAGAGGAAACTAAGTCAAATGACATATGGCTACAGTAAAGAATCAAATTAATATTCCTTATTTCATATAACAGAATTCGTTCGAAATTTATTTTTCAAAAGTAAATGAAAGTAGGGAATTTTCAATTTTGAAAGATATAGAGAAATATCCGCCTAATGAAACCTATTCAAGATGCTATCAGGGAATTAGAAGCTTTTGAAGGGTGCAAATATACTGTGATTCATGTTCTTATTATACGAGTCAAAGGGAATTTCAAAAACTCTCCTTAATATGGATGGTATTGCTTAGAAACAGATTTTTTTAAATTTACTTAATTTGTATCATATACAAGCTCATCTAAAGTTGTTTAAACATATTTAACTAATTATTACTGAAATTTTAATTTCAATCACCTCCTTATGCACTGAGAACTTTTACAATGATACAGTAATGTTAACAGATAAATTGTGACTATAGTGGTTTTATTTATGGATAAAATTATAAAAAAATCACAAAAATACCGTTCGCACGAAAACTCTAATAATTATCCAGTAAACGCAATTAAAAGATGCGTTTTCAGTGTTCTTAAGTATTTCAACCTGTGCACTTCTATTCATTCTGAAATCGTTCGTCTATTTATGAAAATAATACCATATTTTAAATTCAATAATTTGATTCAGTAATGCGATTTCTGTCTGTGTCTCAAATTAAATGTGATGTAATATTTTAAATTCTTTTAGGTAAACTGCATGATGTCACAGAAAAATTATTAATTTAACAATTTTTATGAAAAATAATTATAATATAACGAAATGAAAAAAAGATACAACACGCATTTTCTCTTAACCTTTAAACCTTGACAGTACTTGAAAGTACTGCTTTAATCAAACATCTTCGTAATACTACTGCTTTTTTTGACGGTATTCCCGAGGACACGAAAATTATAGTTTCGAACAGTGGCTTTTAAGAGCCTCCCTTCTTTTTGGGGAAAAAATAAATTTTTATTTCATTTTAGCTGCCTAAAGCTAGGAATTACAAAAAATCGATATTGTCCAAGAAAGATAGGTAATTTTGCAACTAAATTTTTTTTTAAATTTTGTTGTCCACCGCTTCATAAAAATTTAGGACTTGTAAAACAATTTGTTAAGACATTACCAAAAGATGGCAAATGTTCCAAATACCTTTATTAACGGTTTTCCCGGATTTATACAAAACAAAGCTAGAAGAAGGAGTATTTGGGTTAATATGGAGTCTACGGGGCTGACTTATTTCGTTCCTCTTAGGAGCGCCAACTCTTTACCGCCAAGAACGGAGATGAGAGAACATTTGTTTTGGTTGCGCAATGGTGTTTGCAATGAGTGACATGCGCGCATGCGCCGAAATTGATCTTTTAATCGGTGTTTTGCACATCACGCTATATTGCGCCTCGTTTCAATTGGACTGTTTTGTTCACCGCTTCGATATGACTAGCTGATTCATTCGAATTTCAATAAAACTTCGTTTGGAATTTTTCGGTATGAATATCGGTTCAGTACTCTGTATGTTACTCTGTGTGTTTCGTTTCTCAATGAATAATCGAAGCTACGAGTATTCCGCTATACTGAAAGTGAAGCCACTGATGTTTTTTTTTAATTAAAAAGAATTGCCCGATACACGCTTGAATGCCACAGGCATTGCGTTGCGGAAATTCTCGTTTTCGGAATTTTAAAAAAAACCTAGATTCCTAGCATTCAATGAAAAAGAGTAGCTACTAGTTTCCTGCTATGCTGAAAGCGAAGCCGCTGATGTTTTTTAAAGTTAAAAAAATTGCCCGGTACACACTTGAGTCATTGCGTGCTCAATCTCTCCTTTTCATGTGACGCATGCGCAAGAGAGCAATAAAAAGCGCACTTCACATCCAAAACAGAATTTGGCGACTGCAAATGAAATTGCGCCAAGTAAAATTGGCGAGAAACAGGTGCGCACCCTAAACTCCAGGTTTAACGGTGTTTATACTCCATGACCGTTCCTGGTCCCGAAAGTAGGCAATAGATGGCACCCGAAGGCGGAAATTAAACAATAAAACAATTAGCTCAATTATTTAAATTAATTAAGAAGTTTTTTCCTCTTTTCTCGGGCTATTCTTCACCAAAACTTATTTAATCATGCAAATTGCAATTAAAAATTTGCTGGTAAATTACTTCAGGGTATGAAGGTTTACAGAATCGAGTAATGTGCCAATATTAATATATACAATATCATTTTTGTTTCGAACTCATAATTATTATATATCTTGTACAGGGAAATAACTGAAAATTGGTATTTTGTATCAACTTTAAAGATGCCATTTCCAACTTCTTTATTCCACGACAGTAAGGCCATGATTATAGTAAACATCTTCAAAATCTCTTTTCTTCAGAATCATTTGACTGTAGTTAAATACCATGTGAAAATAAAGCAAACTATTTTCTACAAATTTAAAAAGTCGCTATATTTTTAGACTCAGGGAAAAAGGGGAGAAATAATTTGTGGCAGAAAGTTTTATCAATAAACCTTATAAAACATAATTTAGACGAAACTTCGCAGAATAGCAGAAACGATCGAGTTGGATAACTGATTCTTCTGATAAGTGTTTTAGGAATAAAACTCATAGAGTTTTAAAGCTCTTAAAACTGCTTTCCCATGTTAGTTAATGAAAAATAATTATAAGTTTTCTCTAAAATAATCATTTATTGTAGGGGGAGGGAAAGGCTACATTAGATTAATATAAATCGTTAAGTATATCCCATTCCTGATTAATACGAATCAGACATTTACAAAACGGAAATCCGACAGTGGGCGTTCCGAGAGCGAGGACCGTCGCCATTTTTATTTACAATTCCACTTTTGACGCCCATTGCAGGCGAAATCTCTGATCTCCCGTTGTGTGATCTCATAATGGATCTCTTAAGAGATTATTTTCATTACATCTGCCATAAAAATCTCTGAGGAGTCCGACGCTGATGGATGCGGGCTCAGAATGAAAAGATTCAATCGACCATGAAGACGATATCTCGGATACAACTCTGGAGGAAGCACCATCTATCATGGAAATGGACGGACCTGTTGATTGCACCCATCCACTGATGGAGCCCGAATTCTTACCGACGATATATCAACCGGTCCTCCTCCACCAAGGACAAACCCTACCACAGTTAGATTTATTGGTAGATGAGAATTGAATTCGGGAGCACCATTCAGTTTCTCTCCTATTCATTTGGAAGTAGTATACGGCGATATATTTCCTCTGCTTCTTTCTCCTTTATTATTGTTTATTTTTCATTTTCTCCTTCGCAGAAGGGGGTTTATTTGTTTATTTATCCATACACACCCGTACATTTCTGCTACCCGGGGTTTATTCCAGTCGAAGTGATTTATGTAAGATCGATTCGAATTTATGCGCCATGGTTGTATTTCATTCTTTGTATTATTATTTATTCGCCCGTTCAATTCCTCATCTAAAAAAGAAACTTGGGGGCGAGGGGGATAAGCAAGGAAGGAAGGGAGGAAAAAGAGAAAAGAATGGGTTTCAGATATTTCTCAATATTGCTTTTAAATGTACCTGGGTTTCATTCATTGTGTGTGTAGAAGCCTTTTTCAGTTTCCAAGAGAGAGAATCAAACGTTTCCTCGTTTAGTTTATAAAAAGACCACACCGAAGAATACGTATTGAATCATTGTTATTGGAAATGCATCAACGTTTCGTAAATTATTATACGGAATAAAGGTTCATAAGGAATCTAATAATCCTTGAAGCTATAATGCGGTTCTTTATTACTTCTCTGCAAATATTTGAATGGGAATTTTTGAGTCTCGTTGTTACCAAAATACGAAGTTAAGTACATTTGTACATATATGTCTTGTGGACTGAATAAGAAAAGAAAGGAAATAGGATGCGACAGTCTCATTTTGATTCAGAGTATTATTAAAGACGGTAAGAATAGATATTTTTGAAGACGACGTGTGTCTTCTTGTTAATGAAACTAAAAGTCTGCTTCAGACATGTTTCGTGGTCATTTATGAATGGGAAACAATTTTATGGTTATGAAATATTCGAATATAAAGCTTTGTATTTTTATCCATAAGATCATACTTTATTTTTAGTTTATCCGTTATGAAGTATAGAACGAGAAATTTTGTTATAGTCAAAAAAATTGACCACAAATATTTTTATGATTATCCACGTTTTAACCCTTTAGACACGACGTTTAGATGATTAAAATCTAACTATGAAAAATAGTTTAATTTAATTTTGACAAACTAAAAGAAGTATACCATGGGTTTATAGTTTTTCGCTTTCCCCGATTCCTAGAAATCTCCTGTGACAATATGTCTCAATCGTATTGTCGACTGCGACTATTCCAGTAAAGCATCTGTAAAACTCTCTTTCCTGCCATAAGATTTGCACGCTAGTGAAACAACTTCACAGCTTCGTAACAACAATCTTGTTACGAAGACAACAAAAACATAAGTCCGCCATTTGCAACCTGAGAGTGTTTCCAAGTTTCTTTAATCATAATTTTATTCCCTAATTCCTCAAGAACACTGAAAACATAAAACCCCATTTAAAAGTGGGATTTACATACCTGTAGGGAATGAAGTCTAATCTCCGGGATGTCTATGCCCATTGGAGCCGCAAGGGTTAAATCCTAGTTCCGAAAAAATGTTTTGGAAATATATTTGTCTGTCCGGTATGTCTGTCTGAAAAATACAATACAATAGAGCTTCAATTATCTGAATTAAACGAGGTCAGGCAGAAACGGATACTCGGAAATTCGGATGATAGGCTAAAGCTAAGAAAATCAAAATTTAAAAAAAAACATCGGACGTAGGAAAAACTTAACTCTTATTCAGAAAATTCAGTTTAAGCTTTTCTTTTCCTCCCAAGCGCGATTCGAATAATTAGAGATTTTATAATTCGATTTTGGATTAATGGACATCTACTATAACTTAACCCTTAAATGTCCAATGGTGCCTTTAAGCAACATATCCAATTTTGTCTTCTAAAATATTGAGAATAAGACTGAAGCTCGAATGCCTGTGGTTGCCAATAGAATTAATACTGACATTTTTATTAAATCAATTTACAAATATAGATATAGCCTGAGTGCTATTTAAAACTTTAAAAAAATTGATGTTTTTCACTTGAGACTGTATCTTTTATGCCTTGTTTGTACGCTTGAGAATACCATATTTTATTTTACAATGTTGAATGAAACTCCTTATCAGTTTTAATAGTTCTTAAAATTCGTCTGTGTTTAATATTATAGAATATTATCAAAGATATTTTTTCTGAAATAAAGCCCAGTGTTGTCAGTTGGTAACAAACTGTTTTTCAGCCATAAACCATACTCAAAACAAAATAAAACTTTTAAAGTATTTCTCCCATGTTTTTTTTCAAGAAATGGAAGTCAAAAAACATTTTTAAATCAATTTTTGAAAAATCGGACATTTAAGGGTTAAATGCTTGATGAAATCGATGGAAGGGAAGTCTATCTGTCTGCCCTCCCAGGTGAATGTAAACACGATAGCTAAAAAACACAATGAGCTAGATAGATGAAAATTCGCATCTGGTTTTATTACTATAATTGTAGATCTGTATAAAATTTAGGGCTAAATATATACAAGAGTTGGACATCTATTTGTATGTCTATTCTGATGTATATGAACACAATAGCTTAAAATTGCACAGATTTAGAACATTTTTTTTTTCCTACGTGAGCCCCACGCCCCAGAAGAAAACAATTCGAACACACTGGGGAACATTGGGGACAATTCGAAAATGGACTCGTTTAAAGTTTAAAAGCAAACGTCTACTGTGATTCAACAAGTATACAGGGTGTCCACTAAAGCCCTTCTATCCCACATTAACTTGAGAACTGCAGCAACTATTGCCATAAACTTGGTGTCTAGGTGTAGTAAAGTGACCACGCACTACACGGTGAAATTGGTTACAGTGCCACCTGGCGGCAAACAACGGAGTTAGCGTTCCTATCTCGAAAACGGAACAAGATACTGGACAAAAATCAATTACAAAATTGTAGAAAATCTTTGATTTAGTACGAAAAGACACTTTGAGCGCAATAATACTAAGAACAAAACGTGTAAAACGCGCATTTGTTTAGTCGCGATTTCCAATACTTTTACGCCAGAAAAGCGTAGAAAGAAAATAGAACAATTAGTTATCAGCAGATATTTCTATTTTCGATGTTCGAAATGCTCTCCGCCAACTACAATGCCATCGGGTCGACATTTATTGTTCAAAAGATGATCTCTTCTCCTATTGTCGCGATTTGTTTATCACAGGTTTGGGAAAATCGTGACCAAACAAATGCCCGTTTTATACGTTTTCTTCTTAGCATTATTACGCTCAAGGTGTCTTTTCGTACCAAAATCGAAGACGCTCTACAACTTTGTAATTGTTTTTTTACCCGTATCTTGTACCGTTTTCAAGATAGAAACGCTAATTCCGTTCTTTGCCGCCAGGTGGCTCTGTAACCGATCTCACCGTGTAGTGCATGGTCACTTTACTATACCTAGACACCATGTTTGTAGCAATAGTTGCTGCAGTTCTCAAGTTAGTGTGAGGTAGAAGAACATTAGTGGATACCCTGTATACTTGTTAAATCACAGTAAACGTTAGCTTTTAAACTTTGGACAAGTCCATTTTCGAATAGTCCCTAATGATCCCCAATGTGTTCGAAATGCTTTCTTCCGGGGCGTGGGGCTCACGTAAGAAAACACTGTTCTAAATCTTTGCAGTTCTAAGCTATTGTGTTCACATGCATCAGAATAGACATACAAATAGATGTCCAACTCTTGTACATATTTAGCCCAAAATTTTATGCAGATCTACAATTCTAGTAATAAAATCATATGCCAAATTTCATCTATCTAGCTCATTGTGTTTTTCAGGTGTCTTTGTGTTTTTCAAAAAAGTTTGGGAAACACTGAGTTTAAAGAATAAAATTTCGTATATTGTATTTTAAATCGAAAATATAGATCTGTATCTAAGTTTAGATCCGATCATTTAACCTAAGGATTCGAAATGAACACTCGATTCTCATTACTATAGAACGACGCCGAACTGGAAACTCACATATTGTGAAAGCTGACGAGAATACTACCGCTAATTAAACTGCATTCTCAGAATTTTCTTCAGATTTTAGAAAGTTATTTTTTTCTCTATTTTTGTGTGTGTGCAATATAAAATAGCAAATTTTAGGTTATAAAAATAATAAAAGATACTAATCTTGATATCTTACACTCGAGACATTTTTTTGGTTTAAGAGGGGGATTTTGTGTTAATAAAGACATAATTCCCTTTTGGAAATAAAAGAAATAATATCACATTTTCACACATAGTACAAAATGAAATCATAAGCAATTGTTGCCTGCTGAGAATAAATCTAATTTCGTTGCGACAAAAGAACATCTTTGCAAAAGTACACAAGGTTGCTAGTCTTTCAAAATAATCTATATCGTAATTAATTCTCGTATAAAAATTCAATTTCCCCCAAGCTAATTTCATTTTCAGATGTTTCTGCGGAATTTCAGCATTTTCTGCGTTCTGAAAAGAGGAACGCTGTTAAATTAATAAAGTTTAAATAAAAGAATTCTGTTTAATAAAGGATGAGCAAATTACTAAATTGTGCCACAGAAATTTCTAGAAAGATAAACAAGGCATTGAAGCATTATATTTGAGATAAGAATAAGGAAATTTCATTCCGAATTTTAATAAATAATTTTTCTGATATATTTTCATCTTAGTTCTGTGTTAATATTTAAGATTGCTCTCTTGTGGTCAAGATAATGAATTCTTTAAAGGCATATAAACAATTTTCTGTCTAGAAAAATGCAAAGGAATTCTTTTATCAAATCTTTGTTCTACACATGCATAGTTACTCAGCTTTTATGGATGTTACATGATGCCTCCGACAATATTTTCTCTCGTGTACATATGATGACAGAAACATTTCAGTTTTAAATATTTCCACCCTAAACTTTTCGGCTCTAATGGGCATATAATACGTGCCAAAGATTACACTTCATTCCCTTTTGGTAAATATATCCTACTTTTACATGGAATTTTGTGTTTTCAATGTTCTTAAGGAGTTAGGGATTAAAATTATAATTAAAGAAACACTCTCAGAATACAAATGGCGGACTTATATTTTTGAGCACGCACGCACATTACTCCAATTTCAGTTGGTCTATTTTTTTAAATTTTACAGTTAGTACAACTATATTTATATCATACACAGCGTAAAATTGTTCTTATTGCTCTTATTAAGTAATAATTTAGCCTTTTTAACACCAGATTTAAGGAATTTTGAATAAATTCTTTTTGTGCGATATCATCTCCCAATCGTATTTAACACTGGGACGATATATCTTATCAGGGATCAAATTACTACAAGATTATTGTTACGAAGCTATAAAGTGATTTCCCTGACATGCTAATCTCATGGCAGGATAGAGAGTTTTACTAGAATAGCCCAGTAGAGTAATACGATTGGGACATATTTGTCCCAAGAGATTTCCAGGAACGGGAAAAGTGGAAAGCTTTCAATTCTTAGTTTACTTCTTTTAGTATGTCAACGATAAATTAAACTACTTTTCATAGTTAAATTTTAATCATGCAAAAGCCGAGTCGAAAGGGTTAATTTTCAACCAAAAGTATTTTTTTAAATATGAACAGTCTATAACTATTGGAACTAAATTTTGATTTTGTTTAACTTTTGTTACTTTATATCGTTACCCTTTTTTGTTACTCATGATGTCATTATGTCTTTTGTTTTATGCCAATAGAAAGTTTTGAAAATATTTGCACAAAACTTAACAGAAAAATATATTTTGTCAAGTTTAGGAGTTCAACAAATTATTTCTTAACCCTTTCGGGGCAGTAGTTTCTTGTATAACCACCTCTTTCATGATTTTTTAAGCAGGCGATGATATATGATGGTATATCAGTGAAAGTATATTTTTAAACATCTAAAAAGACAACAGATAAGCATAAGCTCTAGACATTTATTATGAATTTTTATACAAATTTCGTTTATGTGCAGAACGGAAAGCAAAATTCTTCCCTAAAAGTGATAAAGTTCACTGTAATACGAGTATTTTGTATAATTAAGCCAATTTTTAATTAAGTGGTCTGTCCTGTAGAGCGCCGACACAGACACACACACATTCTCCTTTATTAATAGTAGAGATACAGTAAGCTAGATTGTAGAGTTTTGAAGTCTCGCAAATACAATCTGAAAACTTTGAATGTTTATACTATTATTTCAACTAGTAAACCATTTTTAGCATTTCCGTTACAAATAATCAACAGTAGGAACTTACTCTCCAATGATATTAAACATAATATATTTTTTTATATTTTGAATCGAAATTTAGTTTGAGATCGTTACGTCTTTATTTCCGACATCGTAACTTTTCACTCGTAATGTTCACATTAATTCCTATTAACTTAAATAGATTGTTATCAAATGAAAATTACAGCAAAATTCTTTTCGTTATTTATGTATCCATACTTAACCATTTTTCTCTGATACAAAAATAGATTACACCACTTGAACCAATCATCAACTGATAATCACATAACCCTCCCCTCTTCTTGCAAATCCACTTTCGGGTGAATTTATTCATCAAAATCCACTTCCGGATATTCACCTAAATAATCACTCTTGCAAAATTTTCTTGTATTCAAGGATCGTTAAATCACTTCAGTTCGCCATTCCGCTACAATCGCCTGCCAAACCGAAGGATCTTGATTTCGGTGAGGCGCAGGAATGAGTAGTGGTTCTCAAAGGCCCCTTCAAGAGGCTTCTTCTCACACATTAGAACCACATCCACCCTCAAGGGTTTCGCATGGATCAAGATCGTGACAACCTACAATCTAACGGAGCATAAACTCATCCAAGGAAATCACCTCAAGTATACATTCAATCCATTTCTGGTGTTCCGAGCAAACACACGTGAGGTTCCCGTGTGGGGAGAGAGAGGGCACGAAGGGTTGCCTTGAGAGCTTCCACCCCCATCCCCCACCTATGCCCTACGATCTCCGTTAATTAATGTTTACTTAAACTGGACTAAGTGAATTGAAGCCCAAGGCTGTATATATTCTAGACCCTGTTTCCGATTTGACTAATATCGGTGTAAGTAACGCTGGTACTACATCAGATCCTGGATGGTTTTCTGTATGTATTATGTATGAATGTAGCCTCCCGCCCAATGTGAAGGGAGTTTCCATAACCGTAATTGATCTTGGTGTGTTGTTTTAAGAATTTAAATTCACTTTGTGACTTATCAATATTCATAGAACCAATGTTGACAATGTGGCATTGAAGTAACAGAAAGTCACAGAAGAATGACTTTTAAAAGTAGAGAAGAGACTTTTCGTTGATTAAAATGTTTGCTCAGTTAAAAATGCTGTTACATTCCTGAAATGGTGATAAAATGGATTTTTGTGCGTTCCCGCGTCTGGTAAATGAACCTCCGAGAGAAGAGTTCGTTGTCTTTCATGAGATATTTTTCTTTTCAAACAAAATATTCAATTTCTGTGGATGTAGTTTGTTATAAATCTTTAGTTGATTGGATTGATTTGAATTGAATTATCTGATTTGTAATTCCGAAAAGTAACTGAGGTGCGGAATTTTATATATCTTAAGTTAGCAAAATACAATTTAATTATAAAGCAGAAAAAAACCTTAATATCATCTAAAACATCACTATATTCATTATAGAATATGCGAAGAAAACTTTTATAATTTTTTTTCCTGAAATTCCCTTTCATTATTACCTTTTTTCAATATAAATAAAAACTGTAGAATCTGCTGTCCATTTAAAAACACATAATGGTCTATATGAAAAGGTAAAGAACGCACAATTTTTTAATTACAGCGTATTCGCACAAAATTTTCCTATAATTCGTTTCAAATAGTTTACAATAATTAGGCGAAGCGATTTCTTGTTCCTTACTACAGTATTTCTTGTATTGTAAATATATAAACTTGTATACAATGCTGATTGCAAATTTTAACTCCGTTGCATAACTTTTCGCCCAACACTGAAAACAAAATCAGGCTCGGTGCTGTGATCTTGACTTTCTCGTCTATTTCCACATACAGATGTCTCCTATATTATGTAATCTAAAGTGATCCGGCCTATGTGCTTGTTATTCATCAAACATTTTCGAATAGTATCAAAAAGTATAGTATCAATATTTGCTTCAAAAGTGTCCAAAATTGATACTTATATTGACAGTTTTTACCACTCTTGTGTTTTGAGGACTCATCTTTAAACTTGATTTCGATGACTTCATAAATAAAGGGACATATGTAATTGTACTTCAGTTTAAATAATACACACTTTGTAGAAATAAATGTATTGCATGTCTACAAATGAATGAGAGTGGCAACGGGCAACTGAACAAAAAAAGTCAAAAGAGTTTATAATAATTTCATTCAATGTGAATGCCATGTCACTTGTTAAATAAATTTTTGTTAACATGGTACTTTTTGTTAATTCCTACTAGTCGCTCGTATATTAGTGAAAAGTATATTGGGTTATTTATTTCGATAACATTATTTTCTAAAAGGCAATTTCTTCTTCCCATTGATAGTTTGATCTGTAGTTTGTTACATACCTGTAGTTCTTGTGACCACATGAAAGATTTCATACATCTAATTCTTTATGTTTCATAGTTACATGTAGATAGGTAGGCAAAGAGCCAGTCTGAAAGACGTCATTCCAAATATTTTAATCAAACTCTCAAGATAGAATATTTTTGACAATTGCAATACTCTTTCTATGTATTCAAAGTACAAATGCTCTTCATATTCGTCATTTTTTTCATTATATCGAGGAAAACACGTTGTTATATACAGAAACTCACATCACGCGTCAGCTACCATTACATCAGATCAAACCTCTTAAAAATAATATTCTTATCTGTAATAGAACATGACAGCTTAAGTAAAAAGTTGAATCACTGTACAAGAAAAGACACAGTTATCTAACTCCGAAGTAGTTTTCGTCTGCGATACCCGAAGGCATGTCTGAGTGGCGACTCTAATGTAACTTGTTACCTGATGTCTGTCCTTGTTAAAGGATAGGACTAGAACCTGCTTTTAACTATTAATCCAATTAATTACTCGTCAGTTCACTCAACTTGTAAATAACCCGAGGGTTGGCTGGTTTTTCTTTCCCTGCAGCAGTAGGACTTTGAACTTCGGCATTTTGTGAATTGCCTGTTAGGAGAATCAAACAATCGTAGTATTTTCTAGTATTAAATGAATGTAGCACAATGACTAACATTCTGGATTAATCAAAGTTTTTGTTTCGATACAATTGCCTTTGTTAAAAATGAAGTTATTCGTTATCCCTAGTTGTGGAATCAGATTTGAAATTGTTTTGAAACAGTTCTTTGTTGTTCTGTGCTGAACGTGACTTTTGAATAGGTTTGTTATCCCAAAGGAATTGTTTTAATTTTAAAAAAAATCACATTATCTTTTTTAATCAATTCATCTGTGGCATTTATTGAATTCTAATCTTTGAAAGTTCGGTGCATTTGCATCATAAAGCGTGCGTTCCCTTTATTTTTTGGGCTTCTGCAGTGTTTTGACATAACATGTAGTTAGAATAAAAATACTCCCATTCCGAGCTCTGTAGAGAAAAAAATTAGCGACCATGAAAACGTTACAACCTAGTGATATGCATTTCAAAACATGGGGAAAAGAATAAAGCAAAAAGTGTTCCGAAATTAAAAGGAAAAGGTGATAGCCAAACAGCCTTATGATAAACAAAATTCAAGTCATGCCATATAATAATACAATAACAGCCGAGATGCTTATTAATCACGAATAATAAGTAATATAAGACATAAAAAATAACTATCGTTATAAACCTCTCCAAACGTCTATTTAATTAATGTACTTATATGAAATAAAATAAAGTAAGTAGATCGAAGCAAAAAATTGGTAATTTTTACCATGTGCATCTTTTCTTCTAATTTCTTGTGCCGTCTTTTTCCATTGTTCTGCATACTATCGAGAATTCGTATCCATATGAATATCCGGTTCAGAAACCAAAGAATTCCATCAAAGGTTTACCTTGTATGTGGGACAAATGCTCATTAAATCTATAAGAATAATTTCTCAAAACCTTCATAAAAAAGCTCATTGGATAGATGTTTAAATCTTTTAAAAGTTTCAATTTAGTCTGGATGTAGGTTTTGGTCTTCCAACATTTTTAGAATATCATTTTTAAACTGTATTATTCAGAAGTTCTTTGTTCCTTTTGAATACTTTTTAATCGCAGTACCATGACATATAACGTATTTTTATGTCGCTTAGTAATTCGGCGTAGTGAATAAAAATATCATTCACAATTAAATAATCATTGAAATTTTAATTTTTACCTGAACTTCAATTGTTTACAGCTGAGCGAAGGATGTTGGGGATTAAGATACTGCTGCGGTTTCTATTTCACTTTTCAGTTAAAGAAACAAGCTAATATACACAGCAGATTTTCGGATATATTAGTACTTGAATAGTGACCACGGTGGCCTGTAGTACAATCTCGGCTTCGAGGCAGGAAAGTCATGAATTTGGCTGAGATCTCGGTAAATCTGCTTGAATTAAACTAGTGTAATGTGAAAACTTGAGGATGAGCTGCCGCCTCAAGAGTGTTCTCGTCGTCTGAGCAAGTTTTAAATTAAAATGCCCTTCAATACTCCTCGGGACGTTAATCGAACAAATCAGTAAACCTTGAATGGCCATCCTCCGATTACAAATTCCTCATTCTGCCATTATGCTTTTGGGAATTATTAGCAAGATAATTCCAAATGCTCTCCACCTTAAAAACTGTAAAATTTGTTCTGAGGATCAAAAATAGACGAATCTCCATTTCTAAGGTATTTTCACAGATGCAAATTGGTAGTAATTTAAGGCCAGCATACAATAAAAATCATAGAATTTTGTCTGAGGGTCTAAAAAATGAATAATCCGACATAAAAAGCTCACATTCTTAGCTATAAAACTTTTTGCATAATTCCAAATTTAAAAATGTATTTCGCAAATTGTCTTGCTTTCTTTGTTGAACCATCATCGTACTTTAACGCTGCTCTATTTAACTTTGATCATTTATGAATAATTCTAAGCAAATTCGCATTTGTCGCTGCAATTTAGATTTTGCTATAATAAATATAAATATCCATACGGTCCCGATAATGTAATTAAGGAACTGTAGAGAAATTTTACAAACAAACTGCAAGATACAATTCTTGCAATTCTAATATCAATATTAATTTAAAAATACTCTTTACTTGTCTTTATTGTTTTTGAACAAGAGCAAACACCCTGCTTTTATGCTGCATCGCTTTTTTTCTCAAAGCACATCTCTTAATTCTTTTCCTTGCAAAAAGCAGTAAAAATTGTCCGCTCCGTTTAAAATAATCTTCGATAAATTCCTTCGCTTTGATGTACTTTTATTAAAAGCACGAACGCAACAGCAAAGCGGCGAAAGGAAAATATAATTTTATTCGCATGATTGTCTATTTTTCCGTTAAAAGAAAAGCGTATGGCAGACGCAAAGTAGGAAAAAAGAACTAAAAATAATAATCTCTAATCCTAAGTCCATTAAAATTTCAAAAGAGCAATACCGTTTCTAAAAGCGTAAAATGCAAGCAAGGGAAGCAAAAAAATCTATTTAAAAATAAAGGAAGCAGAAAGAAAACGCACATCGAAGGCAGCAAATATAGATTTGACAAAGTACATACTTTGCTATTTATTTACCTGCTTTATGCTGACAGCAATAGTTTTTAAGCTGAGGTAGGACGGGTATTCTTTCCCTGTTAATGTAATTTACAGGGAATTGAAAGATGCTTCCACCACAGGGGATCTGTAGTATTGAGTATTACAGGAAAGAAAAGGACGGCAGAGGAAATGTGAATTTCAAATCCCTCTTCGAGCTTTGTGCGTTTTATGTCTCGGAGACTTTTGTACTAACAACAGTTTTCCTTTCTCTTCATAGCAAAGGCATTATTCCCTTGCTTGCTTTCTTGTTCTCAAGAAAAAATGTAAAAAGGATAAAAGAAAAAATATGAAGGATCAGGTAAAGGGAGGGGGGGAATATAAGATGCAAGCGAAGCGTTTTTTATTTTCATTTAGTTGGTGCTTTGCTTATTTTGCAAGAAAAATCGAATTTTAAGACTTTTCGAATAAAAGCAGATTTTGAAAATTCTAGTTCTTTTCCATTACTGAATGTTGCATGTTTGTGTCATTTGAATTTTCTTCCGATGATTAATGGGTTTCTCTTCTATTATCCAATCAAATGATTCCCGTTTTTGCTAGCATTCAGCGAGATTCGCAAGCATAAAGATTTGGTCTTTTAGAATGGAAGGAGACATCACTCAGTTGGTCAATTTTTTCTTTGTTTGTTTCATTTTATTTTTATTAGCATACACTGCATATTTTACACCTTTCTTCTTTAAGTGTTTACAAATAGAAATCACTCGAATATGTGTGATACGTTTCTTTAGCAGTTATAAAAATAAGATGTCATTGTTGAATCGAGTGATACGGTAGTTTCTGATTATATGATTTATTTGTTGCTGTCAGTTCTCAGATATGCAATTGATTATTTATGTGTATGAATGAGAAGAAGTTCTTTTGTTACACTGATATTTGTATATCCTTTCCATTCCTTAGCATTCTATAAAAACAAGATCTAAAACTATAATATCATGATTCATAATGCACCGGATGGTCACTCTATCCAGAACATTTCACCAAAAAAAATCAAAGTCACAAGAACGATAGATCTCGATGGTCTATATTTCAGAATATGGGAAATGAATGCTGCAAATAAGTTTCAAAAATAACGGCTAGGCAAGAAAGGCCAACAGCCCACTGTATGAATATACTTCGTCCTGTGCCCATTCAACCGGTTCAGTTATCGTAATGGTTCGTCGGGGGCACAGGGCGGCGTTCTGTATAAATATACTTCAGTACATGTCATATAATAATGCGATAACAGCCGAGATGCTTACTAATGACGATGTATGAGTCGTGTAGACAATACAATAGATACTAAGAACTTCAAAACAATCAGTTTTCGCTTTAGCTACACTATATAAAGTTAAGAACTTTAAGGCAAACAAATATGCATTTTTATCAGATTTTTCTTGACATTTTCTCTCTTTTCTAGGATGTGTTCTTTGTAACCCTGTGTTCAGAAATATGTAACACCAAAATTTCGTGATATTATAACCATTTCTTTATTTTATGCAGTGCTCTAAACATGTAAACTTTAATTCTACAACGCTGTACATGCTTCTGCACGCCCTTAATTATCCAGCTTGTTCCAGAATTTTTACTTCATAGTTAGAGTTCTGGACACTCGAGGTTCCAATATCAACCATTTATAAACAGCTGGTACATAAAATATCTTGTGAAGGCTAAAATGTCCTTACTGTGGAAGTTGAAAACGGAAGTACTGAGCTTGTCATCTGGCAGTGCTGATTCAGAACTTAACGTCATTTAGCTTGACTCAACCATTCTTACTGTATCTAATATTCATGATAAAATGGCGCTGACATTTATTTTGTATCCTCAAATATGCGATAATCGTGGTGATAGTACATCATTTTCAAAATTCCACAACACATTAAAAAACCTGTGTCACTTCAAAGTTTTATTCATGCTAGGCTATTCACATTAAGATTAGATCAACGGGATATGAGAAAAATATTTACTTTGAATTCATATTCACAAACATAAAATAATAAAACAGTACAGAGATGGTTAATAAACTTAACTTATTTTCTTACACATTTCTAGAAGCCTGTTAGATTTCATTCCTAAACAAAGACGCAATTTTTCCCTGAATTCCTCTTCGATCCAAGATTTTTTTTCAGAAATATCCGAGAACATTTCCATTGATGCGGGAAAAATCAGAAGGGAAAGGGGGTAAAAATAAAAAAAAAATCTCCTCCGAGTTACTTTTCCATCCATTTGCACTAGGGTACTGCTACAGCAAACAACCGCAAAATCGAGTTTTGCTAATCTCTTTGATGCATCAACATTGCATCCACCATCTCCTTCTCACCCTGGTGGCTCTCTGCCCCAGTCCACCCCCCGGTAATTTGTTACGGTCACTTGGAGACGCAACTCCTGCCCCCTCCACCCACCTAAATCCCTTTCCACTCCCCCTTCCTCCAAACGAAAAGTAATCCTCTTTTCCTTGGTCCTCCTGGGAGATTTTGGGGACCAGCTTACCTGCATCAACGACAGGTGCTTCATCAGAACTTTTTTCCTCCAGACGGAGATATTTTTCTTGTCTTGGAGCGTCGATGCACCAAGATAGATGCTAGTGAAGTCGGAAGAGAGAAAAAGATATGTGTGAATTTAAGGTCGGTTTGGTTCTTTATTAATAGCAACATCAAGAACCCAGCGGAGGGCGAAACTCGTGGTTTATAGTCCTGGCCCTCGAGGGATTCATTAGTTATCATATACATTGTAAAGGTTTGTTGAAGATCGTGTCGCCAAAGTTTGGAAGTTTGCTGGAGACACTTTCGGTGTCTATTTTATCTACACATATTTGTTACCCTGGCGTTATACATGGCTTGACTGTTAAAGAACTCGCTGTTTTTTTCTCTAGAATATGTTGTAACGATAATCTGAATTGTTAAGAGTAATTGAAAGTTGAGCAGCAAAATTCACGATATTTTCATGGATGCTATTTGGTTAACTCATCGGTATCTTTGTAAAGATTTCGTGAAGATCGCAACACCAAATTTTGAGGGTTTTTCCAAGAGACGTTTTAATATATAAATATTATTTTCATTTTATGTGCATTTGCATCGTATTCTACACATATCTGCTGCTTCATTTTATTATATCGATTCCATGACTTTTAAAGCTCTTAAATTAGTCTTCTTCAAGATTTAGCGGTCACAGAATCTATTCTAAGGATCACTGAAAATTATACAATCAAAATTTAGAAATTTCATTCATATTGTTTGCATGAATTTCTGCATTAATGTCCTGGATCTTTAATATAAAACACTTTTCGCAGTACTTTTGGGGCTTTATTCTGTATTATAGGCTTCAGTAATATTATTTAAGAACATTATCGAAATTCGATGCTCCATTAAAAAAGTATTATGCATTCAAGGTATATATACCTATACCAAGATATACCAATACTTTTTTCTTTTATACACAGAACCGTCAATTAAGGTTTTATTTTTAAATGAGAATTTTTAAGAAGTTTTGTATATTGTCATATTTGCTTAATAAATGAAAACTGTATATTAATAGTAAACAATGAATAAATTAATGATATTTTCTTTATTAAAATTTTTAACGCAGAATCATTTAGAAAAGAAGAAAATATTTTAAAGCATTACAAAATCCATGCATATATAAAATTTGAACCCAAATTTTCAAAACTCACACCAATCTTTAGAAATGCCCAATTAATTTTAGCTGATTGAACACAACGGCACCAAATTATTGTGCATTTTTTCTTAAATAATATTTATAGCTATAACAATAATCATAACATGTAAAATAACCATCCTGTTAAACAAGTTAGTTGTTTCAGATTCTGAAACCAAAGCACATTCGGAAAAAAAAATTTCAATAGCATTATAGAGCACCGAAAAAAACATACATGTAAATCCCAACAGAAAAGCGAATGGTCTAAAAATTTTTCTTTTATCTGAAAACGATCAATTCCTTTTCCGAAAATAAATATTAGCTCTCAAAGTGAAAGCTAAAATTTATATCACTTTGTCGGAATACATCTATACAAATACAAGAACTTTTTTTTCCATCTCATACGTCACTTTTATTGCTTATGAACTCTTGGCGACTTCTCAAAATACCGCCAACGCAAACAGCGTAAGTTCGCCATTAAATCTTTCAATGGAAAAAAATAACCCATAAATCAAGCGAGGCAAAGACAGTAACCGCTATACAACGCAATCAATCACGGACAATCAATATTCTTTGTAGTCCGGCCTGGCAGGCATTTTCGCCCGGACTCCACGTTCGACTCGGTTGTCCGGCCTTTCAGAGTCAGTTACTCTTGACTTGATTTTGGCAGACGTGAGCGGTGTCAGGACGTGGTTCGCACCACCTTTTTTTAAAGTGTTTTTTGCTCCAACTGTGGCATGTCGTGTCTCTGAACTTGTCCGACAGAAATCGTGTGAAAAAAGAAGGAACAGGATTTCTTCAAGTTAAGTAATTCTACTTTTTTCGGTTTGGAAGAAGCACTGATGTTTAGAAGGGATTTTTCAAAGTGCTTTTTTCGTAAAGATAGTTATGGTATGGAGAAGGGAATAAAAGAAGTAATCATTCAGCCGATGCTTTTACTTTTGGAAAGATGTAGCAAAATTGTGCGCAGAATGTGCTTCAGAATTTTTTTACTAGTTATCTTCTATTTACTTCTTTCGTATATGATGTTAAAAAGGGAAGGTATTATTATTATTGACACCCTCACTGGCCCAGCCTACCCGAATAGGTGTAAAGCCCAACACGGGCCAGCGGGGAAAATAGACGATCACTGACAGCAAGACAAGGACATTCCCTATTAACAAGGGTGGGAATTAATTACACAATATAATTACAGATCATTTTTTTTCTTTTCTAACAATGTTGGCGAACAAAGCAATACAATAAAAGGCACCATTAAAATTCCATACATATAAGGAGAAAAGACAATAAAGACACCAAGAAAAGTAAAACAAGATCACACAATTCTAAAATTTTATAATTTAAAAATAAATGCCTCGCAGTTAGTACCCTTATTTACAATAAAACCAATGCCTCAACAACTCTAAAGAATTTTAAAACAAATAAATCCAGAAAGTAAAGCCAAGTATTCAGCAGAGTGAACCCGGGGCTTAGGAAGGAAGGGCCGTACAGACACAGTGCCCAAAGTACCCAATCTCTCAAAATTTCCGGCAGAAGGACCGAGTGTGAACCCAATAATACAATTTGTTTAAATAAAAACTCCATGTGTAAGACATCAGATAAAAATTATACACACACATATGCACATGCATATATGTAAATATGTATATACACGCATACATATACACCCATATATTTAAAGAGAAGGTATTGAAAACCTCGAGGTTTGATGATCTCCACATTTTAGGTATAAAAGCCAGAAAACCCATTTTTGGAATTATGTCTGTGTGTCTATCGGCTGGCTTCTCTGTGAGCATGATAACCCGAAAACGGAAAGGGCTAGACAAACAAAATTTGACATGCGACTTTCACCCCGAAATTGTGAATTTGTGTCAAATCTTGAATTAAATCCACCAGATTGAAGTCTGTCTATTTCTCATTTGTGAGTACGTGAACATGATAGCTCGAAACATAATAAACAAATAGGATGAAATTACACATGTGATTTTAGCAACTTCATTTTTTATCTAATTGCTGTCGAATTTTGGACTAAATTCGTCAGCTGTTTGACTGCCTACTGGTCTCTGTCTTCGTGTATCCATGAACACGATAATTCAAAATCGCAATGAGCAAGATAAATGAAATTTGATATGTGGTCCTGATACTAAAATCATAGATATATAATTCTTTTTTGGACCCAGAAGGTTGTCAGAGTGGAAGAGGTCAAAAATTCATGTTTGATACCATTCATTATACTACGAAGCAAAACACTAAATGCAGTGTATTGTGAAAATACACGGACCGGTCGATATGAGATTACTCTCAATGATTTTTCATCTTTCGCTTTGAAAAAATTATTTCCGTTTATCAAAACCGCTATCGTTTTTAAAACTTTGACATAAAATTTTTCGGCGAATTCTTCCAATCCTTCTGCTTTTGCAGAATTTCAAGAGTCTAAAAAAATTCAAATGACGACATCCAAAAATTAAACTGAATTAATACGTTATATATATTTATATGTTTTATATAATTAATATATTATATATATGTTATATATATTATTATATTTTTAAAATATCAAAGTGACAGTGGCGCAGCGAAGGTTGAAAATTAGCAAGAAAGTTCCTATTGTACCAGCCTTCAAGGGCGTAGCAGCGACAAAAAAAAATTGTCTATTGATTTCACTATATAATGTCAAATAAGATGGGAGGAAGGCGAAAAAAATGATTTACCCATTGCGCCACATACCCTTGCAACGCCACTGGAAGAGGATATGCAAAAAATCACAAACTAATCACCCGGAGTATCTAAGTTATTGCTCTTTAGGTAATAAAAAAAGGGAGAAAATTTCTTTTAGGTCCCATATTTGTTTTATTATTTAGAGAATTTCTATATCTACCTGTAATATAAAACTCAACAATGATTGAAAAGAGTCGAGTTATTTTCTCGACGACATAACTTTTCTATTGCTACAGAGAACTCTGGTTAAGAAAAAATCTTGCTAAAAATTGAAAACTATCGGCATCCTGTGTCTCATTGCATGTTTTAAAGCCGTGTTATTTTTAAAATCTGAATTTTATTAGGTTTCATTATTAGAAGACTATATAAAAATATAGCTTGCTAAATATAACTATAAAATAAAATCTATTAATTCATTTTGAAAACAAGATCCATAAATTATTGCTGTTAGTAGAAATATGAAACTTTTAAGAAATATAATACTCAATTTTATTTACGTAAACAAACACAAGAAAACAGACTGCAAAAAGATGATTAAAATATGGCTTAAACCAAAGAAACAACGCAGCACAAAAAGCATTTCATAATATTTTCAAATAATATGGAGATAGGTTTTAACAAAAAAATTATTCACACATGACGTACAGTGTATTGTTATAATTCAGAGCATTGAATAAAAATTTTGACGTCATTATGTTTGTTATTCAGATTGACTTTACCCAAGTTTTGATTATGTCTCTGACAAGCGTTTTTTTGCTTCTATTTTTAATTCTCTGTAATTCTCGAAAACGATAAAATTTATTTTTTCATCTACTCTACCTTTTTTCCTGTTCTATTGCTCCTAATGAAATTCATACATAAAGAAGAAATCATAGTTTAATTGCATAAGTTTAATTCTGTTGATAAAAGCTATTAACGTTATTTAACTTTAGAAAATTCAGATAATCGGTGCCAACATACAGAGAATATAGAATGGAAAATGTCAGTTTCTAGGGGGTAACATATTACTTGAACATAAGAATTTCCTCAGGACTGAAGTTACGATCATAAAAATGATCCTTGACTATTCAAATTTAATATGATGATAGGGGCACTTAAAAATGAAAACAGTAAAGTGTAACTTTCTAATAAGATATCATGATTCACTCACAAGTTTGAGTGAAATCCAAAGAAAAACCACTCACGAGTCTTCACTATTTAGATGAAAATTTGGAGCCCTGTTGAATCGCATTTTCATCGATTGAGTTTATTTATATACTTACTAGCTTATATATCCGGCGTTTCTCGAGATGAAAATATTTTGAAGTCCAAGTACTTTTAACACTTTCAATTTAATAAAAGAGTTTTCCGCCGAAGCGTCTTTCGTTGCTTTTCGTTAATCCACTGACCCTTTACACCAGCAGTGAAACACCTTTCTTCTTTTTCTCTCCTTAGTTTGAACCACCTGGCAAGAATCTCGTAGTCCTTCGTACTCGATTTCCCCCTCTCCATCATTGCTACGGCAACAACAGAAACTCTTTCATATCTTGGATTTTATTGCCAAAACTACAGTTCTCTTCACTTTAGTGTTTTTGTCAATGACCGGAAAAAAACGCACAGTGTTCTTTCTTTTTCTCCTTAGGCCCTCTCCCTCCGGTTAAAAGTGGGCTCAACAATCTTGGAGGATTTTACACACTCATTATGATCATGATTTTCGTTAATTAATTAAATATCTTAAGAATTAATTAACTCTGAAAGTTGAAAATAGCACCGTTGACCTAGAAATATGCTCTAGAATGTTGTGTGGAAATTTCATTTAGCTACGGTTCACCGTTTATGAGGAGTTCTTGTGACTGACAGACAGACCTACAGATACATGTATTTTCTGTTTTATATTATAGATTTATAAACAAACCCTTCTAACACTGATTATTATTGTCACTGGCAGTCCAAATTGACAGCTGCAAGCGACCGCATTACTGGCAAATGACTGTATGCGCGTCTCTATGAATCTAATATCTGTATAAATTGCTTTACAACAATAACGAATTTCTTTTTAAATACATTTTGTTAAGCAAAATATCGATGATTATTCGTGTTTAAAATTGAATTGTGTTGAACTATTTGAATAATAATGACATCAATTAGTTACTTTGAAATAATTAAATGTATTGCATTAACATTAGACATTCACGTAACACAGACACAAAATACTTATAAGAAGTAAGATAAGGGTTATAAACTAATCATTAACAAAATCCTAGTCTAAAGTGTTTGAATACATGTTCACTAACTCGTCTCTCAGTTCAGACTGACTCAATCACACCACACGGTGGCGCTATTATTACCTGTGATAATTAAATTTATTGCATTAAAATTACACATTTACAAAACACAAAATACCTAGAAGAGACAGAATTAAGATTATCGACTAATAATTGATAACATTTTAGTGTAGGGGGGAGGCTTGGGTTTATGCTCACTAACTTCTCGCTCAATTTAGACTGAATCGTCACAGTCACAACCCACGGTGGCGCTGTAATTACAGGGCCTGTCCTTGGTGTGAATAACGCGCATCTGTTACATACATTTTTAATACCTTCGTGTCATATTCAGGGTTATTTAACTGGGCGTAATGATGCACTGCACAGTTTTCTCCTAATTGTCAATTTGAGTTGTGGCAGAGAATAGATAGATGTACACAAGACTTAAAACCTTGCTAAAATTAAACCCACCCGCCACTTTATCAAAGGGTTGAGAGAATTCACACGCCTGACTTCACTTCCCAAAACTTTTAAAATTCCACTTACCTTTGTTTCCAAATCACAGCAAGCAAATAAAGGGAAACCTTTATCTCCTTCTGCATAGAGAGCCAACGGAGCGTTAAGAAATAATACTCCTAAAAACGGAATCGAAACTCAAATGGTCCCCCATGTTATGTATGGAAAGATGGATGCATGAAACGCTATAAAAAAGTCCTATGGGCTTTTCGTATTGAGGAAAACAGCAACGAATCGATTGGAACGCAAGAGGCCGAGTCTTCCCGCCATTTGTTTCTCAAAAGTAGCAAAAAAAGGGTCCTTTTTGGAAGGAAGAGGTCCTTTCGATGTTTGTGCTTTATCTTATCTCCCTTTCCAACATAAAATGGTGCTTTATTCTTCCTGTTTTAGACAAGTTTAGTGTCAGATGATCTGTAAATGTAGACGAAGGAGGATTTCAAATCGTGCTTTGTTTGACTGGGTTTCGCAAAACTGAGTGCCGTGGAATTTGTTGGTGTATTTTTGAAATTGTCTTGTTTTGCATACTGACGTGTTATTCACTCAGACGTGTGCGTGTTTTATCGTCTTAATACGTGCTTTTGGAAAAAGCATTTATGCAAATTCTTTTTTTGTTGTTGTTAAATCAGAAGCACGTACAAAACAATTAAAACATTCAAATTCTCAATTTGTGGAAAAGAATAAATGAAAGAGCAGTTAAATATACAGCGTGGTCCCTGAAATTTTGGATATTGAGAAAGATTTTAATCTTATTTTGCCACTTTTAGAAGGCTATCGTACAATAAACGCAAATATTTATAGATTTTAAAAAGATCTTAAAGCCGAATGCTGTAGATTAAAAGCAGAAATAAATTATTAATGATTTTAAAAGAGGTGTGGATGACACTGCTACTTAAAAAACTGTAAAGTTCTATAGAATTTCTTTCCATCTTTTCAGCCAGCAAGCACATCAGCATATATGCTCAGAAAAGTGAAAGATTACACAATAGGCTCTATAGATCAATAAAAATATGAAGTATCTTTCTTGTTTGAAACTGCTACTGAATTTAAATGATATATTTAAATTATTTTAATTAATTTAAATTATTTAGTTATTTTAATGTAATTGCAGTAGTTGAATCCTTATTTCTGATCCTTGTATTAAATCTCTTCTGCCGAAGATAAATTCAGATACCGCATAGAATTAGGGATGTAAATAAAAAAGAATCTATTCTCATTTCAGGCTACTTAATTTGCAACTGCGATTGAAAATATATGCCCTCGACATCTTTTATGATTTGAAATGTTACAATATTATGAAGAACATTTTATTTTGATGTCAAAGACTGCAAACTGTACATGCGTCTAGTCCAAATAAAAACGATTTGGACTAATGAAATATCTTAATAATTATGTATTCGAAAACCATCTATGGATTAATAATGTTGCTCTGTTAATAATTTTGTAAAATCTTATTATTTTATTTAAAATGATTAGTTATACTAAAATCTTATTACACCGTGCAAACTGATTTTAAATAAAATTAAATAACTTGATTTTGATGGAAAGTACTTCACAAAAAACGTAAAATACCTATTTGTTAGCAAATTAAATAATTTTTTTTTTATTTAAAACAGCTGAAAGGAATCTTAAACATCCACCTTCTGCACATATTTCCGTCAAAACAATTTTTGTTAAATGAATAACTCCAGCCTGCCTGCTTCAATTTCGCTTCTAAAGGAAACTTAATCAAACTTACATGTTTTCTAACAAAATGTCTAAAGTTTTATGAATATGCACGAGGAGTTTCATCATATATTCTCGTATATTATTTTGCAAACTACTAAATATTATTGTTGACGGAGAATTTTGTTCCTCTGTAACATGTAGGAAAACGATACAACATAAACCGATAATACAAAGACCAATAATACAGCAAGACACAACTTTTACTAATAAATCTCATTTGTTGACTTGCTCTTCCCTTTCTACTACTGACAACTCTATTAAACTAGACAACACACGGCATTAAAAACAGAAAAATCGTCTTACTTTCCAGACGACGCAATTTAAATATAATAATATTTGGAAAAGCGAAAGTTTTATAATGCTCCTCAGACAAACACATACAAGCTCCCTTATCAGAAAGCATATTTAGGAGGAGTAGAAAAGCTTCCGACAAACTTCATTCACCGACAATAAAAAAGAATGAAATCCTCTCCCAGTTTGTTATGCCGGCAAATATATCTCAGCTGCAGCATAAAGGTTAGGTACTGAGAAAAAAAGGCTTAATGAAAAAAGTGCAAAAGACAGCATTGACAACTCTCAAAAAATCAAACAGATCAGTCCAAAATCCTCTTTTCCGAAGTATTTTTGCATAACTTTGATCTGCCAGCGGCATTTACTGTCAAAAAACATCAAAACACAGCACTCCGGAAAACGAAATCGAAGACAGGCTCTCAATACACATAAACCAGCAGGGCTTGTTTGTTGGGGGAACTTTTTTTAGCTCCCTCCTTTAAAACAAAACGGAAATAGATACGAAAAGCAGAGGAGAGACAAAAAAATATAAAAAATTCTATGGACTGCTACGATCCTTTATTTTTCCTTCTCTTATTTATCTATTCTTTTTCCTCAGTCTCTTTGCATGTTTTTGTGTGTAGGCTACTGTTTTTTCTCCCTTTCCTCCTCTTCTTGTCTTCCTGGGTATATTTTTTTGCCTCTGATCCATCAATTTTCCCAACAGAGTGCTTCTAGTCCCGGAAAACATGTCGGTAATCCCATAAGGCATAACAACTACAAAGACGCCTCTAACCTCCCCTCCCCTACCACTCCTCTCGTTTTCCCCCATTTCCACTGTGGTTAAGTCAAGGAATAAAATAGTGGATGGGGAGGGGGCAGAGAGAAGCCTTCCTCTTATGACGTCAAAGCAAGAAGACTGGACTTTGAAACAAATGCATTTTAGCTAGACAGTCAGCGCCCTCTCGCGGGAAGAGCGTGCATATGTATGTATGACCGCTTTCCGAGCTAGCTGAGTGGTTTTTAATGGACCATGACCTGAGCTGAAGACCACATGGGACTGCAGGATCCCTTTCTCTTGTGGGATTTGTTGTCTTTTGATCGGGTTTTTCTTTCCTGTTATTAGTATTTATTTTTGACAAAGCAACACATGTTCTTTCGCTCTACTTGTGTATCGTAACAGGCACTTAGAGTTCGCCTCCTTTTTCCGATGAACGATCAGCTCAACTCGCTTGCCTTTGTTTTTTATTGGATTTGGTCTCGTGGTTGAAGTTTGAACATATGCGTTGTAAAAGTAAAATAAAAAGGAAGATCAAATGTGGCATATAAGTGAATGATGGGACATAAATATGTTCTCCTTGTGTATTGAAGTTACGATTATTCGAACCAAAGTGATTTGAGGACGCTTACACAAAGAAACTCGGGATACATTTATTAAATGCGTTTATGTGTTAACGAATAAATAAAAACTCAGTAAATTTATGTGGCCAACACGTACACGAAATATGTATTTTTCATTGTAACAACGATGTATTTAAAATTCTTAGAGAATAAAATTGACAGTAAAATTCGAATACAGATAACACCACGATATGACTTTTAAAAAATCGCTGTAGATTTTGCTTCTAGTAGAAAAATTTATTAAGCTTAAAATAATTCAAAAACATTTTTAATTAAATAAAAAGGATTGTCACACATATTCTCCAATTTTGGCCATGTCAATGAAAAGTTTTGATGAAGAATTTTAATAAAAAAAAACTTTGGAACAAAACATCAAAGCAGCAAATCATTACTAGAGCTTAAAAACATATGAATCGATATAATCCCATTTTTCCGTCATTTGGAATTACTACATTTTAACAACATTTTGTTTTTACTTCCAAAACGTCACTAGTTATTTTTATTATCTTTTGAAAAGTTTCAACTTGATTATATTTTAATTATATCTTAAGGCAATTGGACGTTCTTTATCAAAGTGCTTTTACAAATATAAATTTTTTATACATTTGCGGAAATTAATTTTAAGAAATTTTTTATCTAATCTATCGTGAAAATATTCGATAGAATCTGATTCTGCAGGAAATTAAGCATATGATATAATTAATCTAAATCAGCACTTCGGAGCAAATGTTTATAAGTTTTATTGCAGCATTCATATTTTGTAATTGTTAATCTTTCTTTCCTTTACTATTTTTCATTGGCAAATAGCTGAAACAAAGAAATTACTTCTACAGAATCGCTTTATTATCTAGAAGCTTCTCAAACCCATGCATATCATACCTGGTTAATCTTTCTATCATAAGAACCCTGATTTACAGCTTTTTATCAATGCTACCCAAAACTCATCCTTTCCTGCTATAAAATTTCTAGAAAACAACTTTCAAAGTAACCACCTTCTTGCAACGTATGTTAACCCATTCCTACCTAAAACTAAAACAACACCAACAACAAATAAAAGAAGGAAGAAATGCTGTTTTATATCGAACAATGTTACGATGCCATCCTGAAGATCAGTTTCGATGTCTTCTTTCCCCACCGGTTATAAAATTACGAAGCCGGTTCTTGAATCTATCGGTTCCGGAATACCCTCCTCTTTACGTGAGAAATGAGATTTTACGCAAGGCCGTTTTACATGAATGAAACATGAATCTCCTTCTTAGGTGCGCAGCCCTTATATCTCTCAGCCATGATAAGGTATGTCCATCATAAAAGAAACGGCCATCTGGAATTTTACCGTAAAAGCTGTGGATATCTTTTATGAGATGGGGCATGAAGGGAAAATTGGCCGTCTTTAATAAAATGTATCTTTAACTCGTTTGGTTACGTCTTGGGTAGATACCTCCCAGAGGATGGTTTGGAAAATTTACGTATCAGCCTCAAGGCTGAAGCGTGACTTATAACTTGGGCATACCAGCGATATAAAACACATAGAAAATTCTGAATGTAGGGTAACCAAATAACTTCAGTTAAAATGTGAAACGTAATATTTAATTAATAATTTAGGAAAACTCTGCAATAAATATACTTAAACTATTGGTTTGGTTGTAGTTGATTAGCACTCTGACTTCTTTTGGGACATATCGTGCCAAATTAACTGTTATGGCCCAAAATAAATTGGCTTATTAAAAGATATAAAGTGAATAAAAAAATTAAAATGTCATTAGAAGTTCAATATTTTTGAGTTAAATCCGATTATTTGAGAAATTTAAATATTTTGCAATAAATTATTCAGGCTGATTAGATTAGACTTGAAATGGCTTGCACATCTTGACAGTTTTATGATTTATATATCTGCGAACTATGCATATGAGTTCCACACAAAATAACAGTTGGATTACGCAGAATTGACTTAAGGCAAAGGCCAGTAGACTTTGGAGACAAAAGAGACATACTTATTCCTCATTAAAAAAATTGCCGTTCGACAGCCATTAATTTATATTATAATAATACGACGAATAAGGAAAATTTTAATTTAAATTATAACAATATTAATTATATCTTTATTGAAACAAGAAAAATCATACAAAAAATTACCTGTGTGGTGTTAATAAATCTGGGCAATAAGGGTGAATTTTCTATGAAACTTTCCATATATCCGATTGTAACAAGTAATTTTCTATTCAAGGAGCGATTCCTAGTTCTCATCGGAAGCTGCGATAGCATGGGGAAAAAGTCTTGGATTCGAGACTCAGTTGCACCAAAAATCCGTCATGTATATGGGCCTGGTGCACCTTCGGGGTGAAATGACTTCCCGTTTGTGTGCCATTTAAGTTTGGAGAGGGTTTGGTTGGTTCAGGTGTGGTTCAGGCCCTCCACAAATCAGTTCAGTGGCAACTTCAAAATAGTTTTAATTAATAGTTAATTAGTCAGTTTAACTAATTTAAGGGGACATACGACTGAAAAATTTTTGATTTTATGAAAAAATATATATTATTTCCCTGTCTGTTCTGAACAATTTAAAACAATCCGCGTTAAAAATTCCTATAATTATGAACGTTATGAAGGAAACCGTATCAGCTCTACAACGTAAACATCGACTATGGCCATATCTTTAAAACGCTATATCTCAAAATGTGTTTTTTTTATATTGCGCGCACGATATCTCAAGAACTATTGAATATTTTTACATAACATTTTTGCCGAACATGTGTTTTGCTATGTTCTACAAATTGAACCGCATTTTTTTATATATTTTTCTAAAGAATTCTTTTGGGAGGAGTGTTATAAAAGTTGAAATTTTAACTATTTTTTAACATTTATTTTAAATTGGTATATAAAATATAAATCAAATTTAGATGTTAATAAATTGTGTTTCGGTTTCTTAAACAGACTGTTTGGATTACTTAGATACCAAAATATTGTGTTTAGATAAATATTTTATCTGTAATCATGCGCGCAAGGCGACTATCTCATTTTTTCTCCAAAAATTATACCCATATTTATTAGTCTCTCAAATAAATACATACCAATATGAAGGCTTGAAAATGTGTGTACTATAAGAGACAGAACAGATATTTTTCTAGAAAAAAAGTGAGATTCTTAATTGCATTGTTTCAGAGATATAATGTATCGAATTGGACAGTTTTCTACCATTTTTTAGAGGTTTAAGAGTCGTATGTCCCATTAAACTTAACACAAATTTAAAAATACAAACATAAATTTTAGCTCTAAATTTTACGTTTAATCAACACCATGTTACAAAAGATTGTTCATACAAATTTGTAGACGCAAAGATACGAAGAACGCACAAACGAAAGGCACATGTTTTGCTGCGGAACTATTTCTAGTATGGATTGTGTCGCTATGAAAACAATGCGTATGAATGGAGCATGCTAAAATGCAATGAGCGGCACAGACCTTAGCATCTCAAAGTTTCACAAGACCACAAAACAAATGAAAATGCCATTAAACGGGTAATGCCTTCTCAAATTTTTATTCGTGAATATATAATCGTTCTATTTGCATTTCCAATTTTATTTTTCATTGCCACTTGAATACAACCAAACAACAGCCGCGGTTTAGTAACACTTAGAATATTTGAAGCTTTTTACACCTTTGAAATTACTTGATGACCAATTTGCTCATTCGAAAGTTATATTTATTAATTATAAAATCTATATTTTTTTTGCTTCTCATTTTCTCTTTCTTTATGAAGATTCTTCGAATGCAGCAAAAATATTTCCCAATTGCCATTTTAATCGGCGTGCAACAGAATTAATCAAAACTTTTGATTACTTTTCAAAGAAACCATTAATTTCTGGGTAAAATAAAATTGTGTATTCATTATAATGTGATTTTTCTACGAACCATTATAGTATTAATGTCTTATTAATGCCTGAACATAACATGCTTTCCTCTATTTTTTTTTTTAAATTTTCATTTAGTCCTTGTTTTCCCTTAAAAAGTATTGTTAAATTTTACATTTTTTTCAATCATAAATACTTGATTAATATGATTATATAAATGCATTGCTGATACCATTATTTTTTTCCATGAAGAAAGCATTTATTGAAACTTTTTTTGCACTTTCTTGTCATATATAGGCATATGTTGCAAACATTTAGTTAAATTTGATATAAAAAAAACAGCTAATCTTTCACCAGAATGCATGATTCTTATGACTTTTGTTTTAGAATGTATTTTTTACTATAACAAAATGAAAGGCGAGTAGTTGCTTTCAAGGATACAAAAATACTCATTAAATTAATCAACTGTTGTAAACAGTAGCTCTCATGTGTTTTAATGTTAGGATTAAAAAAGTGTGAAATTCAGTTACGTGGCATGAAATAGAATTTCTTTTAAAAAACCATATGAATAATAAAATATTGAGTAAAATAAATGAAAATGAAAGATAGATAGATGGGACATTCTTTAATTGAAGTTTGTATAAATTGCGAGAAATATTTTCTTCGAAAGAACTATTAAAGAGTTTTGTTTGTCCTATTAAATGTAATATAAAAGAGATAAATATAAACTGTCTGTAATATAAAAGAGAAAAATGACGAAGAATGTATATTTCTCTGTTAAACTAGGACTATGACGATCCATTTCGATTCGGATTTCTTTGCTTTTTATTTTGATTGTGAAGGAATATTAAATTTTCTTAATCTTGCATTGAATAATTTAGTGCTCATTCGACAATAAATATAATATTAGAACAATAGTAATAAGAATTATGAACGAGAAAAATTAATTATTCTTATAATTTATTCTAAATTTCTATGTATTTATACGGTCAATCAATGAAAATTATGCCCCAGATTAAAAATAAATTTAGTGTATAATTATTGTAGATTAACAGCTAAATTTGCTTTTATAAGAATTTTCATGAAAATAAAAGTTTTTTTCCTAAAACCGGTATGAAATATTTATATTTTCCTGCAAAACTGTGATAATTACAGCATAAAATTATTTTGTATACTTATATGCATCGAAAATTTTGTTATGTTGCAGAGGTTACACAGTACGAAAAAAGAGGTAATTTAAAAAAGAAATATGCAAATATTCAGTATAATTCAATTATTCTAATCTGCTTAATTCATAGTTTTTGTAGGCTTTGGGAAATAAACTAAAACTAAATAATAAAAATTATCTAATAAAAGATTTATGCATATTTATTTTTTTATCATTATTCTTATTTTTTTTCACCCTTTATATGTCATATAGCACCTGCTCTTACTTGAAGCATGGAGCTTCAATTACTCTAAGAATAAATATTTTTTAAGTGCTTTCTTCTTTGCTTTAATTTAGATTCTTAAACATGCTCTAAATGTCAGTGTGATTTAAAAGATATTTATTAAATAATTTCAAACAATCATTTTAAAATGTAGATAAAGAGAATAATATAGGTTCTATTTTCGTTTCTTAGAATATAGATTTTTAAAATATAGATTATAAGAATAAAGCAAGTTCTATATGCATTTTATACTACTATTCTACTATAACACTACTAAACCCATTGAACAGTTCCAGTTACTATTTAGTTAGATCCAAATCAGAGAGGTTTGTAACTTTTTAACTTGATCAAATTTAAATCACCAAATAGTTTGAAAATTCCTGTAATCTTTGTTTGAAACTGATTCAGCTGAAGTTATATATTTTCTTTTTCAATATATATGTACTTCCGATAGTATTATCTACTTACAATGCTGAACGATTTGAATAAAAATATTTATAAATTATAAAATTGTATACAGACAAATAAAGTCTTTAGTGGTTGGTTTTATTATACTAGTGCATTAAATAATGAATACTTATTTGTGTGCTTAGAGATGATGTTATATGATATTTAAAAAGATAAATTAAAATAAAATTAACAAAGAAATTTCAGATATAGCATATATTTTCCCCCAGATTTATTTGTAAATTAATTTAATATCTCCATAAAAAAAAACAAGATGAGTGCTTCCAGATTCTTTACAATGCGATACATGTTGAGGCCAACGACATTTTTTAGAAGGAAATGATTTTTTAAAAAGGTTTACGCGTTTAATTTGTCAGTTTAAATTCTTCAGATAAAGAGGGAAGTATACAGATATATTGGGAAAAAAGTATCGGAAAACTTTATATATGTATACATCTTATAAAACTGGACTATTCGAATAAAATAATCATTATATCAGCTAATGCCAGAAATGTCTGTATTTGAAAAATTTTATCAACCTTTATTCTTTCATAAATATTTTTATTTCTAATACGTCATAAAAGATGCTTTATTACAGGTCGTAAACGTCATTTACGATATTTTATTATTTATTTATGCCATTTATTGACTATATAGATATGGAAAGATCCGGCTATACAGGATTCAATATGTTTAGATGCATGTACCTTATTTATTTTGGAGATTGCTAAACTAGATTTATATCCGTTGTAAGTAAGGAGGATTCAACATTTATAAAAGGAGATATTCCTTTTTGCAGTTTTTCTCGAATCCATATTTCTTAAATCGGATTTTCGAGCGATTATGGATTTTAATGAGAATTTTAGGACATAAGCCAAATCGGCGCATAAAATTGGTTAATTTTCTCATTGTTTGTCTTTTTATTGTTATTAAATTATTAAAATCTCAAGCCAAAAAGTTTTACGTTGCCGAAAAACAATTATGATTCAATTCTTCGAATGAAATTAATTATGGTAAAAAAACTCGTGTATTTTGCGACATAGGCGAGTATTTCGTAAATTCCATTAAAACAATCTATGCCGTTGAGAATCTATTCTGTGGAATTCTTACTAGTACCGGGATTGAATGCTTAGCATAATTTTAATATTGTATTTTGGACATTAAGTATTTTTAAAAAATTGCTTGTAACATTTGGAGTTTGTAAACAATTTATGTGACTTAATGTGTATTTTTGTAATTTCATATATTTTGTTTGGGATTTCTAAGTAAATTTAACTTCCTATTGATTAATATTTTCAATTCTAATTTATGAAGTTAAACGCAGTATCACAAGTTTTATAAAGAAAATTATGCGAGGGTGTTTCACGTAATCGTAATCTGTTTATTACGGTCTTACTCTTTGTGTTTGTTTTAATTAGCATAAAAATACTACAAAATATTGATAAATGGGCAGACGATAAAACTGAATAATATTTAAATGATAAATTATAAAAATTTAATAAATATACGTGCATTCGATTTTGAACTTTTGTGTCATATTTAATTAAAATAAAAACTTTAAATGAAATAATTTATGGCAACAAATCTGAAAATTAAAAAGAATTGTTTGTTTTTTATTTCTTAGTCACATTATATCTTGAAGCTCAAACATGAACTTAATTTTGCCTCGAGTATTTCTTTAAGAAAATTCGTTAACAAGATTATAAAAATCCTTCAGTCATTTAATTTACATTTAAATATTTGAAAATATATTAACCAAGCAGCAGTTTAAAAGACTGAATTCTATGTTTACATTCAACTGAGCTTTAAGAAGATTTATTCGGATATATACTATGCATGTAATAAGAAAAGTGCTATCATTGCTAATGGCGTATAGGCCGTTCAACCAGGTAATCTATTTTCAGCTATTTACATGTTATTCTCATATTGTTTTTATTTTTTATTTAAAAAACAAATAAAAGCACAAATACTGCTACGAAGCGTACATATTCCCCTGACTACTTCCTTCTCCTAAAAGCTTCTTTATTTTATTTCTTTTGTTCCATCAGAGTAAAGAAGCCTTTTCTTATAGAGGGCCTGAAAGTCCGGAAAGGTCTTAACGGATTGTATTGAGAGATAAATTTATTCTTTTTTTGTATCTCTTTTCCCTTTGTAAATTTTTCAACGTCAATACTCCTTTTTTTATATCTTTTTGGATAAATATTCTGATAATACTATTTCAGACAGGAGAAACTGAAAAAAAATGAGACGTATAATTCTTAGTTTGTCGTTGCATTCTTTTTAACAGTGTTTACATAAGCTGTTCGGCAGAAAAGCTATAAAAAGTATTAGATTCCCAATAAATCACATTACCACCGGTTCTTTCTTCTTTCTTTATTTCTTTGAAGATTTTTTTCTTCTTCGTTTTTCTTTATGTTTTCCTGTCCCTTTCTTCCAGGTATTCTTTCTTCGATTCTTCTTTTTCCTATCTTTTTTTCTTCCTTACCCTTCTTATCAAGATAGCAGAGGCAGACTTTTTTTTTACGATCTATAAACGTCCTGGAGTTTTAAAACTATGGGGTCCTGGATGCGTACCGTCGGTAGAAAGAGATAGAAAAAGACAGAAAAGAAAAGAGAGGAAGAAGAAGAAAAAAAGAATAAAGAAGTTTAATTCCACTGACGATGCAGGATTTTAAATTGGGTCGCCCACAATGAATGAATGATAGAGCCACGAGGGTAAGGGGGGAAGAGGATGGCGGGAAATTAAACGGGTTCGCTCCTCTGTGAAATGGCCCAGTTTTCCAATTAAACTTTATTAGTTGAAAGCCTGGCCAGGAAATGAATGTGGAAAAAGGGGGGAGACTTTTTTTCAGTGGATTCTTATGGTGAGAATTCCGTGCTGGAAAGCTATTTCGATCTCTATACATCATTTGGAAAATAAGATCTTTGTGACACCAGCTCAATTAGACTTAAAGCCAATAACCAGATTTATAAAAATGACGGAATTGAATTTTTGTTTTCTGAATCTCTATCATTTTTTTCCATGTGCTTTTGAAGGATGATCAAATATTGTGAAAAATAATATCAGCTTTTTTTCTCAATAATTCACAGTCATTAACTAATTTTTTGGTTTAGCTTTCATCTGTATATACTACGATTTTTTGTGCCACAAAAATATTAATGTGTTAAAATGCATTATATAGATTTTACCTGATAATTTTCAATAAATTTATATCAAAGATATATTTTAAATAATATCATATTTATTGTATCTTATATTTATTGAAATCCAAAAATTCATCTTCAGTTTCGCAAGTCATTACATATTTATCAGTCTGAAACTTTAGTTAAAAACATCTGCTTACATTATCTTTCATTTCAATTTCATGCAATTTCTCATATAAATCTTTTCTCAATTATTCCAAATAGTTTCGCTGGCTATGGCATTATAGACGATCTTTGACCGTTCATCTCTTACCAAAGCTTTAAGGGAGGAAGGCATTGGAACGATGTTATACAAATAACATAGCGATTTATTAATATTATTTTATCGATGAAAAATTGCTCGAATTGTATTAAAATAATTTAAAAATTAAGAACAAAATTTTCTTTCATTTTATTATGCAGTATACTGCATTTCGTCGCTTAGCAACCAATATCACCTTTCTCAATTTTTTGAAATTTCAGTGAGGAAGAAAAAACTGAATTTTTCGCAATCAATAACAAATATTTCAGAATTTTTCCTACATCTGGTACGAAAGTGAGAGTGCATGTTCCTACAAGATGTGAAAAAAGTTCAGAAATATTCATTATTGGTTGCGAAAAATTCAGTTTTTTCTTCCTCATTGAAATTTCCGAAAATTGAGATAGGTGGTGTTGCTCGTTAAGTGACGATTTCATATCATTCTCACATATGTCTATTTTAGGAGTATCTTTCATTTTAAGGATCATAAATTTAAAAAGTTTCTAAAAACTATAACATTAACGTGAAAAGAATCATAGTGGATGTGAGAACCAAAAAGAAAAGCATTGACTAAAAAAAGTGGACTAAAAGTATTACCAGATTTAAAAATAATATTGAGGGAAAAAGAGAGAAAAATATAAGTTCAACTGGCATTTAATATTGTAATACCCGTAAACTGCATTTTTTTAATCTTCCCTCTAGCGTTAAGAATAAACAGCTTCTTGAGGGAATTCAACTTTTAACATTCAATATAAAATTGCCCATGTGAAAATCATGATGATATTAAACGAAATCGTCAGTACTAAACAGATGGTCCCTGTGACCTGTTGATCTAGATGGAAAACATGTCTCAATGTGAGTTCAGTTCTCTTAGGCTAAATGGGATATTCACCAATTTTTCAGCAGCGTTTGCTTTCAGTCACAAGATAATTAAACTGAAATTCTGAGAACTATATAAAAAAAACCTTCCTTAACGATTTCCTACAAAGACTTGTAATAATATTGCAAAAAATAAACACTTACAATTTTTTTCTTATATTAGGAAAAACAGGAAAACCAAGAACACATATGGTAGCGGGGGACCAAACACCCAAATGATAAAATCAAAGATTTGTGTGTGTGTGGAATAAGGGACTAAACCGTTTCTTATCCAGAAAATAAATCAGTTACCACCAGTTTTCTGCTTTCAAAAGAAATCCTTGATTTTTATAGTGATGATTCTAACTCCCACCTGATTGAGCATATCCAGCCAAATCCACGAGTTAAGAACTTGTGATAAAGATAAAGTGTGGCATGGTCTATTGGTGAAAATGGCTTTGCACACCTAAGCAGCACCAGCGTTAGAAGGTTGACATAGCTCCAATTTATGGGGATTGTTTACATCCCTGGGAGATTTCTGGGAAAATGGCCCACATATGTATTTCACTTGGAGGACAACATCAAACAGCCGGCAAGACCACAGTGGAACAATTCATTCCTAAAGCATTCTACCAGCTTTTGAACAACGTTGGTTGAGAGCACCACCAGAGAAAAGAACCCATAAGCGTCTTCCAACTTGCCAGCTTTTTTCCCAATCCCTCATCCATTCCATATCTTAACCCATTAGGCCACTGGAGGCCTTATTTTTATAGCAGGTGTGCAGGAATTCCATTTAATTCCAGATGCTAGATTTCGTAGACATTTTATTTTCAATGTAAAGTGAGGGTGTGAATGCTAGTCAGACATAACTGGGCTTTTTGATCTCACCTTACAGTAATATAAATAAACTAATCATCATGTAAACAATAATCATTGCGCATGCGTTTTAAAAAAAGAATTGGTAATTTTTGAACTTTTCATTCAATATTTTTTTATACAACAGGTTTTGAACTGTGGTTTACTTAAAGCGAATGGTTCAGCTGTATTTTTCGAAAATAAACGAAAAGCCTACCACTATACTTGTGTGCCATTTTACTAATATACAACCTCAGCAGTTAGCCATCATTCGTCTGCTTTTCAGGGCTGAAATTTCAAAAACCAACTAAATGTGGCACTTGAAATGAAAAGCAAAAGTAACAATTACCAATAACAAAAGTAAAAAATATTATTACAACGAAACTTCCGCGTATTCTTACAGACGGAAGCACAATCGAAGGAAATAAAGGAAATGAAGAGACATCGATAAAATTTGTGAATCTAAATCTTTCACAAAACTTTCGCGGAAACTAAACTAAAACGCGAAAATTGTACATGAAATCGAGGCTGTAGACGCATGAAAAAAGAAGACGAAAAATAAAATATCCCCCATTAAACTTTTTACACCTATTCCTTATTTTCTAGCTGTAATCCCTGAAGTCGTAAACTGAAGTAAAGAAGTAAAACTAAAGATTCTTGAATCTTTTTAGAACCTAGTTTCTACTCCATGGCCCAGGAGCTTTGGCATGGGGGAGGGGGCTCCTCTCTTGCACCTCCCGCTCCAAACAGCAATTTATCACCCAAGATTTCATCCCTCCTCCCCTCAAAACCGAGCACCTTTCGTGTTTGTCTTTTATTACCCACCCACTATAAGATTGGATGCTAAAGACCTAGTGTTTTCAAGGTATGTGGAAAAAAGGAAACCAAAAAAATAAATAAAGCATCAGAAAAATATACTACAGCGTCATCTCAACACTGCAGAAGACTTAAAATTCAACAGCTGTGTTTGAGCTAAACCAATATCGGTTTGGGGGAGTGCAACTTTTAGACGCTTTCTGCTGGAAAGAAGAGCAAATAGCAGTTGGAGGGAAAATTTGGAGGACATTAACAAGCCGATGCGTTTTGTGTTGAAGTTGTTTATCTACTATGGGGTATGTGATTTAGTACCTTTTGCTTAAAATATTCTGCTGATTGAAGATCTACATTATTGGTACTTCAAAGACGCCGAATGTATGAGAATTCTTTCTTTTTAAGTGATTTACATTAGATTAAGAATCTGTAAAACTGGATATTAGAAAAGATTTTGATAACTGTGTTGTTAATTGAAGTTCTACATATATTAATGGTCTTTCACGCATAAGAAATTAATGCATTGGAAATTATTTTTGTGAGAAAATCTAAATTATAATGTGAATACAAATTTGTAGATTAAAACATATTAAACAAAATGTCATCAACTGCTTAAGATCTACATTATTGATGTCTTCCATCTGATGAATAAATTTGAAAACAGACCTACTTGAGGGATTTATGCTAAATTAAATAATTTTAGATTTGGATTTTACACATAATGTCAGCTATTACTATGTTTATTTAAAACCAAACATGCTGGATTCTCAAATATGGAAGACATTTTTTCCATATTTGAGAATTTTTTATTCATTTATGCTATATTAAATGCACATGGAAGATAAGTATCAAACAAAATGTCAACATTATCAACTACACTAAACTGATTTTGTAGAATAATCAGCGGGAATGTTCTTTCCTCGACTTTCTCGTATACTTTTAAGGTATGTGCGTTTTGCGTTTAGCTTCTTCGTATGTTGAGAAGAATGGAGTACGCATTTTGGAAAGAAATTCTCCCCTTTGACCATTAAGTCAAAAATTTGATACAGATCCATAGTTTTGGTGATAGATCCATAGTGTTAAGAACACATATCAAATTTCATTTAGCTAGCTTCACTAGCTAGCTATCATGTTCACCTATACACGAATGAACAGACTGATAGACAATTAACTTCTTTTAGGAATTTGGTCCAAAATTGAAAATGGATAAAACCATTCCGCGAATTCCATCTGTATAGCTCATTATCTTTTGAGTTATCGTGTTCACTTGCCTATACACTGACAGACAATGGCGTAGGAGTGGGGCGGTAAGGGGTATATATGCCCCAGGCGTCAGTTTTAGGGGCATGGTGGAGTCAAAACCTACTGCGGTTATGCCATTTTTAAAGAAAAATGTGATGAAGGACATAATAATAATAATACATTCTGGCGCCATTTACGCTTCTTAAGCTACTGATGAGCCACATTTTCGAGATGAAAAAAATCAAATAATTATCCGGGAACCATTTGCTCCCGCTACCCAATTGGTCTTGGTGACAAACCGTTAATTCGCCTTTTCACTTTTTAAAGGTAAATAAGGTAAAGGCACGAAAATGTATCTTGTCCCATGTGATGTTTTGTACAAGCTAAGCCGCTGGTGATAACGGGGGAGGCGGAAACATCATATTATGATCCAGGCGCCACTTACATAGCTACGCCACTGCTGACACATAGACCCAAAATTTAATAGAAGTCTACATTTTTGGTGTTAAGATCACATACCTTAATTTCTTTCATTTAGTTTGTTCCATTTTCGAGATGCCATCTTCACAGACAAGCTTGACTAAAGGCAAAAATAATTTCAAAGATCTTTTTCTTTCATATTCAGGGAGTTTAAAACATGGAGATGAGTCACAATTTTGAGATCAAATTTTGTGATGATTCCAATAACTTCTCTTGGGACACTTTTTATTCGAGAAAGTAATTTGCATATTTTAATTGTAAAATTTCTTTTTCTCAAATTTATTATGTAGATATTAAAGCTGTTTAGAATATTTATTATTGATAAAATACTATGTACTTTTTTTACGCATCAATTGGTGTAAGCAATACTAAAGCTTAAGTATACAATCTTATAAATAATATGATGAATGAAACTAAAAATGGAAAGGCCAACAAAACCTGAAACTGACGGATAAAAATCACTAGAGTTTCGTTTTTAATATCTTAACAAATAGGAACTTTAAACCATGTTGAAGCATAATTGCCAAAAAAATCCATTCATTTTAGCATTAATATTCACCATTTACAGATGTATGAAATTTAAGGAACAGCCCTGAATGAAAAATTCTTTGTCTAGACAACGCATTAAATCGGATGTAATGCATACCCTTTTAATTCTATTCTACATTTAGAGAACATTTAAATTTTATTTACTCACTTAAAACGGAAAAACCTAAAAACTTTCTACTCAAATAAAGACAGAAAACGTTGGAACACAATTATTCGAAGTAGTTTAAAACTTAAATATTCATCCTGATGCATTGTTGACAGGACAGGGGTCGCATATTTTTCTAAAGGAAACCTGGAAAAATAATGGGAAGACAGATCTGACTGCTTTTGCATGCACGTGAAGTGCTTTCCTGCTTTTTTTAGACGAAGAAGGGAATGTTGAAATGACAAACAAAAACTCTTATGCAGATCTAGATTTATTTCCTTCAACGCTTTTAAAAGTGTCCTTTTCTTTGAATATCGATGTCGTCAAAGTAAACTGTGGAAGGGATGAAAAAATTTCTGGTTAAATAGTTAGAGTAATCGCCGAAAGAGATTCTGTTTGCATACCTAATGAGATCGCGTGTCAAATTAATTGGGTAAGAAGAAATAGAGTAGAGTTGCAAGGAGGAATTTTTGTCCGTTTATTCTTTTTTCCCCTGCTATCTCTTACATTTGGTAGTTTTAGTGAATAATCCTTTCGTAAATAAAGTCGAAAAATCTTATTTCTTTTGACGTCAGATGTGAAGTTACGCTCGTGCTTCGAATTGAAATAAATTTTTTGGTTTATGTTACCTTTATTCAAATTGGATGATTCGCGTTGAGCTAAATGAATAGTTCCTTGAATTAGTTCCCAATCTATGCTGAGACGAAATAGTTTTGTAAATGGAATAAACATTTCTGTAAAGCGACGTTGTATTTTTGATAAAGTTATTTAAAACAGTTCGACGTAGATTCGCTGTAAATTTTTCGAAAGAATTTCCTATGCTAATTCTGTTCTTTCTGTATTTAGAGGAAGCGGTGTGTTTTTCAAATGATATTATTATATTTTGAAAAACATACCATTGAATGTATTCATAGAACTTAATCAAGGTAAAACATTTCATTTTTATGAAAGGAAAAAACAACGTAAATAACATGAAATCATGTTATTTACGATTTTATAGATGATTTTGAAACATTCTTTAAACGTTGGCTTGTAAATATTCAAGTGCCTAAATTATATCTACAGTGTGCCCGCTAAAGTCCGTTGTCACCCCAATAATTTCTGAACGGAAAGAGCTAAAGTCATAAAAGTGGGGTCGAGGTATAGTAAAGTTGTCATGCGCTACGCAAGTAAACCGCTTGCAGCGCCACCTGGTGGCAAAATTTGGAGTTAGCGTTCTTATCTCAAAAGCGATACGATATACGGGGGAAAAGTCAATTACAAAGTTGTTCAGCATCATCGATTTAGTAATAGAAGACATCTTTTGTACAGTAATGTTAAAAATAGAAGGCGTTAATTGCATTTTTGTTTGGTTCGCAACTCCCAAAATTGTAACGCGACATAACGCGGAAGAAAAGAGAAAAGGAAGGACGTAATATCCGATTTTCTAGAGGATTTGCCGTTGAGTGTCCACCGGAATGTATGTTTCCAACACAACGCAATTGGTAGAAGTGATAGGATCGCGTCAAGTCAACTGACAATTATCTGCGTCTCAGACAGTCGCGGTGACCTGGACGAGGGATCGTGCGTTCGAGTCTTGATTTCACCAAAACTCCGTTGTGCAAATGGCCTGTTCCAAGTTTAATCCCGTTTTTAAAAACATCCTCATGCTGATACAGTATGAAACTTTAGAAAGTGAGATATCAGCTGAAGTGTCGTCCTCGTCATCTGATCAATTTTCATGATTACGTTTCAAAATTTTCCTCATGTAAATCGGGATGTAACAAATGGATGTATAAATCTAATCCAAAAAACTGCATTAAAGATGCTCTACCGTTTTATCTTCATTTGACAATACACCTTCTCTTGTATTTTTCTTTATTTATCTTTCGTGATTGTATTCAGACTGAACTAAAGTGCAATCATTCACTATTTCCTTCAAGTTGCAAGTCAAAATTCTACTATCATAAACCAAAACTGCTTTCCTCCAATATGAATGCAAATCATGAGTTAATTCTTTCAATAGTAGTTCGGCAGTTTCAGATTTTTGTCCTGGATCTCTGGTCCTAGTAAAGCGCGTAATATAATTGTTTTAGAATAGCTGGCTCTTGGACATTATTAATTTTGTAATTTACCAAAGATGGAACATTAAGCTATGGATTAATATTTCCAGAGTTCAAAACTCAATATTGAGCTATGTTATTTCGAAATCCTCTTACAGAGCATTGTAGAAAGGATTATATGTACTGAGAGATCTCTCGATATTAGATGGATTAATTTAATGTAACACTTAAGCGACTTATTCATAAGATGTTCGGTCATCCAATGCTTCTCCAATTAGGGTGTCTCTATAACTAGCTCGTAGTCATTGTTACAGAAATTAATGCATCTGCAATGTTATTAGATTTCTGGTTTCTGTACTATGATAAATCTACAGGAAATTGTATTATGCAGACTGTTACACTGTTGTGCAGATAACTTTTGAATCCATAAACCTGATATATGATAAAGTTTAAAAATAAAATTTATAAAAGAATCGTTTAAATCTTCTTATTTTTATGGTGCATTAAATTGCAGCGTATGTCCTTATTGTGAAATAATTAGATATCTTATGTTTTGAAACATTATTAATGACATTATTTTCTAATGAAAATTACTATTTCCTATACCGATAAAGTTTATTCAAATACTGCTTAATACCAAAGCAATCCTAATTTCATGGATTTGTGGTAGTTCACCTGAAAACTGATTTGTGATGTATTTCGGAATTAGGTTCTACTTTCATGTCTCTGAGTGACAAACATCTCATGAATATATTATTAATAGTTTATAGTATAGAATCTAGCTCTATGCCATGCCAAGACCTTTATCCTCTATCATTCAAATCATTGTTTAAAAATCGTAGACTAACTGATGGATTTCTTTCATCGTTAAAGTGACTTTTAATATTTACTTCACAGAAAAAATTTTGACGATAAATGACGTTTCATGTGTCTTTAGTTTTGTAAATTTCTGAAATAAATCACTTTTCAGGTCTTCAACATAGTGCCAGTTAAACTTCGTTATCTACATATGTTGTCATCTATGAAAGCTCTGATTTTCGGCTTCATCCTTTGCTTAAAAACTTGTAATTAAAGGACTGGAAATATCGCATCATGCTACCAATATTCTTTTCAAGCCAAAATTGTTTTTCAGTACATTGATATTTACTATATTTCATGGATAGATTTATTATTACATGAAAAAATTACTATGTGAAACTATGTTATTACTATTATTACTATGTGAAATAAATGAGATAGTTTTGCTAATCATTTTCATTTTTCTTTCAATACATTTAAAAACTTAGCGGATGCTACAAATGGTATCTATAGGTTTCTAGGAACGATTTTTTTCATACGACAACTACATATTCTTGTTCGTTGACGAATGAAACTGAAATCAACCGTCTAATAACCTCTGACGTAGTTTTTTAACGTCTTCTTATTGGCGGTTATGTGTAGAAGCATTAGCTTTTTCGTTCATAACCCTGTGAGATTTCCTAAGCTGAATTGCATTATCAAGTCCATTAAAAGGATTAATAACTTCAAAACTGCGGAAAAAACTGTCAGGGGTTTTAATTCCCCTTTTTCATAGCTTTAGCCGGTGAAATTTGCATTCATTAATTATTTTTAATGGACTTCATTGTGATGCATATTCAAAGTGCTTTTTTGCCCAGTGAATTGACAGATTATTGTTGAAACTGAAAGAGGCACCCCAAGGGATCCGACTAACTTTTAATGCTCTACATTTTTTTCTTTGTTATCTGTTTCTGTAAATTCATTTAGAGCTCCTGACATAAAGCGAAGCTTTTTATTGTACTTCTTTTATGAAAATAATCCTTTTACAATGTAATTTATAAATGAGCACTGAAAAGCGTTGTCTGGACTGGTTTATGTTAAAGTCTTTATTTCATCTTCACTTTAACAAGCTGTGGATTCGTTATGTTAATTTCATAGCATTTAATCAGTTTTAATCCTTAGTTTTGAATGAATTATATCATTCAATTTGATTGCAGGGTTTGTTTCAGTTAATTAATTAACTTATAGCATTGTTCAATTTCAATTTATTTTATTTCAAGTTCAGTATCAGATTTCAACGCTGCGTGGTATTTTGAGTGACAATTGTATTCATTTTATGAGCTTAATTAAATGGCTCTTAGAAATTAAATATTAAGATATTGCAAGTGATACTAGTGTTATGTGTATTATAACTGGTCAGGCTTTTCCAGAACTCTTTAACTAAATTAAATTTTTAAAATAACATTTCTAATAATAACATTTATTCAATTTAGATTGAAATGTACATTTTTCCTCTTAACAATAGTCTTTAATTCAAAAGTAAAACAATGATTAAACTGAGAAAAGGTTATGACTTATTACTTCATATACGATTGCTTCTTCTCAGTACAAAACTTAATTAAAAATTACTAAAAATGATCACACACTGACATTTTCTGACATGTGTTCTCGATATATGTCCGCCTTATATGACTTGTATGAACATTTTGATTAGTTTGGTTAATAATCAAACTTATCGTTCAATCTAAATTCAATAAAAAAAAACAATTAATTTGAATTTTTTTTCAAAATCAAATTCCTGAAACTATTTTATACTATGTTGTAATTTATATGCAAAGCTTCATTCGTATAATATGATCCAACGCTATGTAAGTACTAAGTAAACACATTAGCCTATGAAAATCTCAGGATGCAACAGAAAATAGACTTGCTCAAAACCCGTGGAAATCGTGGGATACGCGATGTTTATAATCAGCTATTCATTTCTCAAAATTATTGCAACAAAGTACTTTATTCTCTATTTCATCTCGTTAGACCCATCGCTGAGTTTCGTTTGTAGCGGTTACAATTAAATATTGTATACATTATTCAAATTTTTTATCCTTTTCAAGTTGGCAACTATAGTTCTCTTAATGAAGTACATCATAAGCAGCGCATGGAATCATTGGGCTTTCACCTTTACCTTTTTAGTACGTTTAAAAAGATAAAGAAAGGGTTTGTTTCTTTTATTTTCTTTTTTTTATTCTGTCGTGAAAAGAGTCAGAAAAAAATGGCGAATTCTCTCCGGTGATAAATTGGGGCGAAAGTTGCTGAGGCGTGTAGTAGTCTGGCTCTAAAAGGTAACCGGGCCTTTTAGATTTACTTTCTTTTCGAACTTTACGACTTTCGAGGTTCTGAAACACTAGAAATAAAGTAAAAGTTCACCAAGAAAGGCAAAGGGAAAAAGAACACCAACAAAAAAATCACTGAACGCTGAAAGGCAACGCTCACAACAAGCCGACCGTGGCCGGAAAAAGTTCCCATTCCTTTGGAATATATGATTTCCCACGACCGTAAATAAGCGACCGAAAGATTTGCAGATTTTGCATGATGGGAAAAACTGTTGAGTTTTCCATTAGCCCTGTTTCTTTTTTTTTTGTCTTCTTGGCGCTGCTCTTAAACGTTTTTAATCAAATCACGAAAGACGCTGACGTTTTGAAGTTTCTCTTTCTTCTGTTATGATTCGTCGACTGGAGTTAAGTACCCGAAGGAAAAGAATGAAAAAAACATAAGCTGTGGTGCATGATATAATATTATATATTCTCCTCTGTGAACCAATTTTGAATGTAAATTATCATAACATTGCGCCAGTGTTACGAGCCAATGAATTCTTGTTTTCCCCCCCCCCTCATTCTGTCTTCTTCTGTTCTTTAAAATACTTGTTAAGGGTGTTTCAAGTGAAGATGAAGATTTTAAGAAAAATTTCTAGCATTCGAAATGATTTAAATTCAAACTAATGAACATTAAATTCCCTACAAATAAACTATTCAGAGAGTAGAGAAGTAAAACGACATTGTCTTTGGTAATTTTGTTAGATGTCTGAAAGTAGATGATTAAGACCATTATAATCAGGGTGGTCATAAATAAAGTATATTTGTTCAAAACGCGAAAGAGAAAAAAAGTGGTCATAAGAAAGCTAATTTCTGGTGGCATGCATTTCAAAATATGAAAAACAAAAGACACAAAAATGAAGAAGAATTCAAAAATAGAAGAAACATCTGGAAAAAAGACCATATATATATTTTTTTCTCATAACATTTTACCTTGTGTGCATTTATTAAATTATCATTTGAGTGTTTATAACAGTTTTTAGAACATATTGCACACACTACGTACAGTTTGGGAGTAATATGAACCACGACAATTGACTTATTATACGACGATTATTGACTAAATATTTTACTAGCAACCATTCGTTTGACTTTCCCCATCGTCCTCTTTTAGATATCTTTTGTGTCATTCGATTCCTCTTGTACCGAAAGGTGTACCATCAAAATTTAGTGTACCTATCACTAGTATTTTTTTATCTGTAGTGCTCTGAAGTGGGATTAATTCCAACCAAACTGAGTCAAAATTTGGGCTCTATTCTTTTTCATTACAGACTTAGCTTCGAAATTGACATAAATTTTAAAAAGTGTATTTTAAAATCTTCTTTTTGAGTCTAACCTGTACAAAAAAATTGAATAACTCGATCAAAACATATGGATTTTTAAAAAAACATACCCTCAGAAATTCACTATTCACTGAAAATGCTAAAACTTTTAAAATTTAAATTTAGAATACATGGGATATTTATAATACATATATTATTTCTACTATCTCTTACATTAAGGGGGAGATGTGTTTTCATAATTCATATTTATTTCACTGTTTATTTTTATTCTAAAAATAGCAGAATCGTAAAAGTTTACATGATTAATTAAAAATATATGAATCCTTTTTCCTAAATCTCCCACGTGTGAAAGCAGAAAAAAATTATTCAGTCGTCACATATCCTATGCAAATTAAACGGTTTTAGTTTTTTCCTGAATGTCAAAGAGATTAAAAAACATCTTAAGATAAAATCTCTTTTTTTAGTTTACGAAGTGCCGAAAGAGTGAAAAAAAATTCCAACCATTGAAGGAAAAAGAAAATTAAATAATAAAAAAACTATATTTCTCTCATATGTATTCATACGACTTTTTTTCCTTTCCTTCTTTTCTCGTCTTTCTGCAGCAGCATTTTTTAATGCATGAATTTGAATCGAAAATATTTGTCGTGTAATTCAATCAAAAACTTTTTTTATAATTTTTTCCATCCTTTCTTTAGCTTTTCCCTTTTAATTTTTAATTCCTTGAGATTTTTCCTAAGCACTCCCCTCTACGAGATTAATTCCAGCTAGCGTACATAGTTTTTCACATGTAAAATTTACATCTCTCGGTGGTCTTCTCTTTGGGCATTTTTTGTGTCATCTTCTTAATAAGTGCATTTCATTATGACTGCTTATTTTCTTAACATTGAAATTCATTAAAGACCACGAGTTCTTCCTTCTAGAACTCTGGTTTTTGCATTTCATCTCGTCATAAGATGGGGGGATGGCACTAAAAATAAGGGGAGGGTTTCAACTAATTGCTTAATACCTTCAATGTAAACTTTGGAAAAATGAATTCGATGTAAGAGACGTTTTTTTCTTTTCCATTTCTTAGCGAAAACTTTTGATGAATTTGTACATTCTTCTCTGAAACATAAATTGATTGCATTATGATTCGTCGTTAATTAAATTAATCAGCCGTTATAGCAATAATTGTTTATTAAATTTGCCTTTCTCGCTTCCTCTACGCTCGAGGCGGTTGCAGTTAAAATATGTCTTCTTTTTCTAACTACAAATTTCGCTTCTAACAGGCACCATTTTTCGTAATTGTTAGAATTTTTCGTTTTATACGTTCTGCTTTTCTCTTAATTAGAATTATCAACAGACTTAATTTATACAATAATTGAAAGTAACTTCTACAAATTGCAGTTTATTGATTTATGTAAAATTGTGCAAAAATTTGTTTTTGAAGCAAGAAATAAAACATTAAATTTCATTTAGCAGTAAAAAGGGAAACGCCGTCTTTATAACTATTACACATTACTTTTTCTTCTTTGTAGTCCCATACTTGATGTAACAAATGTTAAAAATTTTACTTAAGTTTAATTTTAATTTACAAATTAAAGTCCTTAAAAATTGCGAATTATCAGTTGTTAGCGCTTTTTCTGATGATGTATTTGATATATCAGAACAGTGATGCATAATTTGTGCGATACATCGCATCATTCCTTTTTTTAAAAAACAAGATTTTAACTGAGGTAGTAAAATAAGTTTGAGCTCACATAAAAGGAAATTTCCTAACAATAATTTATAATCTGGTAATAAACTCAAAAAGATGCTTGTAGGCATCGGGAAAAACAAAAATTCAAACAGAACATATTGTTACTCACCACATCAAGTAGATAAAAATAGCGAAAATATATACTCTATGACCGCAAAGGAAAGTTAAAGCGTGTGTCATCCGACCGCTGAATGCTTGGTCACCAAGTTTACCAAATCTTAACCCTTTGACTCTCGATTTTTTGTAATCGCTATTTAGATGCAATGTTCGCAAACATATTCAAATGCCGTTGAACAAGCGAATTGTTATTTATATTCAGACTTTATTAGCATAATATGATGCGGCGCTGTAATAGTACTGAATAAACGCAATAGTTTGCGAATATCGCAGGATGCAGCTGAAAATAGACTTACTACCTTGCGCGCGGAAATCGCGGCATAAGTTGTCAGAGGATTAATACGTCGGACCTCTTCCTTCTGACTTATTTAATTTACTCATTTATGACGCACACGTGGACACTCAAAAGTATGTCATGCCTCAATCGCCGTCGGTGTGGCAGTCATCGATAGCATACCCAGTATTTTCGAACGCATATGGAATAAATTTAACATTGTTGTAAGAATTTACAATTATATTTTTGGCTGTCAATTCAAGGGTTTGTTCTGTGTCATCATTCCTTTTCCTACATCGTACTGTTTTGTGATGTAAATAAGTCGTAAAATAAATATTCATTTAGTTCTATTTGATGCGACTGACAATTCTGAGCTTGTCACCGTATTAACTGAGTATCCTATCATTCTCATTCATACTTTTAATAACAGATAAAAATCATTACAGAACCAAAACCTGTAATGATTTCATTCACATCAGTTTCAAACTTCACTTCCACATAATGTACTAACTTGTGCTGTCAATATGTAGTAAAATAAGTATTTATTCATTAATGTTCTGTCTGACGACACAGAATGTCGTCAGAACTTGCATCGTGACTAAATTAAAAAATCACCCTTTATAAAGGTGGATATTAAACTCATATATATGATGCACACTCAAAAACAGATAAAATTTCATTACGATAAATTTGATTTCATTATGATAATATTCATTTCAAGTATGTAATTTTGTCTCAAAATACTTTTTATATATTAAGTTTTTTCTGAACTTATTTCGATGCTTTTTCAAATGATTCTTTCTGCTTTTTTTCTTCCTTTCTTTTCTTTATTTTTTCCTTTTTTCCTTTTATTATCTGTTGTGTTTGTGCGTTAATTTGGCTTTTCAGGCAACCAAAGGAAGCTGGAAGGACAGGAATATATTTTATTATTATGTCATTTTTATTGGCTCAAATTTTGGTATTAAGAAAACATAAGTTTCCTTCCAGATTTTTTTCTCTATATCTGAAAATCTGAGTTATATTTTAGTCCGAAAGAAGCTTTGAAAGTCTTCAATAAGTAAGTCAGCTACTTTCACATCTATTTCGTAAATTTCAACGTTCATTTAAGAACCCATAATATTTTCATATACTTCTGAATTTTCAAGAATTTAACTATGTTTAAAAACATTCCTATTCAGCCCAAATCTTAAACTAATATTAAATCGTACTTTTCGTTTTTCATGAGAGATTTCTAGAAAATTAATGGGAATTGAAAAGCCACTTAAAATTTAAACAAAACAAAATGCATTAGGCTTAGCTAAGCCTAACCATAAAAGTGTTCTATCTTTATTAAGTATTCTCATTTATTTTGTTTTTCTTCCTTAGTTGTTCTAATTTTATGCATGAATTTCTCTGTATCCCTAAACAAAATTCTCTTCCTTTCTCCTTTCTGTTCTTTCATCCCCTTCCTTCTTTCCTACTCTCCTTCCCATTTCAGTGTAAACAAACAAGTCTCTGAACACTCGCCCCCTCTCGTTCCAGAGGACCGGAAGTTGTTTGTGGGCATGCTCAGTAAAAGTCAGAATGAAGATGACGTCCGAAAAGTCTTCAAGCCTTATGGAACGATAGAAGAGTGCACGATACTGAGGGGGCCGGACGGACAGAGCAAAGGTAAGACCAAACGATAAGAAACGAGCAGAGAAGACTTGTACCACCCTCTCCCTCTTCCCAACCTTTCCCCTGTATGTCCCTTCCAAACTGTGTTATAGCCGATGTTCCTTTACCCTATATAATTTGGAATGCTCATTTCTTCTATAATTTACATTTGAGTTATTTTTTTTTCTTGTGTTTATTTTTCATTATTTCGTTCATTTCAATACAAATTTAATGTGATTTTCTTTCAGATATTCTGCACTGTTTTCTTCAGTTTGAAAGAAAAGATTTAAACCATGTACTTGTTCTACACCCCAAATGAATAATTTATTTCGAATATCATATAGGTCATTTAATACAAACATAGAAAGTGATCTCTAATTCGATTTCTATTCTTGTTAAGAATTATCTATGTTGGTATCATTGCCTTAATAATCAGTAAAGAACGCTGACTAAATTCTATTCTTAGCTTCTAAACTTATTCTTCCATTTTAAAAATATCACATTATTTTATATGTGCTTCGCTTTACTGGTGTCTAATCATAATAATCTGATGTCTTAATATATTTAACCTTTCATGCATTAGTAGTAAATTTAATTGCTAATTCCGACTGTTATAATGGTAGATCACTGAATTCATATTAGAACTCATTATTTTCCATCAAAGAAGAAGAAAGAAAGTAGAATTTAAGATTTTTTTACCTTGAAATTATATTTATTGAGATTTACAATGGAAACATAATTCGACTAAATTGAAGTATTATCAACTTTAGTATTTTATTTTTTAATTAAAAATAATGAACTCTCGGTTTAATTTTTATTTTCTAACTTAATTTTTATTTTATTATTTTTAATATTTATTTTATTCTATTAAAATTCAAGGCAATAAATTTGATAATAGGCAATAATGCAGTAAGCTTAATGGCCTAGAATAAAATAACGAAAAAACATAAATCTGATTTTTTTTGTTTAAATTAACAGCCATACATTATCTGCATTTTAACTATATAAAGTAAATAAGTATTAGTCTTCTACTAACTCTTATCGCTCTTGCAAAATTTGTTCATTTCTTATTCATTACGTGCTTTTTTCAACTAGAATGTTGAACAATGTAAAAAATGCGGCAGTAAATTCCCAATAGAAACTTAACTGCACTGTAAAGAAAATCTTTGATTTACAACCTTTCATAAATACCGTTATACTTTTACCTCGTTTCTTAAAGCCGAAGCACGAATTTGAATTATGAATCTAATTAGCACTTTCAAAATGGCGCTCATGGAACGCATCTAACCGTAAACAACCATTTCAGTGTTGCCAACATTTTTTCGAAATCAATGCTGAAAAAAAGAAGCGAGCATTAATTTGCTTCAGATCTTCAAGTCGTAAACATGGAACATAAAACTTAGCCTCAAGAAAAGTAAAAAAATGTTTCAACTTTTTTCTGCAGAAATACTTATAAGAATATTCAATCAGGTAAATTTATCGACTTCGAAATTGCGTTCAAAGTTTTGAGTCGCCATAACTTTTAACAATCATGTTTATGTTGGCAACTTACCTACTGTGGTATTTGCAATCTGCATCACTTAACCATCAAATAGCAGGTGCGCTTTATTCTAGTAGCGTGGGTTTTGTGTAAGGGAGTGTAATTTGATTTTGAGTGCTTTTAAATAATAAATTTAGGATAAACTTATAAATTCTTTCTCTGGACCTCTAAAGTTTCTGATCCTAAAAGTTAAATTTCACTTTTCGCTGCATTTTGCTTTTAAACATTAAAGAAATAACGTCTGAATTTGCGTTTAGATGGTAATAAATTCTACGTATATTGATAATATTTCTAGAGACTATATGCAGAACTTATTCTTCGAAAATACTTTTTGAAGCACATCAATCAATAAATTAAAATAAACAACATTATTTCAAAAAGAAAATTTTTTACTATTTAAAGGATATGACACTCATAAAAATAGAAAGATAATGCTTTACAACTTATGTGAAATATTATTTAACAGTGGGAGTAATATGTCAAAGGAGTTTTTGAATTGTTAATCTATATGTATAAAAATGAGAATTCATAATGAATTCATTTAAATGATTTGTACGTTACAGAAATCCGAACCACTGAATATATTTTCTTCAAATTTTGCTCCCAAATACTATGAAGCATGAAGAAGGATTTAGTGAACATTTTGTAATAATTAACTTAACAGTTAACATTTTCATAAATAAAAGAAATTAATATATTTTCAGCTAATCATGAATAATTTTTTAAAAGATTTATACCCGTAGCTCCCAAATTATCAAAAACTTTCTACCTTGTGTTTTAGTGTTATCTTGTCGGCAGGTGGACAAAAATAAATCTAAAAATGATTTTTACAGACATAGAGAAGCCTAAAACGTGTAGGCTCACGAAATTCTCGAGGTTGAGTAATCGTGTTCACGTAGATACGAGCAGAGAGACAATCAACCCGGTGACGGATTTGATCAAAATTTGGATACAAATTCATAGTTTTAGTAATGAAACCATTTGGAAAATTCCCTCCATTTAACTTGTTACATTATTGAGCTGTCAAGTTCTCACGGACGGACAGACAATCCACACTTCATTCCAAAATTCCATAGAAACCTAATATTTCTGTGTTAAAACCTCATACCAAATTTTATCCGTATAAACTTGACGTTTCGCTATCGTACTGACAGATCGACAAACATACATAATTCCAAAAAAAAAATGGTTTTTTCGGACTCGGGCTTTTGGAGAGGTGTAAAATGGGGGAGATTCCACGGCATCTCAAGGTTAAATGTTTTGATGTTTGCCATACTTTCTCTTTCTATGTTTCGTTTACGAGAATGTATATATGTAATTCTGTAGATTTAATAATCATAATCAGATTAATTGTTATTCTTCTTGTCATGTGAGAAATTAAATAACGTACTGCCAAACTATATTTTTAACTAATAATTATTAAAATACTTGGCGTTTATATTAAAAGCTAAAATTAAAACTTTAAGAAGCAATACTACTTACTCGATAATTACCTTAGTTGCAATGAGTGATCATTTAATCTCGCAAGTATTTCCCCTCCTTTTCTACCCAGAAGCTTCTATTTTAGTTCTCATTAACTCTTTAAAAGTGCTGGAATTCTTTATGACAAGTTGCTGATCACTGAGTTAAACATAGTATTAGAAAATGGTAATTTATGTAACACAGTCACAAAGCTGTCGGCCGACTGTAAATTAGTTGTTTTTGAGGCACAGTTGTAACGTAAATTGTCGGTTGGGAAACTCATTAGTTGGCGACTTAGGAATTGTTAAGATGCAAATCAGATAAGCAGAGTCATTTGTACAGCGCTGAATAAAGTGCGTGACAAATTTCTGTTCCGGGCGATGTCTCCTTTTGTGGCTGTAATTATAAAGATTTTATCTATAAAGTTCCAAATACATAAAGCGCAGTATGATAACTAAGTGTTGACTATTATATTAACAGACTACTGGATGGTGATTAGAATTAATCCACAGTTTGAGGGAAACATCTTGTAAATTGAGTCAGGAAAAGATTTTTGTTATTGAACAAGGCTTCGCTACTTAAACTTCTAAATAAAAACTAGACAACAGCGCTTACAGGGTTAACAAGTTTTCAGCTATTCAGCGTTAAGAGAAGGGAGAACTAATACTTTCCAGCACAAAAAGATGCTTGTTTAGAGACATTTGTTGATTTCTAACCGCTTTGGTATCAATTCGTAACTAAAATTACTCCCGTTCTGTTATCTGAGGAGCTGAATGGCCTGGCAGTAGGGTTTCGGCTTTGCGACCAGAAAGTTCCATCTTTGAAATCCGATTACAGCAAAGATCTACTGTATTTGTAGTCGTGGTGCACGTTAAAGCTTATTTCGAAGGTCCAAGATCATCCTGCTGGTGTGACGCTGCAGTTTGGAAAGGGTATGTGGGTGGCTTAAGTTCCCTACTCACCATCTGACTATGGATCAAAATAAAAATAAGGGGTATCGAAAGCTTCTACGACCCTTTCTTTCAATTTTCTTCAATATTTGGGCAAAAAATCAAAATTTAGTGAAAGATTTCCTAAATAACTGCATTTTAAATTAATTTAACGTTCTCCTTTTATAAAGCTTAATTTTCTTGAATATCTTTGATTTTTAAAGCTACAAGATTCATTTTAAGCCAAAATTGGAATTTTTTCCATTCCAGAAGGGTTCACAAATGAAAGAAGTTTAATAAACCTTAGTATATAGCTTTAAAAATCCAATGAAAATTATAATCACTATCGCATTCTCTAAGCTTTCATGGAGCAGACCTACCACCAGTAACCTCAGTTCGGAAAAGGACGAAATTGGGGTGCCATTTTAACGGAGTGACTTTTCTTCAAAGCAGTCTCCCAACCACCTATATTCAATCTACGTGTTTCATCCGGCAATTGCCGGCATGGTTAATGCACTCCGTCACACCAGCGTCCCCGGTAACATCAAAAGACAGCGAACAAATCCTGTTAAAAGTTTGAGCACCCTTCCTTTCACCTAATCTGAGCTCCGCACCTGGGCGACCACGTCACTGCAGCATCACGGATTAAACACGGGGCCCCAAACCCGTTTAAAGGCATTTCCCCCTCTTTTGCATATTATTAAATAGCTTCTGCAACACAGGGGGGACGAGTGTCAACAAACAGGACCGTGATTCAATTAACGCCGCAAACCTTTTGGTGAGGGATTCCGCTCCGGTCCGGCGGACATTCGTAATTCGTGTTAGCGCACGGACACATAATTTTGCCGGATACCCCCGAGAGAGATATTCCGGAATCCGGGGGACTTGGACCGTGAGCATGGACCCAGCAGCGCGTGGTAGGTTGAAAGAAGGATTGACGAAATTACGATTAGAATGCGACTCGGGGACGTTTTCCGGTGAGGTGAGCCCTCCCCAGAATCGTTCTTTTGATGTAAACGGTTTGGGATTTTCGGCAAAAAGGTATGCTCTGTCCCACCGGTGGATGACGTCGTCTGCGGCATACTCAGCCAGTAAAGATAGGAATTCTGGTTTGGAAGTGAATAATTTTCTGGCAGACGCATCGCAAATGTATCTTATCGGCTGCTTCAGTATATTAGCTTTTATGTGTTTAGAGTTTGAAGATGCGTTTTGTTAAGATGGTGGACTTTTCAAATGTCCAAGTCAATCATATGGGAGTTCATATGCAGCTTAAATTTGCATATAAATAAGCACCTTCTAGAAATGCCATTGATTTGCGATTACTCATTAATGAAGTTTCAAAATCTTCTCATGGGCAGCATTATGTATTTTTCTAATAGAAATGTCTACAAATTAATAAAATTAAATCAGAATCAAATATCATAAAATGAAATTAATAATAAGGAGTAATACCGTAAGTAATGGAAAATATAATAATTAGTAATTCTGGAAAGGAATGACTGTACTTCTGAAGAATAAATGTCTTGTAAATGTATGTTATTAACCAGTGGTGGTAGCAGCTTTGCAAATGTATGTTATCAAACAGTGGCTGTTACTTTGCATGCAGTTTCTGGACATGTGTTTGGTTTAGACAATCCAAGTATCGGAGAGACTTGTCTGGGGCTGAAATTTCCATTTAAATACTTTGTAACGATTTTATGTAAATTCGAACTAGATTGCGTTAAGTTAGATATATCTGCTAATTCAACTTATAGAAGAGTTTCAACAACTCCAAGTATAAAGTTAACAATGTTATACAATCTTTTCTCAAAAACGATGATAAAATTTGAATTATAGGAGGTCTTTATATTTTTGACTGGAAATTCATTTTCTTCAAAGTACATAAAACTGCAAAATAGTATTGTGCATACATTTTTACAAGATTTTTGCCCTAAAATTCAGATGCTGTTAAATCAAAAATCGACAGCATAGCTGACAGTTTTCTTTTGATACTTTAACAGAAGAGAAAAACAAATTTAATTTTTCAGAAAAGTATTACATTTAAAGAAAATATAAAATTAAATAATGTTTGAAAATTTCGCTTTTCATTCACTCTATGCTATTAAAGCTACTTCACAATGAATTCTATAAAGCCTTTTCATACCTTAACTTTACTAAATAAATATTTTTCTCTTTAATTAAATGAATGATTACACAAGTAGCCAAGACTTCCCGGAAAAATTTTAATTTTAAACGCTGTAAATGTATGTAAAATTAGGAACTCTATATTAAAATGCTGTAAAATTAGGAACTCAGGATGAAATCTGTTCTCCAGGTAAAGTTACGCAAATAAAATAGGATAAAACAATTCAGCTACTGATTGCTTGTTAAGGTTTAAATTCCAAAAGCTAAACTTTGTACACTTTTGTAATAACTTAAATCATTAATGCAATAATTCTTTTTGTGTATTTAGTAAAATTCTGCAAGTAATATAATGCCTGGTATTCTCTATCTCAATTTAATTAGTGATGTTTTGCTAGACACTTGTGTTTCAATTACTAATTTTAATGAATTTTAAAAGCCGGAAGTAATTAAAATTTCTTAGATTATCAGTTTGTTATGTTGACTTCAATAAAATGAAATCTATATTTAAAATTCGGAACACTTTAAACAATGAAGACTACTTCATGAAATAAGAAACATGTTTTCCATATATCCTATTGAAGCTTAGCTTCTTTCGGTTGATTTTATTAAAATTAATAACTGTTGCGAAATGTCTTTGTTTCATAGAAATTCAGCAAAACCATATATAATTCAGTTTTTTATGACTCTACAGAACAGCACTGACGCTATAAGAGTAGCTATTAATGATTTTTTTCATTATATTGCAGCTTAAAAATCTAGAAAATATTTTAATTAACAGCTTTATTGGATTGTAGTTTGAAAATAATATTTTTTTAGTATGTGACAACATTTAATTAATATTAATTCCAAAAAAATGTCATCAATGTTTTTTTTTATTTAATAATGTAAGATGTATTTTCAGTTGTTTTTTTATATCTTCATTGTAGTTAATTTTTTTAATATCCTAGAGATAAAAAAAACTGCTGGGTGGAAACTATTACATTTATTAAAATCTGTTTATTATAAGAAAAAAATTCTAATCCCATTAATGAATAGTTTTTTATGCAAAAAACTATTTTTATATGGTATTTTTTAGATTTTTTATGGTATCTTATTATGAAAACAGAAAAGGAAATATTAAACAATGAATATGCTGTAAATTAATTAGACAAAAATCAGAAAACGAGAAATAAATGTATAAAATAAATAAAGTGTGGGTATTTTGAATAATTTAACTTAATATACCAAGAAGGCGTAAAATGTTATTTGATGGTAATAATCATTTTATTAAATTTTTGAGATTGAAGATAAGGATAATTCATTTGATATATCAGCAAAAAAGTGAAACAAAAAATGTTTGTATTAAACGACTCGATTTCTTTACGAATAAACACGCTGATGACAGGCAAATAAATCTTTTCAAAAGAAGTACAAATATTAACTGAGAGTACGTTAAATAAATTTCAACTATCATTAAAATTAAAATAATGCCTCTCTCAACACATTTATTTAATCAAAGAAACAAGTATTTGGTTTTACCTCATCAAAATTCAACAATTCATTTTCTTTTCAGTTAGTATCATCATTTTTTTCATAAAGAAAGTCGTTTCATCCATTTTGATTTTTCCAAAATCAAACATATCCAAATCCCAAATACAGATTCTACATGCCGGTGTTTCTACCGAAAAATGAATTATCCGCTCTATTGAACAAAGGATAGGTTGTTATGCACTTTTGCCGATGTTAAAATAAAAAAACATAAACATCTTAAGCATCGTCGAATAAAACCGCTTTGAGCTGCAATAAAACACGCGCAAATCTATTTAGGTAGTTCTCCTTTAACCGAAAATCGCTCATTCTGCACATTTCTGTAGAAAAAAACACAAAAAGTAACAGAAAAGTGGAAAACAAAAACAAAACCCGGCGTGTGTCTCCGTTTCAGCATCATCTGTTCCCTGAAAAACTACATCGGATTTCTGTTTCTGAAATCCCGGCCCATTTGCGCTGATCTTTTTTCAATGCAAATGTTTTTCACTTGACGTATTGTTGAATCGTTGAACACGGCTTCAGAAGATCTGGTCATTCCACGGCCTAATCTTCCGAGTTTCTCTTTCTTCGTCCGACGGTTTTTGTTTTCTTTTACGCCCAGAAAGATGAAAAGATACTTGCAAAACGCCCAAAGGAGTTTTCTAAGCTGGAAATTCGTCTTACGATCTCTTTTTTCCTGTTTTCTTTTTTTTTTGCCAGTCGGCTGTGTTTTGGCAGAAATTGGATTCATCTTACCTATTCCCAGGGGTACAGTCTCTCTTGAATCTTGCCGGTGTGAAGGTGCGTTACAGCAACAAGTTTGCACTAAAGCTGAGATAATATGTTTTATTTAGGCTGCGATTTCCAATTTTTTTTTTTTTTTTTTTGCTTACTACATCCGAGGCGTTATCGCAACCTTTTCCATTTAAAATTTTGCATTAAAAATATATTTAGCATGTTTTTTGTACATTTTTTGGAGATTAGAATATTCAATGAAGCAAAAAAAGACTCATTTTTACGGATAGTGTAAAAAATTTAATCTTCTCATAGATAAATCCTAATATTTTCCTTACGCTTAAAGATTAACTTAGAATTTTAACTTTTTGCTAGTCCATAGTGTTTCCGTAGAAATGGGATTTATCTTGCCTGTTTCTTTCCAACTACTTCCTTGTCTATATACAAGTTTTATGTAGGGATTGCACATTATATCAATAAATTTACGCTGAAGAAAAGGTAGCGCATATCCTTATTATGCATTTTAATTCCACAAAGATTTTACCGCAGTATGGAAATTTTTGACCATTTTTTCAGTTTGTCTTTACATGGATATACAAGTTTTTTTTTAATTTGTAGAATTTTTTTAACTATACCTTGTCTGAAGATTTTCGCATACTTTTATCAGAGATTTATCACAAATTTACCAGGCACAGTATAATAAGATCTGGTTCTTTCACCAAACCAAACAATCATTAGAATGCAATTTTTAGTTTTCGCTTACAAACTCCAAGGTTTTATTTCAATATTTTCATTTAAATTATATTATTATTATTTATTATATTTAAAGCATAGAGATACGCATATTTTCTCAAGAAAATAATTTACCGAAACGGAAAGAAATTCGCTAATTTAATTTTCTATCTATTAAAAATGGCGAGAGATATCAGGAACTTTTCCCAAAACAAACCTTTATCATTAAACCTTAATAATAATTGTTTTTTTTTACTTGTTTAGAACAGACTTTTACATATATGATGCTGTAAAAAAATTGTACCTGCTTACAATAATGCATGAGTTATGAAAACTTTACGTTGCTTTAGATGTTTTTTCTGCAAGATTTAAGATATATTGAGCTTTCCATAAATTTTTTGTCAGAAAAATTTATTTCAAATCTAAAGTTTTTCAGTAATTATACAGAATGAAGAGCATTTAAAGTAATTTCAATTAAATCATTTTTCTCGCATCTTGTAGAAGATTGTATCCTATTTCATTTTTAAATTTGTTCCCAAATGATGCAACGACAATTATTAGATGAAAATATTCCCCCATTGCGAAATATTTGTGAAGAGTCAGAAGTAGGAACATTATAAAACTCCTCTTAAATTAAATCAGCCAATAATTTTTACTTCATTTGAGAAAGTCTGTTTTCCCCTTCACATCAGAAAACTTACGAGAAGAAGAGAGATTTGAAGTTCTCAAATCTCTCTTCTTTTCTCAAAAAATATTTCCTTTTTAAGTTTCATAAGTTGTAAAATAGTCATATTGATGGTCAGGATAACACTTGAATTTATGTGTTAGCAAAACATTACTCATAACTCGAAATTTAGTAGAAAAGATTTTAAGTCATAAGGCAACTAGAAATGTGTGTATCTAGAACTGAAGTCAAAGTTACTTACAATTTTAAGCCATAAGGCAACTAGAAATGTGTATATCTAGAACTGAAGTCAAAGTTACTTACGCGCACTGTAATTATCGAATTGTGTAAAATACTATAAATAATTAGTTTTACAGAATCAAAGGATTACTTATTTTCAGTACCCTGTTAACACAAGATTATTAATTTGAAATTTAAGTTGAAAAAAATAATAATAGAAGAAGTAAACAATAATAAAATGACAATAATACACTTTTTATGCGCGCTAGCGCAGCAGCAATAAGTGATATCATTATCAGAATTTTCTTAAGATTAATCAGCATTTAAATAAAGTATTAAACAAGCTATATGATCAAAATCTTTTAAATCAAATTAATTTTAATTTAATCTCTATTAATATTTAAATTATAATTTTGTTAATTTATATCAACTACTACTGTTAACACAAGATATTATTAGATATCTCCACAATGTTGCCACGATATTTTGAATGCCTCACAGTATCGTTAAATATCGTATAGATATTGTAGAGCATCTTGAGCTAATAGGGTATGCTCACGATTATGAATTTTCAACAATCATATACGTTTTGAAGCATTTTCAAATGGTGGCTAAAAGTACCTCACATTTTATATTCTGTTGGAAAATATTTTAAATGTTTATGGGTGATGGGTGTAATATACAAGAAAAAGAAAACGATTTATTTCCAAAGATTTCTGATCTCACATTCTAGCACACATTAAGTAAAAAGCAAAACTATTCCGAGCATTCATTAATAAAAAGAATACTCAACCAAATCTAACCGCTTTTGATATATATATGTCTAACTGAAGTGCTTTCTTAATATTCTATGTAAGATTTTCGTGAAGCAGACGTTTTACAAAAACATGCATTGATTATATCTGTTAACGAATAAAAATACATAAACTCACTTTAACGATAACTAATGCAATAATCCTATACTTATTTTAGCATAACATCCTTTCAGAAACTTTTTCGATAAATCATGTAAGATAATTCGTAATCATGTATTTTTCTCACAACTTAAGTAAAGCCTTTCTTGGAAAGAAAAGTTTAAATGGAACAACGTCATAATGCATAAAAATTACAAGAAAACCTAATCCTACACCATAAAAATATAGTTGTCCTCTTTTTTGATGTAATCTTACTCGTAATCCCTGCATACATTAGCATGAAACCATTTATATACACTCATAAATGTAGATGGTTTTGTTCATGGCATGTATCAACACTAATAAATGGACATACCTTTAGAAATAATCTAAGATAACATTCTTAAATTTATGTTGCAAAATATCAAAAGCTAACAAGACAGAAAAAAATTAACTAAAACTTGATAATACATTTTTAAAAATTAACAGTATATTTATTCAGCAGACTAAATAATGGAGAATAAGAGTTTAAAATTTTCATTTTATCAACAAATAATTAATTGTTTTAATTATTCTCTTAACTTCTCTTTTTTTAAAATGCTTGAAAGTGAATTGGAAATATTTTTATTTTATTAAGAAGTACTTTTATTTGGTGAATGTATCTTAATGATTACGACTAGTATTTAAATTAACCAAACAGACTATTTTTGTCTGGTATTGATAAAAATATAGGCTATTATCATGTCTGGAAAGTAGAAAAATATGGATTTATTTTTCTCGGGACGGATTAGTACCAAAATCTTGTTAAATTCCTTAAAAAGGCAGCTTTAATTTAATGCATTATATTTGGTTATATTTAGTGTTTTATAAAACGTAACCTATCACAAAACGGGCAGAAATGTTTGGAATGTGTCTTTTGAAATACATAATATATATATAATGGATTATTAACATTTTGTTAAGGTTAGTATCTCAAATTTATCCTTTTCATCAATATATTCAATAAAAATAAATGGAACAATGCTTTTTTAATTTTTTTATGAATTTAATCAAACATACGAAAACTTTATAACGAATAGGTATCATGAGAATAGAAGACCGCTTTTTTTTCAATAACTGCTTTAATATTTAAGATAAATTTTAATTCACACTGTTATATGGATGCTGTAAAATCTTAAATAAGATGGCTGAACTTTAACTCAGCAAAGCACAACACGAGTTGATATAATTTGAAAACATCAAACTTTATCATGATCATTGCCGATATGATTTTAATATATAAATTCTTAAGTATTTTAATTTCTTAATTTGTATTCTTAGTGTTTAATACTTCAAAGTTCATAAAGCTTTTGTAAATATTCGATTCCCATTATCTGATAGAATCCAGCGCTGGTGTGATTTGCTGTTAAGCTACTGTATAATCAATTTTTTTATTATAATAGCTTTCTAATGTATATATAGTATAGTGTATATATAGTTTTCATGCAAAATAAGTTACAGAAATACTTTCCTATTTCCTGAAACTGTATATGCGTAATATATATGATAGCGACTGGTATTTCGCGTACACATTTTCATGCCAATAAAAAGAAATTCAAACATGCTTTCTTCCTACTTGAAAACATATATATACACGAAACATGAACCATGTTCCAGTGGCAGTCGTCTCTGTTGTTTGGTGAAGTTGTTTATTCCTCCACACAGGAAAAGAGTTCTTTCCCACACTACTTCTTGTTTTCCCTGCGCCCGTGATTTTCTTTTTGGCTACCCCGTAACGCGTAAAGAACACCTCAAAAGCTGGTAAGCCTCGTGGTTCTACTGTCACATCTTTGCCCCCCCCCTCCAAGGTTGAAAGGGGAATGTTCTCTCAAGGGGCACTTCAAAGGCACAGACAGTGACATGTCAAGTTTGAAATGAGGGGAGAAGTTTTCTAAAGAAATCTTTCTCCTATATACTTTTCCCCCTGGTTTTGCCCTCGTGTTCCTCCCCACCACCAGCAGCATCACTTACTTTCTCTCATTTCCACTGGTCTACGAAAATGGAGAAGTTCTCCACCCAACCCCCCTACTTCTGAGAAAAAATGCAAGGGGAAAAGTTGAAATATCGGTTCTATACTCGAATGCCTGAAATTTCGAGAATTTCCAACTTCTTTTCCTTCTCAAACAGGCAGGTCGTTTGGGGAAGGAAAGGATTTCCGTTTTATTCGGTCGTGTTTTTGTCTGCCTCTTCGTTTACTTTTTCCAGGTTGAAATAGATATGGAAGAAATGATCAAAGCAGATTTCTTTTTTTTGTTTGGTGTTTCAGGCATTGTGTCAGGTGTTGGCTTAGCATTATAAAGCTGATTTGTAGAACACTTCTATGTTCAAACAAAAAAGAGCATTAAAACTGAACTAAAAAAATTAGCTCTTAAATGCATAAAAGATACCTTACTGCATTAGAGAAATCCATCTTGATGGGAAACAACCTCGAATGCGGGGATGGGAAGCCAGAAGGTTCGAGCTTTTGAATCCAGATTACAGCTGTATACGCTAAGAAAAACCCAAAATAAATTTAGAAAAAGTATTAATAGAGTTAAAATTTCGTTTCGTGAGTGGCTCCTTTACTGGGTTTCTTAGGGTTGTAACTTCCATTTACGATGGAGGTTTTTGTATTTCAAGAAATGCGGCTTACAGAAAGCTCAATGTGTAGCAAGCAGTATTGTAAATTACGTACTGAAAACTTAACAACCAAATTGCAATTTCCCAGATCATCGATGTGGTTGATAAGAAGGTGGATATCTCGTTCAGAAGTTGCCTTCAAGCCAAGTTCTTCATTGCCACAGAATAAATTGGAAGTTGTTTTGAAAAAATAACAAAAATGTTGATTATAAATGGTTAAACAATTGGTATAAGAATCAGATATTGGGTGTAATGTAAAATTCATTTGTCATCTAAACGAATTATCTAAACAATGCGATGGATAATTTTTTATATGCACAGCAAGCAAATGTTGCGAATATGTGTAATTTATTAAATCTATAAATTAAAATAAAAAATCAATAGCTTTTATTTTTCAGTTTACTTTCTCATTACAATTAAAAATTTGTCACAAAAGGTATTTATGGATTAATAGTAATTTCTCTCATAAGGAATTAATCTCGGATTACAGCTAATTATATTTCATTGAAATTGATGCAATCAGTGAAGAATCGAAATGACCTGGTCGTAGTCTCGGCTTCGAGTTTGGACTTTTCCACAGATCACGGGTTCGAGACTTGATTCCACCACTAAGTTTGTGTGCCTTGAACACGTTAAATCCAGTGTATAAAGTTCATGATGCTAAAGCGGCGTGGAAATTTTCACAGTGGTTGTCGCTCCAGTTGTCCTCGTCATCTGAATTCACCATCTTGTCCAAGTTCCAAAACAACTCTTTTATACCTCCAAAATAGGACTTTTATCTATTTTTTAAATTGTTAAGAGTCAGTAACATTTTAGACACAAATTGTTAACATATTGTATTAAATTATATATCAATGTCTTGTTGGAGTGAGCAGCATTATAATTGTTTCTTCTTTTCTCCCACATAGGTTGCGCGTTCGTGAAATTCGGATCTCATTCAGAAGCACAAGCTGCGATCGGAGCATTACACGGAAGCCAAACAATGCCCGTAAGTAAAGTAAATATCACACCTTTTTTATTCTCTTTTCTTATTCACGCATTTTAGCACTGCATTGTTTTGCATTTGAATATTACATGATCAAACAGCGTGAGGTTGTTATTTTTCTTAAGTAGTCTCGAGAAGGCTTGTTTTGTTAGACAAAATAATAACCCATTCATTTTTATTGACAACTGGACAATTTTAAATAGTTAGGAAAATTCCAGAAATTCTACAGAAACCTCTTACCTACCCTTATTAATTCTTAGACTAAATATTTTCACAGCAACCTGATATCAGAGGAAACTTACAACGAATGCATTTACTTCAATTGTTCCAGTAAAACAACTGGTCACGTAAGTTTAACTGAATAAATATTTTCATATTTAAATGAATCTAGTTTCACTGAATTTTATATTTTCTTAAGAAGTTGATTATCCATCGAAAAATTAAAAAATGTATGAGACATCTGTACGCCAGGACTCTTTAAAGTGTTGGACATGATTCAAAATTGGACCTAGAGTAGGATTCTGTGGTAGCAAAATCTTGAAAAGGTTCCTGTTGTTTCCCAACTTTTCAATATTAACAGTTAAAAACAATTTTAAAAAATTGACCCTGAACATTTCGCAAACAACTGTATTGAATCCCTTGACCATTATTTAGAATAATTCATTCTCTTGTTTTTCTTTTTTATATAAATGTGCATTTGAGGTCTTGAAAGCGTTTTTCAGGTAGAAATTGACCGAAGAAATATTTTTGGAGTCTTAACATCATACAAACGTTTCGCTCGCAACACTCATACTAAGTAGAAGCGTTTGTGATTTTCTCATCTTCTGTTTATTGTAAAGGAATGAGGGATACGAGGTGGTGGTTCTAATATTACTCGGTCTATCATATCTTGTCAAGTCCATGAGTCAATGACTCATGATAAAGGGAAAGTGGGACATCTTCTGCTGTTCCAAGCGACCTTTGAGTCCTTAGGTAGTTCCTAAGGAGAAATCAGACTTGGCTTATATGGCGGTAAGTTGTCTTTCTAAATTATGTTCAAGGAACACTGACCTGCCTTTGTGATTCTATTGCAGAAAAACCTCCATAGCCCGCCCGACAACAGCGAACAATCGTTGCTGAAGCGCATAAGGTGATTAGAAGGTATCTAAACATCTGAATTAATTTCTCATCGATTAGCTAACATTCATTTAAGAAAAGAAAGTGAAAACCATCTATCTGTTACATCTTCAAAAAGACTATTTTATTTAGGCATCAGAAGAATATGATTACAAGTACTGCGTTCAGTGGAGGAAGGATCGAAGAGAGAGTATTTATTTAGAAACTCAGCGGCATATTCACGAACCAACTAACTGACAAATTCTTTCTTGATTTATAACTCCAATTCAGAGTACCGATATCCTTGTAAGAAAGTATTTAAAACCCAAATAGGAATGATCAGACAAAAAGTTCCAACTGTCGCATTTGGCTTGAAAATAAATCCCAAACACATAAAAATATGGATTATACGGGTGTTTCAAAAAACTGTGACCGAACTTCAAAGATAAGCCAGGCATACAGAAGCAAATTATTTTCAAAATAGAACATAGAGTCGGAAATGCAAAGCAGATTCGCTACGGGGGTTCTTTGTCAGTGAATTAAGTAAAATAAAAGGATACACCAGATGAAATTTATAACACAGATTAAGTGAAATGCAAATTTATAATAGCACAATAACCTAGTTGCATGTTTAACAACATGCAAAGCGTGTATTGCCTCAGTTGGTTAGTCCTTTGAACACTTACCTACTCTTCCACAACACTTCCTAAGTATTTCAAAGGTTTGTTGCTAGTACTGCGTCCTACTTGTCATTTGATATCTGTCATGCTACATCTGACTTGCAGTGTTGTTATTCATGCAACTGGGTTACTGTGCTATTGTAAATTTGTATTCCGCTCAATTTCAGTTATACATTTCATCTGATGCGGCCTTTTCTTTTACTTAATTCTCTGATAAAAAGCCCTCCGTAGCGAATCCACTTTGCATTTCCGACCCCATGCTCTATTGCGAAAATGACTTTTTCTATTTGACTGGTCGACCCTTAAAGTTTGGCCACGTTCTTTTGAAACACCCTGTATTTTCACTATTATTCTCTAAAAAGAAGGTCCATTAAGAATATCTAAAATGGTCCGAGTTTGAAAACTTAGAAACAACTCAATGCTGATAGTTAAAATATAATTTGGTTTTGAGCATCCAGGAGATTGAATCTGCAACAAACCACATCAAATGACACCCCATTCATCTCTGTGGAGCGATAATTATCCTACAAACGCCTTTCTTAGCAACACAAAGGTTAATCGCACCAGATGCTCAAATCCTTAGTATTAACGCCGCTCGGCCCCTTGAGATTCCTATCCCCATTCTTGCAAGTCTCACGTATGATCTTCCATCTTGGCACACAAGAGTACCTTTCATCTAAGCGGGCGCATGCGCTCTGCCAGATGTCCAGACGGCAGGGTAGAGGTTTCCGTTATTACGAATATTCATGCTTTGTCACCCGTCAGAGAGGACCAATCAGATTGATACTTCGCGACACAAGGCTCTCCAGAGCGAGTAATAAGCGGTAATTTGCATCAGATGTTAATTATTGGATAGGTTAATATGGTTGTGACAGCCCCTCTCTGCGCCATTCAAGTGCGAACGTTGCCTAAGAAGTCTCAGTGTGAGTATGAGTCTTGGCTGTGTAAGCTAACATACTAGGGCTTTCTTTGAATTATCTGATTTAAATGAACAAAAAAGCTGCTATAGGCTGAGTCCAAGGCATAACTGTATGTATTTAAAAATTTTGTCCTCATATTTTATTCGCATTTTTCCGTTAATTAAATTTATCTTATAACAAAATATAATATAACCGAAACCAGATAAATAAAACATATTATAACATAATATGTTTTTTTATCCGGTTCTAACCATATTTATTTTTTCCAAGCAGAAAACAAAAAAATAATCAAGAAGCATTCGAATTTTTATTTGAAATCCTCACAAAGTGCATAGATGAGGTCAGAAAGCAATCTCGCATATTTTGTTTCTCTGGACATGTAAGGAATTGGTGAAACATTTGACCGTGAATGTATACATTAACAAATATCATTTCACTGATAAAACCAGTAACCACTATTTCCTTACTTAGTTACACTTCAAATGAGAAAAAATAGTTAAAATATTAGTAGCACCATTGAATTTCTAATTATCTCCTAAACGTGCTACTTTTAGACGTAATGTCACGAAAATCGTTTTGCTGTGGAAAGGGGCAGCCGTAAGAGTGAGTGCCGAAAGCTTTTTCACAGCTTTATAAAATCTCTCATCATTATGATCTTTAAAATAATCCAGTTAATTGTGATTTTGTAACTGAATTCGTTTTTTCACACTGATTTCCAGCGGCAGTTTCTAGACTCTAAAACTCTAAATTTAATTTGGAAGCAATAGTAGAATTTCGAAAAAGCTTTAATTATTTATTATTACGGAAAACAATTTTTAATAGAATAATTTTTTAATTAATTTTATATTTAAGGATAAAGTTATGTGAATTTTTCTTTTAAATTTTATTTGAGTAACTAAAGGATCTCATCACCCTCGCATTCGCATGTGAAACAAAAAAGGTTAAATTGAGTAACTATGACTTTTGTGCGTTTTAATTTAAAATTCTAAACATAATAAAATTTTACAATCTCAACAGCATTACAGGGAAGGTGATTGGTTAGTTGCAGTTAATAGCGAAAGAGCCATATTTGACTAAGAAGAAAAGGGCACGACTTGGGAAATTCAGTTCGGGATGAGACGTGGCTCATTAATAATATTCCTTTAGGGTGTTCATCTATTAAAATGCTAAAGCGCAATGGCCAGCCAATTAGGAGAAAATGGCCCTCAACTTTGGGCGTAGCTTATATACTAGTAAGTTGTCACCGTTGTTGAAGGGCGGACAGCATGATCGGTATAGTGCTGGCTTGGAAACCTTTTGCCCAGGGTTCGATCCCGCCTTCGTTTTCTTTTTCGAAAATATTTTTTAAAATTAATATTTTATTAAATTAAAAATTTATAAACATCTTTTAATAAAATATTAATGTTTTTTAAGCATTAAATAAATTTTATTCAAATGATATATCAATTATAGTTATAATTTAATTTTTAAACAGTTGAATAACCATAGGAAAAAGCTTTAATGATGTTAAATAATAAGTACAATTACTATTATCATCATATGTCATTAAAATTTTTGAATGATTCCGTTAAAGCAATTACAAAATTTGCTATCTAGCCTTACGGAACCGGTTTTGGTCGGGACAGAATGTATTTATAATTATTTAACTGTTTAAAAATTATTTATATCTGAAATTCAAGGAAATTCATAAATAAGCAGTTATTTTTCAATAAAATGATTAATAGTTTAAATTAAATATTTATAAATTGTTAATTTAATTTGAAATTAATTATTAATAACAAAAATTATTTACATAAAAAAATAATTAATTATAAATACAAATTTAATGGTGCTAAATAATAACTAATTATAGTTGCTCTCATTATATAAATGTAATAGTGCTCTCATCGTAAAAGAATTTAATGAAGATTTTTTACATTTGTAAATTTTTGAAATTTTACGACATTTATTAATTTTTATTTACGTACAAGAACATCTCATAAAAATATTAGAAATAAAAGAATATTTTGACATATTGCGTAATTAATAAATGGTGTACGTTTATTTTAAAGATCTATTGGGAAATAAACTTCATATTTTGAACCGTCTTTCTCTGTATTCAAAAGTTTAACAACTTCTCTCTATTTTTCGGTCAAAACCGTTCCCATAAAGAAGATTTCCACTAGAATGGAAATTTTGTAATTACTTTAACGGAATCATTCAAAAACTAATAACATATAGTGATAATAGTAATTATGCGTATTATTTAACATCATTAAAGTTGTTTTTATGATTATTTAACTGTTTAATAATTAAATTATGACTATGATTGATACATCATATGAATTAAAAAATATTTAATGCTTAAAAATTATTAATATTTTATTAAAAGATGCTTATACATTTTTAATTTAATCAAATATTAATTTTAAAAACTATTTTAGAAGAAAACGGAGGCGGGATTGAACCCTGGGCAAAAGATTCCCAAGCCAGTACTATACCGATCATGCTAATCGCGCTTCAACAACGGTGACAACTTACTAGTATATAAGCTAAGCCGAAAGTTTGAGGGACATTTTCTCCCAATTGGCTGACCATTGCGTTTTAGCATTTTAATGGATGAACACCCTAAAGGTATACTATTAATGAACCAAGTCCTATCACGAACTGAATTTTCCAAGTCGTGCCCTCCCCTTGTAAGCTGTGCCAACATTAAAGGGGGATAAATTCTTAAACGAATTATACCAAACACATATATGTAGGATTTAAAATGTGCTAGATATAATCAGTTTCATAAAATTGTGACCGATTTCGGCTCAATATTTCTTTATATATAATAAATATTTTTAAAAGATACGATTCATTTCCGAATATATCGTGTGATATTGCCAACACGTCTGATTGAGAATACTTTAAAACCGACATACATTCTTAAATAAATAATCATAAACAATTTTGACTATTTTAATAATTTATTTCGCTATTTAGTCGCTCAAATATGCTATTTTTATCTTTAGGAGAATAGATTATTGAAAGAAGAAATAACACAAAATGGCTTTCTAAAGAATCGCCCTGTCCCCGACTTTATTGCTCTGTAAATGTATTTTTACCTTCCTTGTACTATTTAAGCAGAGAAAAAAGCATTCATCATCGGATTCAAGTTCTATTTTCTTCGTTTCAAAGAAAAACATGTTTTCGTATAATATTTTAATTATAAATTATTTTATATCAAGAACCTTATAATCCAACATCTTTTTGGCAAATGTGGGTTTACTTTTTTTTCATTTTGCACGCACTCAGCTGGTATAAAATAAGCATTTCTCCAAAACCTTTTACAGACGTAGTAAAAGACATCAAATATTCATTCTTTACCAAGTCATTATTTACACATTCTTCGTTTATAATTTCCAACAGAACGGATTAGAAGTGGTGTTTAATAATTTATTCTCCTATCTTTAATAGTTAACGGCAATGTTTATAAACTAATAACAAATTCTACATTAGTGGAGGAGTAAAAAAATAATAAATTTCAGAATGTAGATTTTTTTTAATGAATCCTTCCGCTGAAACTCGATGAATAAAAAACGAAAAAAAATTGAGAAAGAATATATATATTTTTTTTATTTTTATGCGGATATCTTTGACCAAGGAAATAAAATCGAAAAAAATAGCTGGGAGTTGCAGGTGGTGAAAAAATTTAGTACATAAGTAGTAAAACTAAAGAACACATAAATAATAATAATAACGTGTTTTATTGCTTTGAATAATTATTTTAAAATGTACTTCGTTAAATTAAATTTTACTGCTATGAAAAAGTTTACTTTTTTCTGTCAGAATTGAAAATTTCTCAAGTATTTATAATTTATTTAAAAGGCATTTAAATTTCCGAGCTTCGATAAATAAGAAATGTTTTGCTATTAAACAAAACGGTAAAAAATTCATTAAATATTAATTTTCCAATAAAATACTTGAATTTAGCAAACTTATATTAACAATATTCTTGTTTTAACACATACACGTTCCTCTTTCATCAATTACGATTAGATATACGTTTTTTTTTGCTTTCAGTGGACAAATTTCTCAAAAAATTGTTATAAAATATATCTTTATTAATATATCTTTATTTTTCTCTGTTAGCATAATTTTTTATGCGATAACTATACAGTTTAAAAAAACATACTTTTTTCTTTACAGCACAGCACAATCATTGCAATGTTTAAGGAAAACATTATATCAGGGAATATGTCAACTTTAAATATTTTTGAAAATTTTATTGCAAAGATAAAACGCCAACTTACATTTCAAGTTCATTCAATATTTCATTTTCTTCAAATGTCAATTTACTTTTTTTATATCACACTTAGCTGAAATAAAACATGCAACTTCTCTCAACGTTTATAGACATAGTGAAAGAATATCACATCAAAAATTCATTGTTTGCAGTACTTTTATTTACACATTCAACGTGTAAAATTTTTAAAGGAACGAATAAGAAGTGGTGTTTAATAATTTAGTCTCTTATCTTTGATAGTTACCGACAAAAAACGTAATTCGTGTTTACAACCTTTTAAGAAATTCTACATTAGTAGGACGAAAAAAACTGATAAATTTCAGACTGTGGATTTTTTTAATGATTCATTCTGCTGGAATTCGATCAAAAGGGATTCAGACAAGTAATACGAATTTAAAGCATGACACAAAGAACTTTTAAGCGTACAAGGAAAAAAAGTTTCGTTTAATTAGGAGAAGCTCTAAGATGAACAGAGAGAAAAAAACGTAAAAACAAAAAAAAATGCTAAACTAAATCCTACTTTTAGGGTACGAGAAAGAAAAAGAAAAAAATTACAAAAATAGTTGAAGAAGTAGAAGAAAAAGAAGGAAAAAATTATTCTTTTTGAGGAGATCCCTAACCAGGAAAAGAAAATCTAAAAAGATAGCTGGGAGTAGGAGAGGTGGTGAAAAAATTCACGTCGCAAGCAAAGTGGAAAAAAAAGACGGAAATTTAATACCGGAACTTTTGTAAGCAATGAGATCAAAGCTTTATTTTTTGCTGACGTCTAGTTTATATAAATATATATCGGAGGGAGACGTACTTGTACGCTAAAAATAAGAAGGGAGAGGTAGGGCAAAAAATAATAATAAAATCAACGTACGTGTGAGACTGGGTGTGGGTGCGATTCAACAGAAAAACGTCGCGTTTTATCCGAATAAACGTTTTCTTAAAATGTGACGCAATACGTCCTGATTCTAGGTTATGGCGGCTTTTTTTTCTGTGGACCTTCTAGTTTTAGTGAAGGGCCTGGTAGAGGGCGTGGTTGCATTCCTGCTGAGTCATGTTCGGAAGGAAAGGGGAGAAAAATTTGGCCTTTATTATTATTTTTCTTAGGAGGAATCGCTCAAAATTGAACGAGAAATAACTCAATTTTGCTTCGTTTATTTTACACGCAAGAAAAGAAGAGAAAATTAATATCAAACAGGATTAATATCGAAACTGTTATTAAAATTAACATAAGAAGCAAAGCTAATATGATATTTCATAAGATGAATTGTTATTAACTTATTTATTTCCTCATGAATCTTTTTAAAAAATTTCTGCATTCAAAGATAGCAAAATAGTAATCGATAGCTTTTCGAAACAAGAGAACGAATCTGTTTTTAAAATCTTCTAAATAATTTTTAAAGTATTAGACGTGCTTACCTGATTTTATCATTATAATTAAATTAACGCGCTGGTATAAAAAGACAATAAACATTATTAATTAGTTTTAATGTTCATTCAATGTTTTAATATTGTACTTTTTATTCACCAAGTAATTATTTCATACTCAGAGAATTATTACTGCTATGCATTTTAACGAAAAGCTGAATTCTAACGAAAAAAATGATAAATTTTACCGTATGTTTCTTTTCTTAAACAAAAATTATTTTGCATATGATTCGAATTACCTTGTTAACTTGTCAAAAAATAAATTTATATTATTTATTAATAAAATATTTAATAACCAACACTTCACCACAACCCCTCAACAGTACAATTTCTCAAACAAAACCATTGAACTAATATTTCATTTATCCATTTGTTTGTTTTTTAGAATTTCAATTATATTGTCATGAAAAGATAAAAAGTAGTAGCGTGAGTGCATAGTTGTTAATTGTATCCTTTTTTGTGCAACATTTTCTACATATTTCCTCTTCGATAATATGTTTTATTATGCAGTTACTATAGGAAATTCATAATAGAGGCATCTAAAATTTTAATATAAATGCAACATTATTACAGTTAGAGCGAAACCGATAAACCCAAATTGTTTTAAAGTACAAACTGAGTTTGCTCTTCAGATTAATTTGCATTATAGCCATTTTCGTTTTATTTCATAATATACCATATTAATGACTAAAAGATAAATTTTATATCTCTTAATACAGATAATGTAAGCTTGTATGCAAATTAGATAAAGCTATAACAGAATAAATCTCGAATATACCACACCGTGACGTTGTCATGGTGATATTATGAACATTTAGTACTCAGTCCTAGCAGTTCGTGATAGCAACTAAAGAGGATTCTACGTAAACCCCCTATTTACTAATTCTCGTCACATGCGCCTACGAATCATCTCCTTGGAATTATGTATATATAATTTGATAATGAACTTGATAAAATAATCCGCATGAATTATTTATTCATAGTATAGCTAGGAATATTTTGGAAATATGCAACATTGTTCGGTTAAACCAAATCAAATGGTAACGTTATCATTTTTGGTTAGTTAAAAAAATATCTTCTCATAGTTGATTAAATTTGAAGAGAACAGTAATGAAGCATAAAGAATTAATTTAATGTCAAGAATATATATGGAAGAAAAATGTTAAATCTTTATCCACTAATATATTTTTCTTTCTTCTATTGAAATATGAATTTGATAATATTTTTAATCTGGAACTTTAAAATGATATTTCGAAAAGAAATTAACAGGCAAAACTGTAGCTAAACATTTATTTAAATACTACGCCTTTCCTATTTAAAACTTGCATAAACTATCAAATTTAATATAGAAACCAAAGCATATTTCCTATCATGAATTATCCGTGTAATCCTAATTTTAAAATGCTTCATTAACCCCTTGCGGACAGGTACGGCGTATACAGTGCGCCAGTAGGTATTTATCATAATCTGAATAAAAACTATCGAAGGTAGATAGCTCGTCACCCGTCTAACCTCGTATTAACATAGTTTAAGTTAATCAGTCAGTTCGGTCTGATCAGGCTTGAAAGTGCATGAAACGCTCTCTGTAACCCAACCCTGGTATCACGAAACGGTGGGAAATTATCCCTACAGAGCAATATTCTGCTGTTTTTGAAGAATTAAGCAAGAAAATAGCAGCTGAGGACGAATCTGATGCATTTATCTCGATGGAGATATGACTGAGTACAGCGACCTAAAAACTGATTCTGGGACTGACTTGGAGAACAATCCAGTTCACGAAGAATGTAGAGACTCAAACTCAAATACAAATGTTTGTATAATCCATCCATTCAACTTCTAATCTTATTATACCATAAAAAATAAAGTTATTTGTAAATAAATAAGCGTAGAGTTGGAAGAAACGAGGTGGCGTATAAAGTGCGCCACCTCATCTCAGTGTTCTAAAAAGTTACCTGTCCGCAAAGGGTTAAAGAAACTTTGTGACAGTATGAAGTTAGATGTAAAAGACATGAGCAATGACTTCGTCTTGGAAATCTGACTCCATTATATTATTTAATAATAAATTAATGCGTATTGGAAAAAATGTAAAGTTTTAAAACATCTAAAAGATATTAACAATATCTGAAAGATATTTTCTTTTATTTCAGTTTCATGCGAAAAAATGAAGTAAATGTCATTTTGAACCGTAGTATTTTAAAAACAATAAGAATTCTGCATATAAATGGAAGTTCTTTTTAAAAATGTTAAACTCACGAGACAGTTCTCTTCTTTTCTCTTTCATTATGCTTGAATTATTAACTTTAAAGGCTCTCTATTTTTATTAATTCATGCTATAAATGTGAAGTAGAAGTTTTTGAAATGATAATAGAAACCGTTTCTTTCTTTTGTTCATAGAAAACCGTCTGTGAATGATTTCTTATTTCTGCAGAGAATTTAAAGCCTTTCTTAACTGTCTTCTTCTTGGTCTTTAAGTATTTGTACAAAAAAATATAGTCACTCTCTTTTATTAAAAAGTGTTTTTCCTTGCTTTATCATGATAAAGAAATGCTTTAAGAAGAAATTACAGTAAAAAGCAGAATTCACACTTTCTGAAATGCACTGCAAATAATATAAAATGGAGAAAATAATTTTTAAACAAAATTCTGTATTTAAATATTCTTTTGAGAAAGTAAATCTGACTTTTTCTGAACGTTTCTATAGAAGTAAAAAGATTTGCTTTCATGATGATTTTTTAGGCCACCTCATGTAAACGAAATTTTTTAATGGCTAGATTAAATAAATTCATTTAAAACTTTTGTTTTTTGTCAAGTTATGCGAGGCCATAAAATTGGTCTAGAAAGGTTTTAGAGGCTTTTAGCTTATTAAAATAATTATTGTATAACTTTTATGAACCAATATAATAATATGTGTTATAAATATGTGCAATTAATATTATTTATACTTTTTCGGAAAGTTAAGATTTCTTTAGTTTTTTTTCGAATAGAATATTTCTTATGGGTGACTAAAAATTTGCAATCAAAATGCGTAAACCCTAGTCGAAATTTACGCTTTGGTGAAAAATCACTCAGGAAATTAGTTCTAGCAATAGCATTTGTAAAGTTTTGGTTCCAAAATAGTTATTAAATAAAATTAAATCAACTATTGACAAGATTGGTGAAATCAGACTTCCAGTAAACAAAAACGGCTCAGCCTGATAACAACTCTTGGTTTCGGTACTTCAAGGCCGTCGGTTCAAGATGAGATTCCACCAATGATCTACGCGTTTACTCGTTACTGGCAAACATGAAATGCGTCAGACTCGAAAGCCCTATCGTTGATGTGGTGTGGAAGTGTGAAAAAGTGGATTCTTCTTCATCATCTGACCAAGATTCAAAATTACGAAACGCTTCCCAAAATATCTCTCGGGTAAACTCAAACAATTACTTTAAACCAGTAAATAAAGCAAAAGCCATCATTGCGCCTTTTTTGCAATGAAAGTTAAATGTGAACGAAGTACCATGTAGTAAAGTAATTTTATTTTTTAAAAACTTTTAATGTTATAAACGTATTAGCAAAAAAGGGATTATCTCTCTTTTTAACTCGCGATACTTCTTTCATACCTGCTGGTTCAGAATAAATCAATATGTGTGTCAATGTATGTATACAAAAACGTTCTTTTTGTATTTAATTTTCTCAGCTTGCATCATTTTCTTCAAATTTTGTTTAATTTTCCTACATATACACAAAAACCAGTAACGTGACAAATTGTGCAAATAGTCACTTTACTGGACTATTTTTGCAGTGAATAAAACTGAAATGTCAAAAAGTCTTTAATCACCGTTTCTTTATGAACACTTAAGTTGTAAAACTTTACATACTGTGGATAAGAAGAAACCTTTTAAATTTTAAGGGCATAGAATAAAGCACCTATAAATTGTGTTGATAATACATAAAACAATGCATACTGAAAACATCTTACATTATAAATTAGCGATCACCGTAATGAATTCTTATATTCACGGTGATATTTTAGTCAATCAAATATAATAAATGTAAGTAGGTATTTATTTCTTATGCACTAATTCTTTCTCGTATAAATTCATTTTCGAAAAGTACAAAGAAAAGCGTTTTTATTTTTTTATGAAAAGTTGTTTTTAAGCGATACTGTCTTAACTAATTTAGGTTTATTTCAAAACAAACTACTTAAAAAAACCATCATATGAATTTTTATTTATTTATTGGATGAATAAATTAATGAATTCTTGTAATTTTATTTTCATTTGTTTTAACCATTGCTGCTATATTTTAGCATTTCAATTGCGATTCCATAACAACAACATTAAAAGTAGTCAAGTGGTTGAATTACTGAAAAAAAAAACTTCATATATCTCTCCCTCTTGAAATTTTAGAATGGTCATAAGAAACTTTTAAATGCAATTACTCGCGTTCATGATGAAATTTCTTCTCCTACTTCACTTTCTATCGATTTATTATAAAAGACATAAAGTCATGCATATATTATAAAGACATAAAGGCATATATGATGAATACCATCTTTTTCAGCTAATAAAGTTTCTCTCTAGATTTCAATTGAATTTCTACAATAATAAAATTATGATTTTAATGAAAAATGATTAAAAAGTTTAATTTATTTTGGGTTCCCCTTAAAAACCAATACATAAGTTATTATCAAAATTACTCACTTTTAACGAAATAATTTATTACAAACATTCTACAATACTGTGAAAGTTTGACTATCACAATGTGAGTGTCATTCTCAAACAAGATTGACATATCTTAATATAACGCTGAGATGTATGCAACAAAAAGTTTACTTTAAAAACGTTTCATAATTTTGAACTGCATTTCGAAGTTTAAATGTTTAATCCCTTGGAATCAAGTATAAAAGCAGTAAAAGCATACGTCTGAATAGATAAAAACTGAACAGAAAATAAAATCATTATGTTCTTTATCTGATATTAAACATGCTAATGAATTTGAAGATTTTAAGGCAAAAGTATGAATGTATAGCCAAAGCATTTAATGGTTATTTGTTAAATTTTAAGGCCCATTTCATTTAGGTGTAGATCAAAATTGTAAGGTCCAGTGGAATAAAAACAGCATTTCATCGGAGGTTGAGAACCTTGAGCCCTTGTACTCCGCGCAAAAAAACACATCGTTGATGGTTATTTGTCTGTTTAGCGCAGCATGGCCAGGTCTAGCGCTTGCGTCATAAAACTCCAACTACTCACTTAATCAAAATGATTATTTAAAATATTAATACCATTAACAATAACTTGGACCTAAAATATTTTTGAATTAAGTTAAATTTTAGTAAAGGAAGCGAAAGAATTCATCTAATGCCTTTTTTTAATAATTCTATAGGAATAAATTTGTATTCACAGGTTTTTAAGAGTTCTGCAGAAACAGAGGAAAAAAATTCAAGAAATAAAATTCTTGCAAAGAGAAGAAAACAATTCTTAAACACCTACCTAAATGAAACAAAAACTTGATAAGATAAAGTTTACTTCGCCATTTTAATTCCTCTGTGAAATCCTATAGAACGTTAAAACAAAGACATTGTAAAGAAAGTTTAATTAGTAAAGCAGTGTTGCTCACAGACACTTTTTTGTATGTGTATTTGTCTTTTCAGGAAAAAAACCTAACAAGCAATTAAGATAAAATTATGTGTGGTGCGACCGACACACAAAAACAAAAGTAATTTACATAGATAGTCCACAAAAGAATTAAGAGACCACTTCACTCCAGTACAAAAAAGGAAAGATGATTTTAATTTCCGAGGTTATGGTATCAAAAATTTACAACACTCCAGATAAAACATTTTCGTAAAAAGTAATGGAAGGTGATGTGATTTTTTAAGAATTGTCGGAACTGAAATGTAAAAAACTTTGATTGACTCAAAATTCGGCTAAAAAAGATTAAAATGTGATGTCTTAACGAGTGAGCAATTTTTTTTTTTTTTTTTGCACGTATTATCCTTGCTGCAATGAATACTAACTTATGTTGGCTGTTTATAGAATGTTACGAGCAGCAGCATTATCACTGAATGACGTAATGTGTGTTTTTAAAGTCTTCGGTATGTACAAACAGATCAATGAAATGAAGCAACCCTCACTTTAAATACATAATTACGTCGCATATCGATTATTTGTATTTAAATTTTGCCCGAAATATACCAATTTCTTTTTAAATTCTTTACAGCCATAATATTCAAAGCCTATTTAAATAAGCGGAACGATAGTAAACGAAATGTTCTACAAACTATAAGTTTGAGTTTTGTTCGTGATAACTTTCGCATGTTTAGGGTACCCAAAAAATCTGAAAATTCTCAAACTAAATGGAAATCAATTGTATTGCTATATTCTTTCTTTGTTTCTTTTCTGTATTATTTTTTTCAGTTAGCTTACGCAGAATTTGGCATTACAAAGCGATATAGATTATGCCTATATGTGAAAAATAGCTCAATATTGTCAAAGTTTATCGAAAGCAATGTAAAATTCGAACTTACTAGTTTCATTTCCGAGCCAATTTGAAAATCTTCTACCCTATTTAATTCAGGAAACCACTGGTTTGGTCTATAGATGATTACGACGTGAAATCGCATAGAGGCATGCACATTGCTCCTTTAATATTCATAGTTTAATATTTATGGAATCAAAACATTGATTAAACTGTTCATGGCACGCACAGCTTTCAATTGAAGTCATTACAGTGATAATATTTATTGTGCCAAAATTTTTGCTATTCAGCTTTTAAAACATGTGAGGAAACATTTACTCACAGGATTCCAACTAGCAAGATTACAACTTAACAAGATCCCAACTAAAAGTTCAAGAACTTAGATAATAACAAGCAGGAATTTTTCTCTCCTAAACTTTCTCGTATTTTTACGCAATATAGCGCGCAATATGTCTAGCCTCGCAGAATAGTGAAGAAAATGCATGTGTAGTGTACCTAATCACAAAACAGATTATATCTACAATTTTCGTATAAAGACAACATACCAAATTTCCTTTCTCTATCTTGTCAGATTTTTGAGTTATCGTATCCATATCGGCTCATTGACGAATTTAGTTAGTCGGATTAAGTTAGACATACATCCATAACGACGGTTTTAGGATCACGTACTAAAATTCACCCCTTAGTTAGTTGCATTTTTTGCTGTGTTCGCATGCACACTGAAAGACAAACGGACTTTCTGTTGATGGAGTTCATAAAAAATTTGAGAAAAATCTACAATTTTGGTGTAAGGTGACATACAGATACGTTTTGGAATAATCGTATTCAAGGACAGACAAAATTTTAAAAAAATTCTTTCAGACTCACGGAGGTCAAAAACGTGAAGATTTGTCAAATCCCGAAGTCAAATTCTTTTACCTTTGAAAAACTTTAGATATTTGTTATGCGAAAAAGTAAGAAAAAAGTAATAATGTTTTTTTCTCTCCCTAAAATCTTTAACTACGTAGTAGGAAAGGATAATAAGTCAGCCTTTCTGAAACCACTCGAAGAATGTTGGAGACGGATCTAATAATTTTATGCCATTAATTTTTGATGAATTGGTCACCCCTATCCTCAACATGAGCATCTGTTACATAACATCGCAGGTCAACGCTACGACGCGACGCTTGGCCGACGACGAGAAGTTTAAATTACATCAGGTCACACCCACTAGTACACAAAAGAAATATAATTAATTTCCAACCCATGTAAATCGTGGTATGAGCTTGGTTTTAAGAATTAAATAAAGCAATATAATGTTAAAGATATTCAAAATGCTCGATGGCAATACTAAAACTGAAATGTTTAACTTATTGTTACGAACTGCAAAAAAATAGTATACTTTTACTGTACAGTATCAAAGGTAAAATTTTAACTGTTTAAAACAAAATTAATTTAGCCTCAGAACTGACAAAGCTACAGGGAAAACGAGAGTTAAATCTAAACACTCAGTAATTAAACCTGTCTTGATTAACTTCTAGGATTGCAAAAGATGTCATTCCCGTTTGAAAGAAGGCAAATAAATTGACTTTAGGTTCTGGGCATTTTTACGGCAAAAGCAGCCCAGACAATCTTGAGCAGGAGCCCTTCTAAGTAAAAAGCTTTATTAAATTACTTATTGTTAAGGCTGTACCTTCTTCCTTCGTTTATTCTCCTTCTAGGCTAAGGTCAATAATTCAACGAAAGGAAAAAAACAAGTAGAAAAGAAATTATTCAACACCGGTGTCTATCACTGAAGAAATTAATTAAAAAATGCTTTATTATTTTCGACTGAGAGAGCCCTATAGATGTTTCTAATTGAACTTTACTCCAGTGTTAGATTCCCCCTTTTTTTCAATTTGCATTTTATTGGCATTTTAACGGATATAGTTTTGGTGTTGGGAGTAAGAGAGAGAGAAAAAAAAGCATTATACACGAAGTCTATCAAATACCTCTTTTTGCTAGATCCCGTGTTTAATCTAAAAAAGAACAACCTTGGAAATTAGAATTCCTGTCTTTAAGTCAATTAAAACGTGTTTTTTCACAAAGTGCGCCCGAATCAATATGCTAATGATTTGGGGTTGTGTTATCGCTCTCTTTTGAGCCCAGAATCCCTTGCGAGTGAATGGGGGGAGGAAATTGGGGGAAAGAAAAGTTTTAGGCATTTCAATTATAGGACACGTGATCAACTCGAGGACATTTAATTGAAAGTAGAAAGCTGGGGGTAATTTAGCGACTTTTTTAAACTTTTTTTTCTTTTATCCTTAGTCTTTTTTTATAATTTTTTTCTTTGTTTCTCATTCACTTTAGGGCCAATAGGGACCATGTTTTTGATCCTCTTGTAAATGCTTCAGTCCAATTAGAATTTATAAAAAATAAAGCAAAATTGAAAAGGATAGAGAGGGGGAGTAAAAAACGGGGGGAGGAAGTCACGAGACGAACAATGGGAGAGAAGGAGAAAAAAAACAAGATCGTAAATGCCATTTCTTTAGCATGATGGTGCTTAAGGCGACGTAATTGTTTCGAGCGCCCCCTGCTGGGATAATTAGGAAGTCTTTACACGTTGGTTATAGCCAATGAATCCGCGTTTGCATCTTTTTTTTAATTCACCGTAGTAATATTTTTCGCTGGACGTAGTTTTACCTTTTCATCCTGACGCCTGGGTGCTAATGATCAAGTGAAACCCTGAACAAATCGAAATTTCGTGATTCTGAGGATTTGAAAACGAACTGGCTGTTAAATTAAAAGAACTCTAAAATTAAAAGTATGCCTTTAAATTATTCCGATATCATCTGTTATGAAGACAGATTTTTTAAAAAAGAAACTATAGCATTGTAATAAATATAATATCTAGAAAAATAATCATCACTTCATGCTGTTATAACGCTAACGTCCACGCTGATGGAGAGGTTATATAAATATTCTTTCATGCATTTCTGAACCGCAGTGATTCTAAACATGAAAAGAATTTAAAATTCTAAAGTGAAGCAATTGATTGTAAATTCATTTTTGAAATGCTTTCTGCATTATTTCTACAGGCGCATAATTTCTAAAAACATTCATTATGGAAATAATTTTTACAACTTAACGTGTAGGACATACTAATATTAAAACTAAGCTTCTATATCTACTGTCTAATATTCGAAGTTTTTAAGTTTAAATTGCGTGCCAACAAAATGAAACACGTCAGAATTATAAATTTTTCTACGAATAGATTCATTTGTAGTTGAGAAATGGATTTTTAATTAGCAATGTCCTTTCAAATAATTTGTTTTTGTCCTTCTTCACAAACAAAAATTCCTACATTGTATTGATGGAAAAAATAACAATTCAAGTATGATTTTACTTCGGATAAATATAGTTCAATACTCAAGATTTTATTGCATTTTGTTAATCTTATTCCAATCCTGAATCGCTAGACTGTGTTTTATCCTTGAAATAAATTGGATTTAAAATTTTCTTGGATCTAGATCTTCAAGTACGACAGACAATGTATAGTTTAAAATGTTTTTTGAATTACCACACGATTGCAGATATATAATTGATTTTCGAGACAAATACTGTGAATATTTAACGGAAAATTACTAAAAAGGATATATTCAAGTATAACAATATGTGTATTGGATCCTAGTGAAATGTTCTGATTTGAGTACATTAATCTTTCAAAAACAGGTATTTTTTTAATCACTAGATGTGACGTTTGCGAGTAGGTTGAAATACTTTTGCAAAGAAGCAAATTGCTATTTGGACGCAACATTAAGAAAGCATAATATAATTTATTCAAATCTATCTATAAAACCGTAGCCAGCGAAAATGTATGAAATAACCAAGAAGGAATCTCTACGTTATCCGACGCAACAGGGATAAACAGTACTATAAAATTACAATTATTTTTGCTTATCAAAGTCATTGGAAACTTAGTTAAACATTACAAATCATCAGCGAAATTAGTAAAGTTTTATCAATGAATTCTTGCATATCTTCCGGACAATTTGCAATAGTGAAAAATGAGTAATAATTTTCTTTCTACAATATACTAAATTTTAGTATTGTTTTAGCAACTTTGATAGTGTATCGAATAAACTACCGTTTCTAGTTAGAATATTTTTCAACAGCTGATTTTTCTTTCAGAAACAGGTATGATATAATAAATAATCGATTTTTAAAAAAACTCACTTGAAATTTGAAAGAAATGGGTGTTTTATTGGAAATCTTACAAAATTAATTACTGACTGTAAAATGTTTTTAAAAGTGTTTACAAACTATAGCAAATTCAGCAATATTTTCTATATTTCTATATTTAACGAACAAGGTAGCGATCTTAACACTGAAAACAAACAATAGAAAATTACAAATGTTAAAACAATAAATGTTAAAAAACAATAGAAAATTTAAAAATTTAAAAAAAGATTAAAAAAGAAAAATTAGAAAAATATGAAACAGAAGAAGTAATCAATGATGATAACAATACACCTTTTTGCGCGCCAAACGCAGCAGCATCCAGTGTTTGCATCATACATTTTACTACAAGTAACCAACCCATCACTAAAGAATTAACCAACAAAAGTTCCCCAATAATAAAATAGCCAAAAAACATATAAAAGAAAAAACTAGAAAACAAAAGAAATAACAATCAAAATGGAAAAATGGAGGAGAACCCCAATGGCGGACTTAATCATAGAGGCACCTACCATAGGAGTTCTAATTTGGACAAATTTTCTGTCGAGCGCAAAACTAACAAAGTCAAAAAAATATACCCTCTGTTGCTCTGAATCTGTCCAGTTGAAAAATAAGAAATAATCCCTTTGAGAAGAACAAAAAGAAGAAAAGAAACAAACATAATAAAAACCTTTAAAGACAATTAAATCAAAAAATTATTAATATGTTTACTTTTATTAATTATAACTGTTAACACTGAAAGTATGGAAAACAATAAAGAAATTCGGAGTAGATTTTGTAATGCGAAATAAAATTGAAATATGTTCTAAAACGTAATATTTCTTATGATAAAGATAGATTTCCAATCATGGCTTACTTGTTTCCTTAAGAAAAGAAGATTTATCATATGGCGGGTTTCAGAGTTAAAATGAACCAATTCCATTACATTCATTTCTGAGAAATAGATCTAAAAGATGACTAGCTGCATTTAAAATAACAGTGGACTTCTTGCTGTCTGGTGGATTCAAATTGAACTATGGACTTTAATCATTACTACACAGAAAATAGAACATTCCTGCACTATCAAAGCAGTGTTAGTGTAAAATGGGTAAAATTCTGACTTGGTTCATTTTAACTCTGAGCCTTCCATATATACACATTATAGTCTCTTTATCTATGATATGTAATAAAAAATTCTTCTATTTAGTTTATCTTAAACCTTTTATATAAGTCATTCAAATAGAAAACTATTTCAAAACAAAATTCCCAGTGACTTCGAAAATAAGATGCTGCTTTTTTTAGTCGAAGACGCCGCAATATACTTCGTTACAGTTATACATGAATACATGTGCATGTAGAAAGAATTGTAAAACATGTCTTTCTCAGAATTTCTCATTTTTTATACTAAAGATGAAGTCTTGAAGTAAATTTTGAAACGTATAAAGCCTGTAACTAAAAGCTTCACGTAGTCTTATATTCCCAAAACACTGAGTCTAGAATTGTAAAAACATCCATTTTTATTCGTTTTTATTTAAATTTGTCTGCGGCCCTCTGTGCCGAAAGCAAGAAAATTCTTTAGTAAAGCAAACTGATATATGTCTGGCTCAGACTACTAAAAATACATGTCATATTTCTATGAATCTTAGAATAAAATACCAAATGCATTTATCAAAGCATGTGTATATTAATATTTATATAAATTTCTCACATTATTTATTCAGATAGAAAATAGTTCTAAACGTTACAGACGAGACGTGTGTTTGTATTGCATTAGGATTAAAATTCATCAGCATATGAATCTGTATTTTAGTATCGCTTTCAGTGAGTATTTTTATTGTTATCACTGTTAATAACCGTAAAGTAAAAAGGAGTTTTCAAATGAATTTTCTGCACTCTTACCTTTAGTTGGATGCATATTAATTTTTAATTTTAGCTCAATTCCTTAAATTTTAATTACTTTGATTTCTTCCCAACTTCTTTCTTTTAAATGCAATAAAAAAAATTATAACAAAAGTGTTTGTATAGGAAAAAATCAATTTTTAAGTAATCCAAATAATAATAATAATTAGTAATTATAGTATAACCTAAAATTGATACATTTCATATCGGTGATTATTTAAGAATTGCAATGAAAAATCATTGATACAGGAAAATTTATTTTAGGATTGCTTTTGCATGTTATAGCTTGATTTCTATTCAAAAGAATTCTTAAAATGAAGTCGTTTGAAGAGAGGTTTGTTAGAAAGGGCTCAAGGGAGTTATAACGCATATTTCTGAAGAGTAGAAGTACGAACTTGCGAAACAATTGCATTTTACCACTAATTAGTCAAAAACTTTTAATTCTAGATATTAAATTGCTTAATAATTATTAATGGTTTATCGTTATCACAATAGATGTGGGCCGCGGTAGCCTAATGGTGAGATATTAGCTTCGGGGTGGGAGGGTTCTAGGTTCGAAACCCGAAACCACCGAAGATCTGCCATGTATGAGACGGCTCATACATGGTCCCGCACCACATCAGCTCCTCCCGCTGACGTGGAGCGGAAGTTTGGAGAGAGGGGTGCCATCTCAGATGTCGTCCTCATCACGTGACCTCGATTCAAAATTACGATGTCCGTCTCAAAATAGCCCTCGTATGTATTGCTTCAAAACGGGACCTGCATCTAATTAAACTAAACTAATGACCACAATGGCTTATTTATAGTTAAAAATTACAGACAAATATGGATTTGTACACTTAGCACCAAATCTCATCAGTAAGAAAACGTTTTTTTCCCCTCCTCCATGTGTTATTTTACCGTGCTCATTAATTGATTTTGGTTCTAAACTCAAGATGTAAAGTTTGCAGCTCGAAATTTGGCTGTTTTTATTCTCATTTCATGTTGCGCCTCGTTATAAAATAATCTTTGTATACAACCGCATTATTGATATAGGACAAACTTGGTTATTAATTTAATGTACAGGTGATTCACAGAAATCCAAAGGAATTTTTAAAATTAATTATTTGTAAACAATTAAAGATAAAAGGAGTCTTGCACAGGAAGGATAGAAATGAAGTCGGATTTGTTGCGACGTGAAACCAAAAAAATTTGTAAGCTATTACTCGAACCAGGGTCTTATCCTACATTACTCATTATTCCATCAGCTACAGAAATATCAGGTGGTTTAAATTGTACACTTGGTAACCAGTAAATTCCAATTTTGCAATAAAAAATATACAGCATTTCCATCATTTCTAGACAAAAAAGCGTCTTTTAATATTCACACGTTTGTGAATGTCTGGTTTCAAATTTGCTGCGGGTTTCTGAATCACCCTGTACTTCTACAATAGATCATCGCCTTCTTAACGAGTAAATGTTACGGAAAGATCAAGTTTTCTTTATCATTGGAGTGGGTGATGTGGGTCTGCAGCTCTAACAGACGAGCCACCACCGTATAAATAACCCATTTTGCTATTTTATAGTGTCTTTATAGTAAGAAACTTCTCTTAAAGACAGAATCTTCTCTATTCTGTGAAATACGATATCTTCATCCATCACATCACGAGCGCAGAAGATAAATGGGTTCTGTCAATTGAACGCGAGACGGCACGTTTTGTATCAGATAAATAACATCCTTTTAAACGAATTTTCTTAAAAGAAAGAATTACTTTCTCCTAGAAAAATAATTACTCTTCTTACACCCCAAAGACAACGAAACAAAAACATCTCCTTTCCCTGAAATCTGACAGACCACTAATCAAAATAATTCGAATGTTCCAAATGCTACCTCTACAACACTTCATCTAAAGCTGAAGATTTTACTCCTAGGGCTGTATAAATACATAAATATGTAACACCTCACAGTTAAGAAATTTACATAATAGGAGGTTCCTTCTCTGTATGCGATAAGACTTCCCACATCCCTCCCATCAGGTATTCCGACAGTTGTCAAGCGATTAAGACCCAATCGAGCGAAGAATAGACTCTTCCACGAAGAGGCTCGGTAGAAAAGAAGAAGAAAATTTCTCTTTCGTCGTGGAAAATAAAAAAAAGAGATGATACGAAAAAACCTTCAAAACTGGCGACTGAATAATTAATGCACATCTTAGAGAAAAAGAGAAAGTGAAAATACTTTAGGTTGATAAAAATCAGGTGCACTACGCGATATAGATAAAATACTAAGAAGAAAGTAGAAAGTAAGGCGGAAAAAAATTACTCCTAGAGTAGTTGCGAAGAAAATAAAACCCTCGCTATCTTTTCTCACAGCGCTAGAGAAAATTTTGAGAGGAGATAATATTTCTGGAAAATGATGGATAGATAGAAAAGATATTATTTTGTGTTAGCCTGCTCGAGGGTAAAATTTCTGAAGTTGCTGTGCCTTCTCTACCACTTCCTGTTGCTGGGAATTTTGACCAAAATGTGACATTCTTGACAACTTGAACCTTAGGGCTTAGGGGTAGTTATATATAAGGATGAGGGAAATAATAGCTACAAACCTATAGGATTAAGATGAATTTTTGGGATCCTATACTGAAAATTTTCTATTTTAATGCATCAGGAGACGTTCATTAAAAATTTGAAATACCTTGCTTGTAATTTAGCTCTATCTGTATATACTTGTTATTAATATCTATAAAACAGAAAATTTGCAACATATTGATTAATTTCTTAAATATCAGTTAATAACTATAAAGATAAGGGAAATAATAGCTATAAACCTACAGAATTAAGGTGAATTTTTGGGATCCTATACTGAAAATTTTCTATTTTACTGAGTCAGAAAATGTATAAAAATATGAGATGTATAAAAATTAAAAATGTATTAAAATTGAAATACCGAACCTGTAATTTTGGCTGTATCCATATATATTTGCTATAAATATCTATAAAGCAGAAAACTTACAATCTATTGATTCATATCCATACTGATAATTTGATTATTTGGTTGATATATTTAATTTGATTTTGGTTTAATTGATAATGGTGAAATACCAAAATGTTTAAGTGAGCTTGCTAAAATCGACTTAAACATTTTGGTATTGCACCATTATCAATTAAAGTCTCTGTTACAAGAAATTAATATTAATCTATTAGCATTCGGGACCTATAATGACTGTCAATTTTTTTTGTCCCACACTGCGAGTTGCGTAATATCAATACCCTGTTATTGCTTTCATTAAACTGAAATTATGCATCAGTTCATCACAAATAATTGAACACCAACTGATGTCATCATTAAGAAATTTCATTTGGGATAGATGAAAACTTTTAAATTTTGCAAGTTCTATGAGAAATTTTGGCGTTAGTTTGTCAATATCTTATTTTTTACTTAAAGGTTTTTTAATTTGAATACTGTTATTTAAATTTAGTACTTTAATTATTTCTGAGTTAGTTATACCATTCAAATTAAATTTTCAGAAAGCTAATAAATTACAATCCAATAGAGATTTGATTTTAAAAATACATTTAACTCGCTGAACGAAAATTTTGCAGTTAAAATGAGAAAACAATAAAGAATAGTTCATTAAAGGTAATTTTTTTATTATACATTTAAATACACTTGGTACACCAGCATTCAAAATAACAGAACGTGCAATTTTAATAGATACTGAATTAGAAATATGCCAGTTTATTATAAATTATTTAGGTATTCAACAAGTTTAACTTCAAACACATATAGTAAATTAAAATATACTTGTATTAACATCATAATTTTTCAATTCAAAATTCTTAGTTTTGTTAAGCATAGTAATGATATTAACTTCATTGAATTTTTCAATAGCTTGATTTCTGAATTTTGTATTTATTTCCGGACAGTGTGATCTTATAAAACCTTTTAATTTATAATGAACAAATTTTTATTTCCTTAATTATTTTCGAAAAGGAAACCTACTTAGTAAATGTTATGTCGGCCATTAATGTTTTCTTTTCAACATCCAAAAGCGTCTGAGAAATTCAAAACGTAATTTTCTTACAAAAAGAGTCGAATGGAGATTTACAAGATGCAATTGAATTAAATCAAAAAGGGAAGGACAAATAACATTTTTTAAAAATAAAAAACAGCGTTAAAATAGCAAGCAGTACTGATGAAATTTCTACAGTAGTTCTCCTCCTTATATTTTAATGCATTTAATAGTATAAAATGAAAAATAAAAAAAATCTAACTTAAATCGCTTACATTTAGGAGAAAAATCCAGCCCCATGTAAAAAAGATGCTTTCTAAAACATACAAGAAGACGTCAAATTTGGAATTCAATTTTTTTTTCTTTCTGCCAAACGATAACAAGACGCAAAATGTTTAAAGAATAAATTAAGCCTTCTGATTTATTCCCTCAGGTTACAAAACAACTCCGCTTTGTTTACTCTTTTCCTTGCGCCTGAATTTCACGTGATCCTCCCCTCCCTTAACTTCCCTCGCTCAAACGCAGACGACTTTTAAGAGGACATTTATATCAACGAAGAAGATCTAAAGGTTTTTAGAAAGCTCATGCAAATGTAGACGCTGAAAATTCAAATTATATTTCGCAGGCCTCATCCATCATAATATGTGATTCTCCCTTCCCCCACATCCGACCCCCCTCCCCGCGAATTCTCAAGTCAAACTGGTTTAAGCACATTTTTAAGGATCTTTTTTTTCTGGAAATGAATATTTATTTATTTGTTGAAATTTCGATGGCTAATATTTATCATTGTGTTGACATTATTTGATTTTTTGTTGTAATATGAAGTAAGGTTGATAGTTAGAAAAAACCCAAAAATTTGATGGGAATTTTTGTATCTTAATAAATTTGTGAAGGTAGCATCGATTATCGATATGCAGAAACATTTTCAAGTATTTTTTTGTTGAAAGTTATTGTGTTTACTTCAATTTTGAATGATAAATGGCTCAAGCAAACATTTTACGAATTCCATCTTGTTTTCAATTTTCAGTGTAAATAAATACTTTGATTTATCTTTGTATAGATTTTTCGCCAGGAAAAAAATAATCCTCTTGATAAAATTTTATTTTTACACATGCCATGTTAATTCTTAGAATGAATTTTTCAAAATATTAGAATTCCTTTTATTCTACAAGAAAAATCCTTTTATCTTTTTAAATGCAGTTTTTTCCTTAATTTAAATTTATTTTCAACTATTAAAACTTCAAATAAAACTACATTAAAATTAAAAATCCGAAATTCTTTTTCTTCAAAGTAATTTGTTATTAGAATGAATCTGCTTTTAAATGTTATAAAAATTATTATTTTTTATTTATTATTTCAATACAAAATTTCACTCTACAAACAAAATAAAACTTTTAATAGAAATTCTATTTGTAAACAGGAAATAATTTTTAGAATCAATCTGTTTTCAAGCTAACAAAAAAATCTTGTTTACTTGGTATTTTAATATTTTGGTATATTCTTAAAAACTACATTTTAATAATTGAATACTGATTCATATTATTTTAAAGAAAAATTACTATTTCTTCACACAATTGCTTTAAAAATTGTTAATTCAATTTAAAATTTATAAAAATTGAAATATGATTAGTTAGTTAAATATATAAGTTAAATATAATTAGTTGAAATTAAAAAATATTTACCGCATATTCTTTTTTGTTCAATTGCTTTCTCCATTTATAAGATTAGTCTATAATTCTTTTTAAAGAACTTATGTCTATTTTTGAGTTTCAAATCAAATTATATCTGATAATTCTACAATATCTGCAAATCATATAGTAATGTTATTTTAATTTTTATAATTTATAAATGTTATTATCTTTTCCTCAAGTTAAAATTATTTGCAACTTTTAAGCTATTAAAGCTTCAAATGCAAGCTCCTCGGACGTTCAGTATTTCTTCTCATATTCTCTATTTTAAGAAAAAAATTTGGTTTTCTGCCTTTTTTTGTAATATATAAACTAATAGTCCTCGAAGCCTTTGTATGATTTTTCTTTCTACCATAGTGATTATGATTTATAAACTAATAGTCCTCAAAGCCTTTGTATCATTTTTTCTACTATGGTAATCAGTTGCATACATTTTAATTTGAGTTACAATAATTTTTATAACAATTTGTAAAGTTTACAGTTAGCAACACTTTCAAAATGAGGGTTGCAGGTTCAAGCCTCATTTTTACCGAAAATCCATCAAGCATATGGAGGAAGTGCATATTAAATCCTGTAGGGTGTCAAATGACATACCGCTCGTTTGGGAAAAGACTGACTCCACACAAAAGACTGGAATTTTAAGAGGAAATGATTGAAGTTTATATATGTAGACCTATTGCCCGCAAGCTAACAGGACATGGGCTGAACTACAAGAATGCCAAGGCAGCTATCTCCAGCGGTAAATAACGAAAAAGAAACTGTGACGTTATGTCTCGAAGAAATATACGGGATTTAAAGTCTGGCAATCAAAAAAATATTCATATTTCTGCATTCTGTTTTCCAAATGTTGGTTTGATGTTAAAGTAAGGAAAATAATAATCCTTCTACAAATGTCGCCCTCGAAATCTGTCTCAGTAGCTCTCACGAGAGTTCAGATCTGGACTTCAACCCAAGAAGTCAAATAGACAAAATTGTTATTACTTAAAAGTCTTGGTGGCCTAACGCGTGACATATTATCAGCATCGTAGTCTGTTGATCCTAAATTCGAGTCTGGATTCCACTGAAAAGCTACCCTGCTTGTAGACCAGGTGCTCAATAAATCTTGCCATGTGATCTACTTTTCTTGCATTAGTGAGGCATGCAAGTTCATATAAGGTCTAAAAAGGGGAAGAAGGCTCGGCCATGATCTTCATCTGACCACTTTCCGAAGTTAGGACGCGTACGCTAAAATATCCATTCATTTTCAAAACAAAACGCTACTCCAAAAATGGACAGTAATTTCAAATGGTAAGCGAATTTCTTAAAGATCATATTTTCTGTATATTGTTTCATAATCGCATAAAAATCAGGAGATATTACCTTATGCACTTTATGGCTTTTTGAAATCTGGATCTATCTTAAACAATCTACAACTAATCTAGAATTGAAACACCATCTCTCTCAAAAGCTGTACTTTTCTCAAAACCCATTTTTAGGGTTCATGACTTGTACCACTTGTAGTCAAACCCCAGCAATATTCGCATAATGAGACCAAAAATAAACCCATTTAATGTTAAAGTTTCGTTCAATTTGCGACGCAGTTTAAGTTTTCGTAGCGAAGACTCAAACTAAAAACACATTTATCTCTTCCCAAACTTTTCCCAAGTTGCTGCAAATACCTTTTCAGCTTAATTTTGGATTCTGCGGCGCTTATCATTGGTATAATGCAAAGAAAGTACTTTGAGTTATCACCCATATTTGGATGTATAAAACTCAAAACTAGCAATTTTTATTCCTCATTTATGTAATAAAAATTTGAAATAGATCTTTCTACTCCAGTTTCGCTTCGGATGGATCTCGTTCCTTGGAATTTTCAGCGTGGTTTTTGAGATATTAGCATAATGATATCTTTACAGCTTAACTCGTTTCAAAATTGAAATCTTCCTGAGCAAGAAAAGTGAAAAAATATGCTCAGTTTAACTTCACAGTATTTTATAACTACCGTGATATTCTTTTGTAATAGGAACAATGGTGCTCGTGCAGGCAAAAATTATTATCCTTTGCTTTCAGCATATGTTTAGTTAAGTTTAGTTTAGTTAAATTGCTGTCTTATTTAGAGCTACACGAGGGCTATATTGGACCAACCTCATAAATTTGAGCAGTGTTCAGATGACAAGGACACCCTCTGAGTCGTATTTTTAGAAATACCAAACGAGTGTATAAAGAAAGGCTGTACACACTCATGTCAAATGCTAGCACGGGCCAAATAAATAAGGTCTAAATTTGTATGGGCCGCAATGTATATATATATATATATATATATATATATACGTCAATTATCAATTTACACAAATATGTATTACATTTACAATATATATAAATATTAAAATTAAATTAAATTATCCTATCCATAATCATACATTCGAATTACAAAAGAAAATTTGACTTAAAACTATTAGCATTAATATTTATCAAAACTTGAAAAGGACAACTCTATTTGAAATTCCAACAATCAAAATAGCCAAACAGCCTTGGGACTGATTTGTCGCATTAATCTAGATTTTGTGGCACCAACCCTCTGCGAAGCCAATTGTTGGACAAAGAAAAAGGGAAATATATCCCAAAATCATCTCAAGATGAGAAAAGAAAAGAAAATATCATACTATTATACCTACTATTAACCAAAATTTATATAAACACACTATTATTCTATATGATATTCATAAGCTAAATATAGTTTTATGTATCAGACTTGTGTATTTAATCATAACATAAGTTCCGCATTTAATGGGAAAATGTTATTTTTGATTTAAGCGTTTTAATACAAATATAAAACACTATAAGCACTAAAAAATTTAAATTAAATTTAACGTGTTAGAATAATATATATTAGATATGTCTATAGAAAAATGATTATTAATTATATGTTGCAATCAAAATATTTAAAATAGTGGTGCCATCTACCTATGAAATAATATATTAAAATCTTATTTCTAAATATATCATATGAGATCATAAAAAGGGTAATTTAAGAGGGAATTCAACTATAGAATAAATAAAAAGAAAAGGAACATATTAATTTATTGGTGTTATATAAGAAGCAAAAATTATAGAAAAACAATAAAATAACAAATTTTCATATCAAACGCGAAAATATATGAGAAAAGAACTGAAAGTATATCCGAGTAAAGATATATATATATATAGTATAAATCTTAAAATGAAAACGCAGTTAAAGCACAATGACGATATATAATATTTTCCTTCAAATCCGAACAGCATTGGATTTCGATGGCCTCCGTTAGCATATGGCTAGATACTGATTCTATACCTACGGAGAAAATCGAAGAAAACAAAGAAAATTTCTCTTGTCTTTTTTTTTCAAAATCTTTCTTTCAAACGTGATAGATGCTATTTATTATCGGCTCTAAAATTTTTCGCTGTTAGTGGCGGGGAAATTGGAGCGTCGATGTAACACAACTAGTAAATAGTCATCGTCGAATGTTATGGTTCGTTATTAATAATAATGCAGAATTAGGAGTTTTAAAATTTAAGCTACGAAATTTTCATTCAAATTTTGTTATATACTGTTATGTTTGGTGGGCTGCAAATACTTTCGTTATGGGCCTTGAGTTTAGCACACATAATGTAGCACACACAGTATAACAATCAAAACAATTTATTCCACTTCGATAGCTTGATGCTCATGAATCAATCAGAGATTAACAAGATGGTGGATTTTCAAAATTATAGAGTACATATATGTTACGGTCAATGTGGTAAATAGAATATTATATGTAATAATAGGTAATTATATATAATTACCGCAGTGATTATGTATAATAACCGATTACTCACATTGACTGTAACATACATAGTATAATATTTGTTGGACGAAACTTCAATTTCTGTTCTTTACATTTGCATAGTGTTCTTTTTATCTGCTTTTGGTGAAGAAGAGGATTTGAACCTTGGTTTGTTATGTCATTCCAAAGACGGGAATGTTTAGTTCTTGCACAAGTATATATAGCAGAATTGGAGTGATGTCTTTTTATGATGATGAGTTATTATGATGATTATGTACGTATTATTATGATATGTTTTCTTTATGAACTCGAGTTGAGTTCATTTATCAGTTTTAAATGTTTTTAATAAAATTAATTAGTCTTCTCAAAATTGTGGCTCCTTGTTATATCATCGTAAGAACTGTTGCCACACTCTGCACCACCATCAATATCCAACTACATAATCATAGTATGTGTTCACAAAAATGTGTTGTACTTTAATGGTTTTGATAGTCACTATTCAATCAGAGTTTTACAATATGGTGTATTTTTAAAGCTATCAAAGAACGTGGATTGTATTGCATGTATCCACACAAAAAATCACGCTAGCACATAATTGTTTGAAATTCACTCCACCCTATTTCAGGTGAATTTCTTCATAGCAAGCAAACACGACAGAAATATTTATTTTAATAGAATAAACAATCAATGCAACAAACTTTTTATGTTTTGCTCATATTTCCTTTAGATAATATGCTAATTTGTGTAATTTAAAAAGATTAATATTATTAAAAGGTAAGGGCAATCTATTAAATTTTAAAGTTAGTATTTTTTATTTTAGATAAATTTATAGTTCATAAAATGTTTTGAATAAAGTATTCGACTTGAAGCGTCGATAAACCTCGTTAAAATAATTAAAACATAAATTTAGCACTCAATAACATTTTATTATCTTTCATATAACTATACATGAAGCTGTAAATTATTCATTTTATTATTCATGAGAATGATATTCTATACTATAAATGAGAAATAATATTCATAGAAGAAGATGCACAATACGCAATATAATTTAATGAAATGGCTAAGAAAAAAATGTCGATACTGCTAAATATTCATGAATTTCAATATGAATTGATGAACATCTTAACTTTTTAAGATAATCATAATTTAGTTTTCATAGGCAATTTGTTTCCGCGTAATAGTTCAAAATAAAATTTCGTAGACTATTCAGAGCTAATTGCCAACATTAATAATAAATTTATAATTAAATTTTCGTCCTTTTACACATATTGGGCCAAATAAAGCGGTAGAAACTGAATATTTCTTCAAAAACATCCGGGTAAATCATAATCGATTTGCTTTTGAAAGGTGATTTTGAAAATCTTAGTTCAAAATAAACAGTTATAATTGATAAAATTTAAAGAAAATTAAATTAGATATTCATAGAAATTAAATTAAAAATTAATTAAAATTCTTTTGCATTATACAGAAAGGCGCATATGCAGCTGCTTCTGATAGAATACAAGAAACAAAATTAGAACATCAAAAATTAAGTTAAAAATTATAAAAAATAAACATTAATAAAACATTAATAAAAATGACAACAATACACCTTTTATGCGCGCTAACGCAGCAGCATTAAGTGATTTCATCATCAGAATATTCCATAATTTAAAATTTTAAAAAATTCTATATTTTCTCAAATTAATAGGATTAAAAATATTTGTAATAACCAATATACTTTTGTTAAGGATTTAGATAATTTAAAAATATATTAAAAGATAACGGATATCCTGGTTATTTCCCAAAAGTTAATAAATTATTAAAAAATAGTTTTAAGAATTTCTGTTCTTCTGGAGAATAGTTCGAATTCTTCTACATAAATGGAGCTAGGGGCTTGCTTCTTGATGTTATTTGGCTTCCTTTGTCTAAAGCGTCTGTTTTGAAAAAGGGTGACTTTTTGCATTTTGGTTTCTGTCTCATTATTGTTTCTGTTGTAAAGGTATCTGTTAAGTTTTTTTCTTTTTTCCTTTTATCCTATTTTCAGATGTTGTACAAAATTCAGGCCACATAAAGGAATAATTTTTGACTAATGGTCATTCCTTTATTCAGAAAATTTTGTCCTGTTTTAGAGCTACAATGGCGTGTGGCCTCTGAGGAAGAATCGCCATTTTAGTTCTTTTCCAATTTTCTTCCATTTTGCTTTCATTCTAATTGTATTTTTCTTTCTAATTTTCTTATTTGTGTTTTAATTATTTGATAATTTCTGTTTGTAAATACGTTTATTTCTGTTTATAAAATTCTTGGAATATTCTGATGATGAAATCACTTAATGCTGCTGCGTTAGCGCGCATAAAAGGTGTATTGTTGTCATTTTTATTAATATTTTATTAATGCTTATTTTTTTATAATTTTTAACTTAATTTTTGAAGTTCTAATTTAGTTCAAAATAAAAAAATTTTAATTGCACCTTTTATAATATTCACCTAATTATGTACACAATTCGAAAATATTTAGAATTCTTAGAATTTAACTTTTGCCTGCTTGTCAAAATATGTAAAACAACAACTGCCCCAAAAGTAAGCAAAGGAGTTATTGTATAGCAACGGATTCGGAAACCCTCCGCACTTTTGCGCATGCGCCGTTCGGAGTTATTTTCATCAAAATAGAGGGAAAGTAAAGAACGGAAGGATGATGTTTACATTTTACTGAGCGTCATCTAAGAAAGAACTCCGGAAATGCGCTCATATGACTCATTGCCTGAAACCCCTTTCCAGTGCAAAATCGTCCAAAAGTGGTAGTCTCGGAATCCGTTGCTGAACAGTAGACTATATTTCCAAGTATTCGATATGAAATGACGTTCTCTTGTCAAAGTATAGCTAGCATTTGATGCGTTACAGTAGTTGATACTATGTAACTTAAATATGACATGCAAGGCTTTAAGTTGGATAAAAGCTGCAGAAAGATCATTTTTTGATCTGTGGAAATTTTAGCTGTCTAATATTTCAACTTAACAAGCATTTCATCTTAAAATAAGATAAATTTGTAGCATCAACTATGAGGATATATTAAGCTTGATTTAATTAGCCATCTGTGTTTTTAAATTCTCCTAGCTCAACCTGTGGTGGATATTTAGTAGAGAAAAAAGACTCAGTTTTCTTATTATTACTTTATTGATATATACATATTCCAGCATACCAAAAGTAAATGCACCGCAATTCAGCATTACGGATGTATTCGGCATACGTAGTGTTGTCCATTTACACATATTTAAGGCTTATCTGCTCTTTACTTATACATACGGCATATCTAGATGAGATGTCAAAAAATGACAAAGCTAAATGATATATAAGTAAAAAGGCCAACATTGTTTTAAAATGTGTTTTACTGTCTTTTAGAAACTGAATAACCAACCGAAATAAATGTCAGTCGAAAGTAATTCAAGTTGAATTAGATTTTCATTTCAAGATTCCCCTTGTCTGAACTTTATATTAATCGTTAGTTAACTCCTTTTTGGTATTTTCGTTTCTACTGATAGATTTGCTAATTATAAGAAACTTGATTTTACTGATCCCCATTGCGCATGTGCAAGAAAGAACTTGATCTGTTTGTTGCTTTAATACCAGTTATGCTTTAGAACCATTTGTGCTCTAACCACCGCAACAAATGTTAAATTTCATTTTCAATTTCTTTTTTATATTTTGACTACTAACTGGAATTACAGATCTCAAAATTCTGGTTCAAGAATAATGAGTTCTTTAACAATTGTGTCTATGTATTGTTTGATTTTCTAAAAACAAAGAAGATTTTGCAGATTCTACACCATTCATCAAGAAAAGTTATTTGTCATCGAAGAGCTCTGAACCTTTATGTCAAACAAAATCTCTCAGAGTCTTTTTCATTCTACGATAAAGTAATTGCTTCCATTGTCTCAAGATCTATTTTGAACAATCAGCATTAAGATGAATCTGTGTTTTTAAGCATCGTTCTCGAGTTGAATTGACACTATGGATATATTGTTTCTCTGCTTTCTTTTCAACAGTGGCATGATTCATGATCCTACAGACATAGGATTTCATAGAAATAACAAAAAAGTTAGAGACAATATATTATATAAGTAAGTATAGTTAGTATAATACAAAAGAATTTTGTTTAATACTGAATCGATGTAATAACAACGCTAAGTAATGGGAGCTTGTTATCAAATAGTTATACAATTGTTTAAGATTTACCTCTAATTGGACACACACAATCGGGAAAAAATCCCCATTCTCACAGCTGCTTATGATTTTGTGGATTCCCGCTGCATTTTCATATATTCGTTTTGATTGAATAAATTATTTGACAGCTTCATTTAAATTCTGAAAACTCTTTATAAAATAGTTTAATAACCTGCAGATATTTAACAATCCTTCAAGACAAAACAGCTGGACTGCATGCTTATGCAGAGGAACAATATGCATAACAATGGACTTTAGGACATGACGCACTAGCGGTGTTCTATCAGCAGATTGTACACATTTACGTTCATCATTTTTCTCTTGATTTTGAACAAGTATCTGAGTTAAATCCTCAAGAACTTCGCATTTTTCATATCTGTTTATTCTTTTGATCTTTACCATAACTTTCTATGCTTTATATTAGGACATTCAGGGTCATTTTCTCTTTAAAATGAGATAGTAAAAAATATTTTGTTTCTGCTGTGGAGAGTTGATAATAAGAAGCGTAATTCGAATAATTTATGGCTTCAAAATGATCCATTTCTAATAGTTTCGCCACAGCTTCAATCATATTCACAAATAAAATGTTTGATTTTTGCACAAAACGCAGAATTTCCTGTGGTAGATTTCGTAGAATCTTCAGATACGGCTAAAAGATACTTTATTTCCCAAAGGTTAAAATGTATTTTACTTTCATATGATCCTATTTAGAACTGCGAGGTTCGTTCTCAATAACTATTATTACTATGTCTATGCAGTATGTTAATTTAAAAAATCAAATAAAATTCATCTAATCTTAGATAAAATCTTATTAATTTTACAATAGACACGAATGCCTATTATTTATTCTGATTTCTAATCATTCACTTGCGTCATTGTTTTTATTAATTCGTGAAATATTTATCCCAACAATAATAGGAACTATAAGTTCTTAAATGTATTTGTTGACTGAGAGAATGAGAAATTCAGATAATAAAGAATATTCCAAATTTATTATAAAAAAACTTTTTTTTAAAGTTACAATGTAAAATTTCGCAATAAATTTCGTATAATTTCATAGGAAGTGTATAAAAGTAGTTGCTTCTTTTGTGTTTTATTCAACGAAGCTCGTACAAAAGTTTTAGTTCCCATGGCAGCCGTCAGAAACAAAGAAAATTCTTAGCTTTTGTCGGTTTTATATTGTTCCTTCAACTTCATCAAAGCTTACTGATGTCTATTGCAGATACAAGAAGTCAAACTTTTCCTGAACACAAAACTCGGAATTGCATCATCCCAAAATTCTTTTATAATTTTAAACCAATTCTTTTTCCGTTATGAAATATCATTTTCCGAGATTGATTCGGTGTGCCCGGGACCCAAACGATTCCCCCTTTCTTCTTTTCCCTGTAAGTGGTTCCCTCGGCTAACGAACCCCGCACGGCCAGTCATTCGGTGAAAAAGCAAACGACTGGAAACCGGATGCCACCCCCAAAAAAGAAATAGGTATGAGATTAAATTCATTTTTCAAAGGTGGCGACTTACTCAACCGGGAACAATGTTTTCGACTCTGCGAAATGAAAGAGAAGTAAAAAAGTTCTCTTTTTCCTCCCACCTTTTGGCAGCAGCACCCCCTTTTCGATTCAGTTCTCTTTTTCTCTCTAGAAAGAAAAAGGATCTCGAACCCAATTTCCTGTCATCTTTTTTTGCGAAACACTCAAACTGTAACCGGTTCCACAAGAAGAAAGAAAGAATATATAAATATATAAAGCAGAAAAAACTGCAGTGAAATGAAATCAAAAGTTTTAGAGAATATTGAAGAAAACATGCCTGCGATTATCATCACAGACGGAAGAAGTTATGAAAACTTATTTCCGACAGAGAAATTTAGTGACCGTTTTTTTTCTCCCCTCCTTTGTAAAAAGTTTTTCTTTGCCTGTTTTTGTTTCAGTGTGAGAGGAAGCAGAAATGTGCATTTTCTTCCAGAGGTGGGACACTTTGTCAAGAAAAACGTGAGAAAGAAAAGCGCTTTTCTCTCTATGTAGTCCAAGCGTTATCTTTGAACTTGCAGGTATTTATTACCTGACGTGCGAAGTCTCACTCACACTTGTCACATTCGAGTGCACCCGTGTGGAACATTAAATATTGGTTTCAGTTCTTTTAGTATTTTAGCACTGGATATCCATTGAGGTTCGTCAAGTAAGAAAACAGCAGTGCTAAAACAAAAATTAAAAAAAAGAGTCTTTAAACTTAATTTTCTTCATTTTAACTGCATTCACTCAGCAGAATATAATATCTACTCGTTAGTTAAATGAACGTTACCGAAGGAGCAGTGATGTAAGGAACGTATTTCCAAATGAGCTCAGTTTTATCCCAGGAAAACGATTAACTTCATCTGAATAATAGATTTATAACAAGAGAAATAAAAAAAATAATATGCAGTAAACAGAAATTGTTCCTTTGATTGAATTTGAAAATGAAGTGAAAAACAATAGTAAAAGAAAACAGTTCAAGAGAAGGGTATAATAATAATAATTGGTTACTTGATCTGTACTTACGGACTACTAACAGTTCCAAAGAACGACAGAATATTCGATATTCGAAGTACAGCTCTAATTTAAGTTCAAACAAACAAAGTACGTTAAGTTTCGGATCGGTGTGCGGCCAGGGGCAGCAGTCCTGCACCTAACACGGCAGCAAACAACCAATTCCTGGAGCGGACCAGTTCTATTAAACAAAATGGAAATAGCATTTCCTGACAATATGTACGCTGCTTCATAAAATATATGCTAAAATTAAGCAATCTTAGTTATGGAAGTACCTAAGCCAACAATTAAAATTCATACTCAATTTCTTGATTAATTAACAAAAATCAAAATCTATTTTTTGAAAAAAATTAAGGGAAGGGCAGAAGTCGAAAGATCGAAAGGAAATAACTGGACAAGCATCGATTTCTGATTTTCCCTATGATTAAGAGGGAGCTGTCTAGCTCTGTAGTCCCGATGGGAACATAGAAACGCTGTCTGCCTCCTACTTATACGTCATTTCGAAATAGGCACAAAACAATTTTGAGCTACAATAAGGAACACATCTTTTAATTTCATTTGAGATTTTGTGAAAAGGCAATAAGTTTTTGAAACCAAATTGAGACATAGAATGTGATTAATGCATGGTTTTTATCTTTAATTGCATAATAGCATCGAAACCAAAGACATTTGACAGCTGTTACGAAACAAATTCTTTCCATGTATGACTTTCTATTAAACTATCCAGGTTGGTATCCACCCAATGACTTTATTTATTTATTTATTTTTATTTATTTACAACCCGCTCCGGCCCAGCCTACCCAGAAGGGTGTAAGGCTTTCTACAGGCCGGAGGGGAAACATAAAACAAAAGAAATGAACTACATTTGAAAAAGTTTACAAAGAACTGAATCAGTAACAATACATGTATTCAATTATGGCCATGAAAAAAGATTTATGCAAAGAAACTAAGATATGAAAGTTAAATTAATCTTAAGGAAATGTTGTTCATGTGTGTGAATTGAGTCAAAGATTCAATCAGTGGACTTTTTTGTCTCAAATAATGCACTTGTTTAACTATATCATCCAAGTATGTACTAATTCAATAGACGTAAGCTCATTTGTGTTGCATGCATTCTATTCCATGGTGAAACTTATTGAAATTTGGGCATTTAATAATTAAAGTTTCACGAATTCCATACGTTTGTAATTTATTTTTTAAACAATTAAATCCTTCTAAATATTCGTATTTAAATTTTGTTGTCTATCAAAAAAAAGTGTTTCATAAAGGTTTTACCGACTTTATTAAATTCTTTGCTCTTAGAAGTAAGTATTTAAACTGTCTAAATTAAATTTTCTGTAAATTTAATGAAATCACCATGCATTTAATTCATAAAAAATTAATTTTTATCTTATTTTTTGTTCAGCTGACAAAGACTTAGGTCCAACTGCTTTGTAAACTACAGATTAACAATATATCAACAAAAAAGTTCGAGAAAAATTGTTCTTGCGATTCGATTTTTTTTTACAATCTCTTTTAACGAACACTTCTTTCCTTTCCATTCTATTCGAATGTGGGGTGCTCCAATAGTTGAATACTCACTTACAATAATTTAAAAGAACACTATTCCTGACTACAGGGCCTGACACACAAGATTACACTACATTCCCTTCTGCTACTATTTCCCTAAAAAGAAAAAAAGCCAAACTTTTCTCCCAAAAATAATGAGCTCCGATGGAACTCTCAGAGGGGGTCTTCCATCTTCACTTCACTTTGTCCTCATTTAATCCAATCTCCTTGGTGCTATTTCGAATGCCATTCAGGCCTAGTTGCGAGAAAATGCAACGCTAAAATTGGTTGAAAGAAGAAAGTTCTTAAAAAAAGGCACTCCTGAATTACTTTACATCTTTCTTCATCTAATCTAAAAGGACTTGTTTAGTATCTAAATTAAGAGCTTCTGGTTTTTAATTAGTTTTGTTTAAGTGTTAAGTGCATCGGCAGCAGTAGGTACAGCTACTTGATAATTATTTTTCTCCTGATCTACTTTTAAGGAAGATTTTTCCGAAGTACTTTTAGAAGAAGTCAGACGTGACGACCAAGTTTCGTTTTAAGTAGTCACGGTTCTTGCCTTGCTCGCGCATGTGTGTGAAATTAACTAATTTAGGCTGTCAGTAATTATGTCTATTCCTTTTCTCGGAAAATTTGCAATGAGTTACTATTTTTTTTATCTGTCCTTTGGGTTTGAAGGCGCGTTGAAAGATTTAAATATTCGCTGCCTCTTTTCTGTTGAGAGTGCGTAGTTGGTACCCTAATAGCACAAGAAGCTCTACAATATTCGTACGATATCTTCACGATATTGCACGGCATTCAGAATATCGGACAACGTCGTAAAGATATCGGGCAATATCTTGTGCTAATAGGGTAGTAATTATTGTGTATCTTAATTGTGTGTTGAGTTCAGATTTTAAAATTGACTTGTCAAAATTAGTTGTATGTATAAAAGCTGATAAAAATTCTGGAAAAAATAGAAAAATAATTTTAAAACATATGCAAATGATTTTTCCCTAAAAATAGTTTTAGTACCTTGCAACATTAAAATAAATTATAGTGATGGCTATAGCTTACAAAAATAGTTGATAATGAACTCATATTCAAGTGTCAACATAACCATAATCAGATGGTTCTAAAACTGTGTATCGCGTCTCTGTAAGTGAAAACTTTTACTTTACGTAACGGAGCCAAATTATGATGGAAAAAAGATCTTGATATAAAAGTTTTCAACTAAATTTCATGCGCAACAGAGGCCTAGGCCTGATCAGGCGTCTGCAGGAGGTTTTTCCTGATTCTCCTCTAAAAGAAACACAAATGTGGGACAATTTTTTCTGAATTTTATCCAGGCAGGCAGCCTATCCTCCCACCCCATACACTGGAAATAAGTCATTCTTCTACCTAGATGCCGCAATGTTACTTTGACCAATGGATCTGGCCCTTTATTATAAAGCGTGGTTCATGGACTTGACTAGATATCTAGACTAATTTGTGTTAGAACCGCTGTAAAATTCGGAGGGTGACTACTTTGGGATTAATGGATTTTCTGCTTATAATTAAATGTTAATTAATTTTATTATATTTTCCAATTTTATGGTCACGAGAAAATTTATCAGATGCGGTCACTAAAATTTCTTTTCCACCGAAAAGAAGTCTCCAGTAATTAAAACTTTAAGAAGGCTTACCGTAGCCTATCTTAGCAGGACTTTAGAGCACTGAAATAAATCACATCAATCCAGTTTTCTTCAATCAAAATTGTCAATGAACGCAGATTGCTAAAACAGAAATAACGGATGTCTCAAATATGAACAGCCCCACTGAAATTTTTACGAGTATAGCGTAAAGGAAGAATATGATACATTCTCTTTTAAAAATAACTAAATAATTAGCTTTCAATTTGAAATAAACCAGGAGATAATTATATGTCTTACGTGGACAAATTCCTAACTTGTCAACCAAACATCCTAGACCCGTGTGCAGTAATGCGTATTTGTGTATATTTATGATTTCAAAGTGTAGTGATGTTATGTGTTTTTTCTCTTGTAGGGGGCATCGTCTAGCCTTGTCGTGAAGTTCGCCGACACAGAAAAGGAAAGGCAGATGAGGAGGATGCAACAGATGACGGGGAACATGGGCGGCCTCCTCAACCCTTTCATTTTCAACCAGTTCGGTGCTTATGGTGCATACGCACAGGTAGATCTCAATGTATGTCCATCTCTTCATTCATACTCTTCTTCCATATTTCTCTCTATGTGTCTTTCCTCACTTTAAGTGTTCCTTATTTGCATGATTCCTTATTATATGCATTGTATGTTTATATACTTTAACACCACTTTAAATGTACCATATGCAGTTCCTGATGAATTTAATGCTTGTTGTAAAGTGGCGATTGGTTTTGACAAATCAATTGGAAGTCAATGTGACCATAAGTTTTTTGTTCATTTTTGTATCAGCTTCATATAAATTTAAGTATACCAAAACATGCGTATATGTACTAAGAATATCCAGGACTAGGTTCTGTAGCGTATAAGAATATCGTAGCACAGAGTTGTGCTTACAGAAATGGCGACTTACAATCTTCATAAACAAGGTACATTACCTTTTAAGCATCAAAAGTTGTTCGAATCATCCCGAGGTTCATCAAGATAGTGCGATTTAGGTTATCGCAGATTACCATACGCATGCAGTTACAGAAACACAGTGATAACAACTCCTGGTTTTAACATACCGATGTCACTGAACAGACTTCCTTATTCAAAGTACAGGTCATTGTTGCTTCAAGCACAGCTCTGTGTTGCAATTCATGAGCGCTCCACAGATCTTCCCCCGAACTTTTGAAGCACTTAGTTATGCTGCATTTTAATAGTCTGTTTCATAAAAGTTTAAAAAATTTCACGAGCTCAGTTTAAAGCCTCTTTTTTCTGGTCCCAGCAGTTTCTAATTCTTTGGACCACAGTCAACCGCCGAACCAATTAAAGAAAAGCTACGAGAATATTAAAAAGAACTAAAGCGAAACTTATTAATTTTCGTGCTCATATATAACGAAGGTAACATTATAAACTCAGGTCGGACCAGTTTCTAAATATTGCCATTCCAAGTCTCAATCAAAAACCATTAATTTCATTTTGTTCTTTTTAATGCATTAATCGGCACATACTCTTCATATTTCTTTAGAAAAATACATTCACTTAAAAAATGAGTATTGGAAGATTATTGGCAATACACTATGCTATCATACATGATTTATTCGACGTCGAGCTCATGATTTTGCAAGATTAATTTCATTTTAGTACACACAGAAAACTATAAAATTAAGAAAAGACTAATCTTTCGAAAAATTAAGAAAACAAGGGGGGAATTATCACACAAATTTCATAAAAGAAACGCAAATAGAGAAATAGTGAGCACGAAATTAGAAAACATACCCGCGGCACTCAATTTGGAGGATCGGTCACTAGTGCGTTATCTATCCATCTCTTGCTCGACTGGTAGCTTTGGAACACGCGTTATAATTAATCCTTTAAAGGGCCATTTTTAACTAGTAGTGGTATAATAAAATAACTTTGAAATTCAGATTAATTTAAGAACAGAAATTCATTTAGCTTATTGGGTGATATTAATATTTTGCTAATTAATTTTTATTAATTAATAATTAATTACGAAGTCAAGACACTTCATTATGATTTGAGATAAAAAAAATTGGAGCATCTAGGGTTTGTTTGATCGAAAAATTTGGAGGGAACTCACGCCAACCTTAATAATTATAATTGCATATAAAAATTTATGAATTCGGTGGGAAGTATACTTCTCACAGCGGAAGGTCTAGAAAGAAATCTTGAGGATTTTTTTTATCTTCGTTCCCTGAGAAGAAAGGTGCGTCACGAATAATACGAAAGGAAATCCCCTACCTTGAGCTTTAATAAAAATGTTTAGATTTTTTTTCTGTCTTTGCGAGTGCATTTGATAACAAATAAAAACTGTTACCAAATTCAACATTCCTTTTTTCTTAATGTTAAATAATATAAAACAAAAGTTACTTTCTAATAAGAGCCATTTTGTTGAACAAAAGAAGTCTAGCTCTGAATTATTATCATAATGGAACGGAAGCAATTGAAGAATAAATTAGTAACTTTAGCTAATAAATTTTCTTATACTCAAATTAGTGCAAATTTTTAAAAACGATTTAATATTTTCCCATCAAAGTAAAAGTCATAAGCTTGCTATTATACGGTGTTTTGCTTTAACGAGATGAATAAAATAGGTAAAGGCAATTAAAAATGTAAAACTAAAAAATAAACTCAATCCCTTACCAGCCTTCTTTCCCTTATTATCTTATCACGGCTTATTATCCTTAAATGATTATCTATAAAATACCCGTAGAAATGGATTTTTATAGCAAAAATTCTCCATATATAGTTTTTTCATGCTATATTATCATATTTTACTACTTTTACTAGTAAGTAAAATAAATATCCTAAATTGAAAGCGGAAGTTCCAAGGTGACTTTGTAACAATCTTTCTTAAGAAATCTAAATTTCAAAAAATCCGAATTTGATGTCCAGGTCTTTAGGTGTTTGCTGCAGCAGTAGAAAGTTTAAATTGCATTTTATTGCAGAAAATGAGACCTACTCTCAAGAGTTCGTTTTCACTCGTTTGTTTTTGTTACAAAAATTTTTTCATACTGTTCAGTAACGAATTCCGAGACTACCACTTTTGGACGATTTTACACAGGAAAGGGGTGCCAGGCAATAAGTCATTTGAGCACATTTCAGGAGTCCTTTGTTAGATCACGCTCAGAAAAATGTAAGCATCACCCTTCCATTCTTCACTTTCCCCCTATTTTGATGAAAATAACTCCGCCCGGCGCATGCGCAAAAACGCGGAGAGTTTCCGAATCCGTTGCTAAACAATAGTTATTTCCTTCCTATGAAGGAATTGACAAATCATTTCGTGGAAAGAATGCATTCTTTACATATTTTATGACAAAAGAACATAAATAAGTTCAGACGGGACATTAAATAGTTCCATTATATGAAATTGTCAGACTGAGCTTAAACATTTTCTTTGGATTTTTTTTAGTATTGGAAACTCATTTTGTTCAAAATACTATAGACGATTGCTTTAGTTATGTAAAAACTAGGGTCGCTCTGGCCTAGTGGTAAAATTAGAAACCCAATTCTATTGAAGATCCGCCATGTATATATGCCTGGTGCACGCTAAATCTGACTTGGTGTGTCAAACGTCCTCCCGCTGGTCTAGTACGTAAATTTGGAGAGGGGAATGTCAGCTCAGGTGTCGCACTCGTCATCTGACCGCGGTTCAAAATTACGAGGTCCGTCCCAAAGTAGCCCACGTGTTTCTTCGAAAAGGAACGTTAATGTAACTAAACTAAACTGCTTTATCGTGCGTTTCTGAGTTATCGTGTTCACATGCACACGAACAGACAGACAGACAAACTTCCCTACGACTCGTTTCATCCAAAATTTGATAGATATCTAATATTTTGGAGTAAACATCGCGTACCAAATTTCATTAGTCTGGCTTGTTGCCTTTTTAACGGGGGTAAGTCATTAAGTAAGTCAAAAAAGATAAGAAAAAAATAATTTACCATGATAATCACTTGGAAACAATTTTATTTTTCAACATAATCCCCACCAATGTTGATGCACTTATCCCATCGTTTTATCAGCACCCCAATTCCAGCTGCATAAAATTCTTTCGGTTTCTGTCTTATCCACAGTAGGACTTCATGTTGAACGTTGTCATCATCTGCAAAGTGTTTGCCTCCAAGATGTTGTTTTAGGGGACCAAACAGATGAAAATCGCTTGGGGCTAAGTCAGGTTGGCCAGTGCTACAGCATCCACCTTATAGCCCAGACTTAGCCCCAAGCGATTTTCATGATGAGCTGACGATGAAGATGAGGTAATGACGATGATCAATTCGAAGTCCTACTGTGGATGAGACAGCAACCCAAAAAGTTTTATGCATCCAGAATTAGGGCGCTGATAAAACGATGGGATAAGTGCATCAACATTGGTGGAGATTATGTTGAAAATAAAATTGTTTCCAAGTGATTATCGTGGTAAATTATTTTTTCTTATCTTTTGTGACTTACTTAATGACTTACCCTCGTATTTATCGCGTTCACAGTTCTCAAAATGCATTTTTTGGAATCGGGAAGATCTTAAAAGTTGAGATTCATAACAAATTTTTGCTTATAGCAATTTTTCTTTGCGTACTTCATGTAAGAGAAAGTAATAAACAAGAAATGTAACAATTTTCTGCTATGCTTAGAGTAAATAATTTAATTGAATTTATCTTTTTAATGAAAAACACTATTGTAATATCTTTAAATGCTGACATCTTTCAATTATTTTTTCTTAAGGTTACATTCAACGATGGTAGATATGGGGCTCTAGGGAAGAAAAAGGACTCGAAAACACAGATTTTATCTAAGGCAATTCTTACCAAGCGGCTTTTAATTCCTAGATAGCCACTAAAACGAATAAGATATACTTTTTTCTAATTTCATCATATTTTATTCAAAATACGATTTAATACTTGTTTAGAAGCCCTGCTTACGAAAGAACATAATCTCAGGCAAACTCATAATTTATTTTTGTTCTGTTTGTATGAAATACTAGCAACATTTAATTAATCCGATGTAAATCTCCACATATGAAAAGACATTCCAGAGAAACCGAAACATAAATATCCCTTTTCGAATCGGAATTAATTCTAGGCCTAATATAGACATCTTATGATCGAAATATACATATCTCACTGCATCTCTGCAGGGGGAAATTTCATTTAGAAAACATCCATATTGCGTGATTCGTAATAGAAATGAAATTCCTACTTCTACTACGCGAACAAGAGACGCAATCAGCGAAGATAAGAAATAACAACAATAGAAACAAAACCGATTCTTATTAATCAGTAAGAATATACGACAAATATATCGTCTGAGCAGTGATTTGGGGAGAATAGACGTTCGTATTTTAGCTCGAAAAGGGATTCGTAATAAAAATAAACAAAAGACAGAGGGGAACTAATTTCACGGTAAGATTGCGAAATTAAACAGGTAAGTGGAACTGGGTAAAATTATACGTAATGCATTTTTAAAACACCGCTTCTAGTTCCAGTTTGCCTCGTGGATTAAAAGATAGGATTTTAATTAAATGCCGTTTTCCTAGAGAAATCTGGCAACACAAGCAAATGCAGACGGAATTGCATCGATTCGAATCCAACTCTCCGTGTGAGTAATAAGACACACACTGGAATCTTTAGGAAAAACAAATTACTTAAACGCGCAAGTCTAAATTAAGGCAGCAGCGTTTGCAAAAACTAAGCGCCTCCGCGTCTCCGGTTGCAGTTAAGGAAAGTTTACAAGGAATTCGTTCACTCGCAAATGGCGTTGTTCCTCGGAATTAAGAGTTTGTATTTTTATTTAATTACAGCTGCAGAGATTTGAACTGCGTTGAATAGTTGTGCAGACCTCTGCAATTCGGCAGGGCCCGTTTAATTTGTTTAAGGTAAAACTAATTTTTAAATTTAAAAGTAATTTGATGCCCATATTCAAAAGCAGCTCTCCTTCCACCAAGTTTCGGAGAATTTCTGTTTTCACGGACAGATAAATGTTTTCTCAGATTTCTGTTAATGGGTTTGATTATTTGCTTTAAATTAGATGGTCCTTTAAGAGACAGCATCGACTTACAAAACTAATACTTTCCCATCAGCCTGAAATCCTAATTTATTCTAAAATGTTAGGAACTTAAATATTGCAGTTGCTATAGTCAGTGACAGTCGACAGCACATAGAAAGCTACAAGCAACCGAATCACAGGTGAACGAATTGTATTGTTTCTGCGCGTATTAAAACAGCAAGAAGAGATACTCGAAGATTCTTAACTTTCTGCGTAGAAATTCAATATGCAAAATATTAATTATTAGTAATTAGAATTAAAATCTGTTTAAATGTACCAGTTACTCTTAACCTTTTGAGGACGACTGTCACGTGGGCGTGCCAGCTGCTTAGCATATTCTCTCCCGACTGTTACAAATACGTGCCAGCTCTCGTGGCTTTTAGCTACCGACTGTCATCTGGACGTGACATCAGCTTCAGTGCTGTTTAGGCTTAACTAATAAAAGTGCGCCGGAACTGAACATCCACGCGCATTGGGAAACGTCGGCCATAGGGAACCGCACGTTTTCCGTACGGCCGTCCTCAAAGGGTTAAATGCGTTAGCAAAATAATCAGGACTCTCTAAACAAAGCAGAATGAAACAACACGTAGCTTACCCGTACTGCCAGTTTGAGCTGTCACTGATCGATGGTATATATGAATACTTGACTTGTTCATATTTCCTACTTTCAATACTTCAGTCTATATATACAGTTTCGCTACCGAATAGTAGTCAAAGGAAAAAATAATACAAAAATATTGTTTAATTATATAACAACAACAATTTTCGAATGATCTGCTTATTTGCCTAAGTATCATAACTTTGGTCAACAGAACTAATGAGTCAGTCACGAATTGCGTAAATCTATAATGTTTGCAAAGAAAAATGCGACGTGATGTCCTCACGGCAAATTCTCGGTTTCAAGACCGAAGGATCGCTGGATCGAGATCCGATTCCCCGGAATATCCTCATCTATATGGACCTGATGCACGCTAAATAACTCGTGGGTCAAACGTCTTCCTGCTGGAGTGGAAGTTTGAAGAAGAAGTGTTCGTTCAGGTATAGTCTTTGGCATCCGGCCACGGTGTTAAGAGGTTCATCTCATATCAAACGTAGCTCCGAAAAAACGGGACGTTAATCTAAAATAAGCCTAAACCTGAAACCCTCAACAAGGTCACCCCCGTCCTAACTCGGGGACTTTAAATGACAGCCGCTGCAATAGCTCGAGTCCTAATAGCTGGCCACGACCTAAATCCTCCCTGCAGGCAGTACGTAGTATCACTGGAGGGGAGTACCCCAACACCGACCATTGCTGTACCCCCAGGAAAAGCGTGAACCCACTTACTTATCCGGCTGCTTCTCATCCACAAACTCGTGTTGCCCCCCTCGGGGGACACTCTAAATTTGAAAAGTAAATTGCTAAATCTTTTTTTCCATTCTTTATAATTATTACACACATTTTTACTTTGTTAAATATGGAAATGATCATGAAGAGCAATTGGGTCAAGGTAGAGCATAAGCGTAGTAAGCATAATTATTTCATACCTGTGCTTTTAAAAAGTCGTGAAGTTTAAAATTCTTTTAAAAATAAAGTAAAATGTATTTAACGAATTTCGTATTACGTTAGAAGATTCGATATGGAAATACTTAAAATATATCTATCGACTTTTGACCTTTTACTACCATCAGCACTAGAAACTGCAGCTGTAATCATGTATCCATAGATATGTAACTTAAATAAACTGATTTTTTTTCTTGTCTCATAATGTTTAAAATTTTATCCGATGCGGAACTAGATCAGCGACGTTTTCTTTTGTAATAGAATTTAATTATGTATATAAGTGTTTGTTCATTTTGTTAATATTATTCTGGAAGCTTATCTTGTTAATAACAAGGGACACGGAACAAAAGGATTATTACAAATCAGAAACATTGGTTTCAATTTGAAATCTTCCTGAATTTAAAAAAAATCAATCGAAAATGCAGAAACTGTTTTTAAAGAAAATACTTTAAACTATGAATAAGAATTTTCGTTGGAATTTTTTTGAATCGAAGGAAACTATCCCAAATATAAAACATACAGATTGGTTGCACTTTATTAATATATAGAATTTTATATTAATTATATACATATTATATAATATGGAACCATATATTTTATGGAGATCCAGATATATAGAGCAGCTTATATAAAAATACCAGTTCAATACCATTAGTATTCAGAAAGATATTGGCATTGCAACTTGGTGAATTTCAGTACACTCGAAGAGAAGCTAAATGATGAGGATTCTTGCGCAAACTGATATTTTTAATCTTCGAACAGTAATATTGAATTTTGTAAGAGTTCAATATCCTGAATACTCATTTATACTCATAAGTTAAATAAATGATTTAAATTACAGTTCGACAATTACTATTCCAAGATTCAAGTTTTAAAAATATCAGTTTGTTCAAGAACCCTCATCATTTATCTTCTCTTAGAGTGTACCGAAATTCATCAAGTTGCAATGCCGATATCTTTCTGGATGCTAATGGTATTGAACTGGAATTTTTACATAAATTACCCTATATATCTGACTTTTAAATCGTGAAAGAAAAATTAAACCACATTTCGCACATGCGTAGTAAAAAATCAGTTACTAAAAATACTCATATTCCCTTTAACCTTCAAAGTATTTACTTCCAATTTTAATACAAAGCTTCTCTAACATGTTGTCGCGTATTCTGTAAATTTCATACAATTTGGTTTAAAACTCTGCATGTTGCAAGCAAAAAAACATGCGGGAAAATGTGGGTTTTTTTTTAAGAAACCTTTATATCTTCCTGAATATGTGTGCTTTGTTTACGAAAATGCATGTAAATATTATGCACATCAGACATAACCATTGACGGAAGTTTCATCTCGTTATCAGCTCTCTTTGAAACGGGATGAGTCGATTTTTTTTTCTTCATCACTTTCTGGTCGGTCTTCTAAATTCTCTCGTGATAGAATCTTAGCCTTAAAATGTGAGTTCAAGCGTAATATTTACATGTTCGAAATTCTAAGAAAATCCATTCAGATTTTCGGGAGATATTCCAAAAAAATGCACATTTTAGTGTCCATATTATATTGGCAACCCACTATATTTCCCAACCCTGAAAATTTTTAAGCTTGAAATTTCTGCTAACTTTTTCTCTGACACCAATTTGCCTTTTATCTGTAAATTCTGGGCTTTTCTTAAACAATTGTTATTCTAACATTTGACAAATTCTATTTGTTATAGAATTTGTAACATTTGTGATTTTTTTTTGTCTTTTAAGAATTTATTTTTATGAGTAATTATAAATTTATTTTGATCAGTTTTAACTTATTTATCCGAGATAGATTAATTCTTTGAATATATTTTGAAGCTGAAATTCTATAATTCTTTATCTGCAACATTAAATTTTCTATTTAAAATGCAATTTTTGTTAATATTTTATGCCTTTTATGGAATATCGTCGAATGCTGTTCTTGCGACTTTTAACATCACACAACCAGCCAATATGTTCGATAAAAAACATAAAAAAAGTCAATTTAAAATATTGCAGGGTAAATAAAGTATTTCAACAAACGTTATGGCAAGCGAGTTAAGAATTTATATTTAATGCGTAATATAAAAAAAACTCTGTCAAACGAATATCAGCATTTAGTAATTTAATATATACTTACAATGTGAAAGTTTTATTTGAGTCTGAAAATAGATGCCCGAAGCGAGGGAAAACAATACAGAAACTACAAAGGGAAATGATTTAAAAGAAAATAACTAGAATCTTTTGAACTTGAAAAAGCTGATTAATATGTGCTCTAAAAAGATGTAAACAGCCTAAGAGACTTTGAAAGAAAATAATATGTATAAATAAATCCAGACAAAGGAAATGGGAGAAAACTGAATTGCGAAAAAGCACTTATAAGATTAATGCATGTTGAAATTGAAGGTATTAAGTAGAAATGTTAATTAAACACACAGTTGAGCGGGAAAAAAATGCCTCCATTTCTTCACAGCTGGCATTTGAAAATGGAATTTTCTGATATCAAAAGAAAATATTTCTATATTTTGCATTAAAAATTTCCACCATTTACGACGTTATTAAAAAAGCAATCTGGTTCGTACACATTCAGTTAGTTAAAACGTCAAAAGAACGAATAATTTTTCCACGCAAAAAATAATAATAATAATAATAATATTCACAAACAAAATATAATGAAAATAATATAAAAAAACGTCATTACTGGTTTTCTTTTGTCATCTTCATTTAATCTGCGCTTTTAACACTATCAATGAAATATAAGTGCTCGTTTTTCAGAGCACAAAGGAACATTGTGTGCCTTTTAAATGCGACCTCCCAACGTCGTTTATCATAAAGGATAGTTATTTTTACAAAGGCCTATTCAAGTTCACGCCATTGCTATTATTAATCAAAGAGGATGATGCTTTAGTTTTCGTATTATTACACACGTAAAAGGAAGAGAGACAGACTATAGAGAAAAAATTGGAAAAAAGGATAAGGTCGTACCACTTCTCCCCTAACTTTCTATATAATTTATGTTGCTCAAGCAATGCATTATACGCGCCAGAGAACAAAAATTCTCTTCCCGGCGAGTTTATGAAATTGATCCTTGAAAGAAAAAAATAAAGCAATAAAAGAGGAATGTAGTATGTCATGAAATAATTTTTTCCCGCTACCTCTTGGCGTCTTTTGTTTTATAAATAATGCCCATGGCGGTGAAAAATAAACATATTTTAGGAGGTCGCCCTCTCATTATATATCCACACACCAAGCAACAGCTGGGAGATGCTAGAATCGGCATTAATAACACGTTTGGATAATGATTGTAAAAATAGTTCCCGACGAGGAATTAGAGGATTTTGCTCGCTGGAGTTGAAGTCTTCAGGGAAGATAATAGAACAAAAGAAAAAAAAGTAGGGCCTTCCAAATCAATTTTATGATTGAGTAAACTTCTCTTAATTGAACGGGTACGTAATGGGCGAAAGGAATAAAAATAGAATTGCAGGGCCTCGCATACATTTTTAGGTTTTATCGTCGCATATTGAGGAATTTCGGTGAGATCCAGACGGAATTATTAGACTGAAAGTTTTCTGATTCCGGAATTCACTCAGAGGAGGATTTTCTGCGGGAAAAATTGGGCAGAAGGTAATAATATGGTCTTGTTTGATGGGAATGATAAAAATGAATTTGGTTTGCTAGTCGAGTGGGAGAAATGGAGGTTATTAACATGATAGATCAGAATTTAGAGATTCGTACGAGCTGTACTTTTTTAACCTGGGCTTACATACGTGAAAATAAAACTAAACTGATTATCATGTTCGATTGAGATATTACTTTGGCAAAGAATTTTCTGCCTTTGTCGCTTCTCTTTTCTTTGACGAAAAAACGCTACTTCATCCAATTATTCTTCAAATAACTCCCTATAAACCAATTTATATGGAATTTTCCGAATGGTTCTAAATAATTTTGTAATAAACCGAATTGCTATTTATACGCAAAGTTGCCAATGGATCCAGATGCTTTTGCAATGAAGCCAATTACTATTTAAATTTAATTCTATAATAGTATGTAATAGTATAATATAATTTATTTAATTTAACCTGTAATAGCATAGTCCACGAATTTATATGGAGGATTGAGACACGATTTCTATGCTTCCAGACACAAGAGCGTTAACTTGAAAATTGATGCGATATTAGCCTGTTAATACAATATAACAATGAAATCAAGAGTTGTAACGATTTTTATACAACGAATATGTTTTGTTATTTCATTTTCTTTTAATTTCGTTCTTTTATATTTTCATATTTTTCAGTTTTTTAAACTATGGTACACAGAAAATCAAAATTATTCAAAGAGAATATCAACATTATTGCAAATATGACTTTAAAATCACAGACGAAACATGACACCAAAACAAAATTCAAGCAGAGAGCATTAATATACATATTAACAGCTGTCATGTGGATGGATTTTGTTTAACAAACGCGACGGATATAAAAATGAAAAAAATTGTACTATGTAGTTGGTATAGCTTCTACCAGAAAACTACTCGCAAAGGAACTATGCCATATTTGGCGTGAATCAAGCGTATTTAAGGCTATCAATGGAGTCTGGTCACGAATCCACGATTCTTTTATCTTAATGTCAAAGCTCCACCACAAGGCTACCAAGAATTTAGGTACTCTCAGAAGTACTATTTAATTAACAATAGCAAATACTAGTACGTTCAGTTTTAGTTAGATTCATGTACAGTTTTTAAGCAATAAAAGTGCTACTTCTGGGCGGTCCGAGTGATCTTGAACCGCTGTCAACTGACAATAACCTGAACTGGTACACCTTTCCAAGCAATACAGGGGGAGGACGTTTATTATGGGCACCAGATAGTAGAAACATCGCATCTTTCGTGGAATCGGATTTCGAAACCCCGACCCTTCTGTTCTAAAGTTGAGACTTCGCCACCACATTACATGGACCCAATAGCTGTAGAGAAGCGCAGAAAACCAAGCACACATTCGATCACTTATTCTCAAATGAACTCTTGAAGTTCTGCCTCTGTATAAAGTAAATGTTAGCGGTATGAGTAAATTTTGCTACTAAGTATAGATTTCAGTCCCCATTCTTGTCCGCAATGATTGCTCAAAACAATTTAAAAAATGACTTGACATTAAAATTCTTTTATAAAAATTCAAGTTGAATTTTCTCAAGTAAAATTTTATTTTCTATAAGAAAGTACTAACTTAATTTATCACAGAAAGCATTCTCTATAAAATTTGCTCTGCTGTATTTGATTCTGGCTAATGTACACATTTCCAGTAGTTGCACGGTTGTGAGATCATCACTCTCCGAAAAGATATCCGAAGGAGATAAAAGCAAGATCACTCAATCTGATGCATCTCTCATACATTCGAATATTTCAGAATCGAATCCGTGCATTTATTATAAAAGTATTTTTAGAACGCTACATTTTTCTCAGAAGCATTTTTCCTTCCCCGTCGTCACTTTTCGCAGAACTGTTATTCGTTTTCTATAGTGTTCGGATAACAACCTTTTATCTCTCACTAAAAAATAAATCTTCTCGGCTCTGAATATTTTATGAAAATAAACTTAAGAAACTTTTCATGCTTCTCTCTCGAATTTAAGCTCGAATATGCTTTCTCAGAATAAATGCAATAAAGCTGTATTAAAATGTTTGTTTAAGTCTTTTACATATGTATTGAAAATGCAGAGTTAAACAGCACATCGATATATATTACTCAGTATTTCAGTTCAGAAAACTAAGGATTTCAATTTATCCAAAATAATGATTACAAGTAAATTTAGCGATATAATTTTGTGTTACATGTTTTGAACCAAATCGCTCTTGTTCAAATTTCTCGATACTTGACAAGATGATTGAGAATAGATTCCTTCTTTGCCCCCCGGGAATCATTATCCTTAAAAATAATTAATGACATGCAAAAATAACATTTTTGTAAAGTGACTGATAAAAATTATTTTCATAAAAATCATCATAAAGTGTATGCATTTGTTGCATTCAGTAATTCATTTAGCAGTGCAAGATGACTGTATGCATTCAGTTATTTTATAATTGATTAAACAAGAATAAAATAACTGAATATGCATAACATTTTTCAATTTGTCTGTATTATTTATGTAGAAGCTACAGATAACATTCCCCAGAAAACACTTTTATATAACAAAATATTAATTTTTAAGCTGAAGATTTGTTTGACAAAATGCAAAAAGATGCTTATGTAATGTATCAATAAACACCACTAAAGAATCTTAAAACTGTCATCGCTTACATAAAGGCTAACATTTCAACATTAATTGTTTTAAAATACCAGCAGTTTGTAATACTCGGTAAAAATAATACTTTCAAAACATAGGTCAGAGTAAGTCATTATCATTACCAATTTCTTTGAAAGGTATTTTTGCTTTATTGCTATCAAAATCATTATTTCCTAAACATTTTTTGTATTTCTAAATAATACAAATTCTGATAATACTAAATTTTTTATATTACCTTATTATGACACTGGTTTAACATTATTCTGGCTAAATTTTATTCTATATATATTTCCACCAACTCAGTTCTGTATTATATAGAAGTTAAAAATTTCTATGTTAAACATTTTTTTCCTTAATTTTACTTTTAAAATTATTAACACTTAAAATCGCTCACACTTAAAATTGTGTATTCGCCTCATTTCTAGTTGATTACACTTATTAAATCTTTTTTTACGAATACTAGCTGTTTTATTTTAAGTAGCCAAGCATATAGCCCTTTAACTAAAATTTTATTGTTTTTTGAAAAAAATGAGTTCTTCTAGAAGTTTTATTTTTGTATTTGAACGTTTCGTGAATTTGATATATTTTGGTAAGTTTTTCTCTTATTTACTTTGCAGTTCATGCAACAGCAAGCCGCCCTGATGGCCGCAGCGGCCCAAGGGGGTTACATGAATCCGATGGCTGCTCTGGCCATTGCGCAGTTGCCTCAGATGACGACGGTCCCCAACGGACTGGCGAACCCTGCCATCACCCCAACTTCAGGTAAGCCCCACTCACACGGAGCCAGCCACCAATCACTGAGCATCTAATTCTCTCTCTAATATCCGCTAACAGAATGAATAACGGCCATGCTGCCTGCCTTGACAATTGTAGTTTGCTGCAAATATCCTTGGCATCCATAGCACTGACACGTTCTTTTTATTCTTAATCTACAAATAAATTTCAAATGCAATTAATTTCAAAGATATTTATGAAATATGATAATTTATTCCCTGTAATTTTTTACAATGCAAAGCTTCGCAATACAAGCTTTGCCGCTTTCATTAAATTGGAGAAGTATTTGAATCTCACAATCTTAAACTCACTCATATTTAGAATATAGTATGTAAGTATTAGTAAGGGTTTTGAATAAATATACAAAATCTATTACCATTTGGACCTATCTGATGGCGCTAATAATTTTCAACTTCATTAATTTTTCCACGATATAGTTTTATTACCTGTAAAGCATTATAATTCCTTCAAATGCAAACAACTTCACGGCTCAAGTCTAGACATATTTTTATATTAAAGATTTAAATAAAAAAATACTGCAAAGCAATCAAGGATATATTTTTTATTAGTTTCCTTCTACCCAGAAATTAACCTTTATGGATAATGATTGTTAACATTTATTTTTAAAGAACTTTAAGCTAGACATTGACTGCGCAATTTCCTTTTCCGAAAAAAATTATTATTAAGCTAACAAAGCTTACACAAATTACTGGAACGCAAGTCAGTAAATGAATAACATTTCCTTTGACAAATATTCAGCTAAATTCTAAAAGTAAATTATTTTTTGTAATCAAAGTCTAGCCACTTCGGATATATTTTTGTTCAAATATCATTTAAAAGTTGTGAGAAGTTTTACAATAATCTGGGTATTCAAAAAGCTTAATTGAGACACTTAACTACAAATAGCTTTAGTGTCGGTATTTTTCAAAGCAGCTAATTAACCAACAGATTTCTAAATGAAATGTTTTCTTACTCAAGACGCTTGACTGCATTCTCTTTCGGCAGGTATTTTTGACAGATTATGTCTTGTCTACAAAGCAATAGAAAAACAGATTTAATCGCAAACTCCTTTAAAAATTTATTTAAAATTTTATTTCAAAGATAAAAAAAACTGTTAAGATATCGAATTCTAGCCAAATCATCAACTGAAATATACGTGTTATTTTCAAACGCAATACGTTTTCCAATTACCAGGTTTATAATGCAGTCGGATCAATATTCGTAATTACAGCAAATGATAACTTAAGTTGGCAGTACAACCAAAGCTATACCTTGTTTATAATTACTAAACAAATGATCCTCACGTAGATAAAAAATAAATCATTTTTAATATCAGTAATAAAAATGCTATATAAGAAAACTATAATTAAAACGAATATCGTAGAGATCTTTCTAATAGCCCTGAAAAACAAAGAAACACATATATTATGCTAATCATTAGAGATGTGGTCACTCATAGCTTTTTACATAGTGTCAACTGGAGTTACCATTAACTTAGATAGCTTCTGCGCATAAGTCAGTTTTCATTCGAATTTTCTATCAAAATGCAATCCTCTTTCAAGAGTATAATTTTATTTTTCCAAATAATTGCCTTCCTTTTACAAACCTTCATTATGTTTCAAAATATTGAAATTTCAGAAATAGAAAAAAAATGGCACATGTGTATTATGCCATCGATCAGGAAAGTTAGCGTAGATTTTTTTGGCCATAGTTTTACGATACTTGAATGACGAGATAATAAATTAGTTTGTTGCGACGTCACGCTTATCCATTCTTGGAACCAAATCGCACCGCTTGGGGATAAATTTTGCTTTTTAAAAATCGTCGATCCTATAACATGTCAAATGAGAAGTGAAAGTTGGCTCATATCTCGTAGAGTTTTCATGCTCGTTCCGTACACCTTCTTGGTAGGCTGTGTCGATGTAGGTAAAATGAATAAATTCTCGACGGAATAATATATGAGTATAGAATAAAACATTTTTTCACTCTTAGATTTGCCATCAGTATCTATAGATAACAACTTATTAAGAATTATGTAAAATTGCTACGAAGCTATCATGTACTTGAAATCAGAAATTAACATCAATTGTTTACTATATTCAAGCTAAAATTAGCGCGAATTAACGAGGTTTAGCATCGTAGTGTGGATTTTCTTTGCAATAGTTTAATCCCATCAAAACTATCTATACATTTCTCGTCACAGAACTGTTTCTATCTATACCGAAATGCTGATCACGGTCTCATTTCTATTTTTCTTGGGTTTATTAATTTCTGCTGTATTTTTTGCTTTGGAACTCTAAAAATTCTAATTCACTATGATGATTTTTCAAAATTATCTTGATTGTTTAAATCATGGTCACTATTTTATTTATTTAATGACAATTAACTATTCATAAAATGAAGTTTTATATTTTTTATGTAAAATAATGAATTTGTCACGCTTATAAATCAAAGTATGATGAACGGAATTTGAATTAAACTTATACGAATCTTAAAATAAAACAAAATAGTAATATGCGGCAAACAGTTAAATGCTGCAGTATATTATTTACAAAGAAACAAATTCTGTTTGACTATTTAAAGGCGTTTGTAATTTAAACTTTTTTTATTTAATACACTTTATAAAAGGGTACATTAAAAAGGAAACATTTTTATTTTGAATTTCCTAAAAATAAATTAAATAGTTGCCCACTAAAAATATTCCATATTTATAAAAAAAAAACCTTTACATAGCATTCGACAGAATTAAGTAGATGAATTTATAAAACTTTTAAGCTTTCCTTTGGCAGTTCCCTATATAACGATAATTAAATGCTTGAAAATCTGTCTAGTGTTTCCGCTATTACCCATTTCGGTCATACAGGAATAAAATTACGCTTTGTTTTTATTATTATTGTAGTAAAAGGTACAGTTTCCTACAAATTTATCATATACCTATACAGTATCATCTAGTAAAACGTCATCCCAGCTTTAACATCCCAATCTAATAGTCCAATGAATGACATTTTAACAAACTCTGGCTGTAATTGTTCCGGAAGTGGCAATTCCGTATATTTCTTCGTAAGTAATGCTTCTCACAATGTCCGGCGATTTTGTTATAAAAACCAATGCCTAATCGAATTCCTTTAAAAATGGGATTTGCTTATATGTAACTTTTAGAAACAGAGAACAATAACCTTCCACTCTAAGTAGATAGAACACAATGGAAGTTCTTAAATTGCAAGCCTCCTGTAATCACTGTTACAGAGATTGACAGATTGTTCAGCAACCGTTCGGCATGAAAAAACACGACAATATCTCGTTTCTGACATCACCACACCAGCAAGTGAACGCTCATTCACCATTATAGGTGATGTATGGGAGGACCATACAGCCGAACTGTTCATGTCATCGTTTTCCATTACACAATGCACCTGAATAAGTCTTCCAAGAGGAAGACTCCGATTTCTATAGCAGGGGTGGTGGATAGGGAAAGACACAGTCGTTTGTTCAACTAATGATGTAGATAATACGTATGCCAGGGAGTAACGATCCGGGGGTTGTGTGGGTGGTTTCCAGTTTCCCCTTTTCTATGATCTTTGGGGGAGGGGGGACAGGACATTAAGGTAAACATATGGTGATTGAGTCCGTGAGTCCTGTGTATCCCTTTCTCCACCAAATGGGATGCTTGTCCGTTTCCTGTTGGTTCTTTTTTTGATGGAAGGTTATTTGCAGGAGACAGTGAGCATTAAGGAGGAAGAAGGCCGTAGTATATCGACGGCCGACCTCTGCGCAAGCAAAACAGATCCTAATTGCAAGTGTCCTTTTGTCCTTTGTGCTGTGTTTTCGTCCTGAAGTGGATTTTATTGAGCCGCGTGGGAAAAAAAGCAAACCAAGTTTGCCTTTTTAGTTATTCATGCGCGAAATAGTTCCGATTGTTACTGCTGGCGTAATTTTATGTCGATGGTTTTTGAAGATTGAAATTGGGTTAGCCAATCTAAGTTGTTGGAGCAAGAAGGGTTTACTGAGGGATATTGCAAATGGAAATGCTTGGATGAATATATATTTGTATCCAAGTTGTTCTGCAATCAAATATAAATTCATGTTGAAGCATATAGAAAATACAAATAAATTAATTGTAGGCAATATTGATAAATCAGTAGGAAGAAATGAGTAAATTTCAAAATAGCTTGTAGGGAATCATTCTTCTATATTCAAGTGAAAATTTGAGGAATCACGCTATAGTTTGTTTTGTAAACACTTGACATCTAAATTATATTTATGTTAGCATACTGATGAAAAAATCGCTTCAACATTAACTTTCTTATTTTTGATTTTAAAAAATTAGTATTGAATAAGTTACTGCAATCATATTCAGGAAATGAAGAAGCAACATTTCTGAACAAAGTTCGAGTACAATTAATTCTGTCTAATTACTGTTTTAATACTACTGACTTAATGCTAGTGTTCTGCTAAGAAGCAAAAAATACATGATTCTGGACTATTAAAATTCTATAATACTTTTTTTAAAAAAATAAGCAATTTATACCATTATTTCTTACTGTTATTAAAATAGTGCAAATTATTTCCCATTAAATATTTTGCTTCAGTTATAGCACTTACCCGCTGCAATAAGTTTCATGGGAATTCAAGCTACTATAAAATACTTTGATAAAGTTTGAAAATTTTTAACTCCTATTTAAGTTAATTATTTGCATACTAGAGCACATACAATTGTCTTAACAACTATTAAAAAACAGTAAACATTACATTTATGAAAAAAGTGCGAAAGTGTTGGTACAATTAAAAATACTCATTTTGTTGAAAAACTAAAATAAACAGAAGTAATAATCTATCCAGAATTAACAACAAGTTCTTCAATTGTCTGTTTTGAAAAAAGGAAACCAAAGCAGTATCAAAAGCCATTTTGAAAATTTGTAACTAATTACCTTTTTTCCTTCGTAAAAGTATTTAAATTCTAACCCTACAAAACATTTCTCAATTTTTTTTTTAATTTGTTTGCATACTCATAAAAATTATCAATAAAACACAACTTAGTCACGATTGTTACTGAAAAAAATTATTTAACGATAAAAATCTTAAAAAGAAAAATACACTTTATCTCACCATTCCCAATACGATTTTCTGAAAATAATCAGTGAGAAAATGGGTACTGCAATTAATTTTGGCATTTCAAGTGCTTTATAATAGTAGTATAGTGATAAATACAGAAGGCAGCTTTTACGACTTCCAAAAGTCGGGCTCAAATTATAGGTCTATCAGCTTCCAAGCTTCTATTTTACTTTTGCTTTATGTATCATTATAAAATGAAAAAAATAGAGAGAGAACCATTTAAGCTATTATGGTTCTTAACTGAGATATGAAAAAAGAACCCCACAGCTAATGATATTAAGAGCACCCAATATAAAACAGCTTTAAAAAAGTCAAAAAGTATTCTTTTCATAACTTTTTGGTAGATGTCCATTTTTATAAAACTGCGCCAAATGTACTGAATAATATACGAATGACCAACATTTTTTTGTATTATCCATTATTTTTTTGAAAAAAATTTTTTACTCCCTTTTCCGTTTTATAAATCTTTGATGGTAAAGATAGGCGGCAGTGTACTGTTTATCCCTTAACATCCTTAACTGCTGGAGCATCAATCCTCCCTCTAATAAAGATACTGAAGCTCATAAATTCTTCAATGATATGGGCTTTCACATCGGCCTTAATAGAGGCTGGCGTGTTTTTCGGTTTCGAGCGGCGTACGAGATGCGTTTATCACAATCAGCTAGAGAGAGAGAGATTATTACAGAAGTTTAAAGGATTTATATGGGCCCGGGATTCATTGTGCTGGACGGAGCTACTCATGGATCCAGTGTTTTTTTGCGGCTTTTTCAGAGGAAAAGTCCGGAGGACTGATATGTCGCGTGATGGATAAAAAGGGGTTTGGAAAGAATAAAAATTACTCGCCGCTGTTTGGGTGGATATCTAGACGATGGATGTGTTGCTTTTTATTGATTTAGTTCTTTCTTTTTATGAATGCTTTTTGTTTCGTTTTTCAAAGAGTTAAATGAAAAGCATGTTGGTTTGGAAGGCAGTTCTTTAGAGTAAGTTGGAATTTAGGAAGTTGTTGAAATGTAAAAATTAATTTCTAACTTTTTTTAATATCTGATGCATGATTATATCAACAATGTCTTTTTAACCCAGAATGGTATTTTTATTCCGACCAACTTATTTAAATCTTCTCGTAGACACAGCCTATCTTTTTATAATGCTATTACATATACACATATAACTTCGTTTGTTGTTTTTTTTCTTTCGAGGGTTAATGTTGCGGCCTGCTCTCAGATTCGTGATCTCGGTATCGAAGATCCGGTTCGCCCAAAACAAATAACCAGGTACGCAGGCTTGGTGCCTTTTAAATCGGTCGAGGTCAAGCATCTTAGAGTTTATATGGTATGGAGGTTTGGAGAGAGGGTATGCTCAGGTGTCATACTCGTCATCCGACCACAATTCAAATTTACAAGGTCCGTACTCAAATAGCTGTAATGTAACTTCAGATTGTAGAATCAGTCAATCAATTTGTTTCCCTTTTCTTTATCATACTACATAACTTAAACAGTGTATGAGCTTTATTAGTGCCTTAAATCCTTGCAGTAATTACAGCAGATGTTTTCATACCAAATTGAGCGGATAAAACATCAAATATATCGAACTGATTTTTTTTTTCATTTAAGTGTACGACCACGAGCCATTCATAAAAACCAATGAAAGGACTCCCTCAGGCATAGATGACAGTGACCCAAACTCTCTTTCCCAATTTAACCGGGCACTTCTCTGTCGTCGAAGATAGACACACTCTTCTTGCCTTCTTCTTCTTCCTTGATTGTGAAGACATTGTAAAACACCCGTATCTATAGTCTGTTACGAAGTAGTCATCCTCATATTCATACAGAAATACTAAGCAATAATCAATAAAATTATTCATTAAATAAAGATCAACATATCGCATTCGTTGGGCTACAGAGCCATTTCTAGGTATACGATTTGCTGCCAGGATCCGTCGTTTAAAAATATGTATATAAGTTCACAATTAATGGCTAGGAACTTAAAGGTATAATTTTCAATCTCAGTTTCAAATAATTACAGACTTTGATGTCGTAAGATCCAAATATTCCAATGCATTTCTGACGTTATAAAAACCATAAATTCCATTTAATAATTCAATTAGCTGCTGCATTTCTCCATGAATAAGTTATTGCGAAATAGAACAGATCTTTAATAATAGTTATGCAATATTAGTTACACAAATCCTTTAAGACAAACTTTTAAATAGACAATTTCACAATGGCTAATTACTATTTCATTTTTAGTATTCGTTTTCATGCTTAATTTCGGTCATTTAATTGCATATTGCCTTAATTAATAAATTACTATGTACTCCATTTTGTTTTAACTAATAATTCATCAAAACAAATATTAACTAATAAGCTATTATAAATCTAATATTAATTAATTTGAAATGCACTCTAGGAATCTACGTTTGACGTTTGCAATATTTGGAAAATTAAACACCTTTGGCAATGTTTCAAAATAGTGCTTTTAATTTTATTCATTAACAATTTGTCACACTTTAAACTATATATTCTTTATTTCTTTTACGAAACAAACACTTAAGTCTAATAGAACATAGTCACATTACTGTTAAAATGAATTATATATTAGCAAATAATAGACATAACATATGTTGACGATAGTGTGATTGTGATTGATAATGTAACAAGGTGAGACTATATGTTACGAACAACGTTAATAATTTACTCGTGGTATTAATTCGTAGACAAGCATTTTATAACAATCGGATGTACTTTTACACTGAACATATTATTATACGGAGGGTTTAGAATTAAAGTGGATCAAGTCCCTGTGATTCATTTTAGAGAAAACAGACCCCCAAGTCGATCAGCTGCGCTTAACATAAGTTGACTTCTGATTGTTCTCCCCGTCTGATGGATACGAATTGAACGATGGACTTGAATCGTTATCTTACAGAAAACTATTACATTTCTTCACTACCATGGCAGAGTTAGAGAGAAATGGGAAAAACATGAACTCTGTCCCTTTTAACTCTGAACTCTCTATACGTGGTTAATTTGTATGCAGATTACATGAATGTTAGATGAATCCCATGACGGTAGTGAAGGAACACATGTCGATTCTCTTCGCTACACCACGCAGCTAAATACAAAATGCTCCTTAATATGGAAGTGTACGAGACAGTCGAGGGGAGAACACTCAAACTGGTTTAAAATCATTTCTGAAAAAACATTAGTAAATTAAATTAAATTTAAAATAAAGATTTATCACAACCAAGATCCATGAACTTCTTCTTTCAGCCGAAGTCAGGACAGCGGTGACCTAGTGGTAAGGTCTCAGCTTCGGGGTCGCAGGGCTCTGGTTTCGAAACCCTATTCCACTGATGTGGTGTGGGAGGAAATTTGGAGAGGGGAGAGGTGCCGGCTCAGGTGTCGTACTCGTCATGTGACCTTGGTTAAAAATTACGATGTCCGTCCCAAAATAGCCCTCGTGTTGCTTCGAAACGGGACGTTAAAATCGAACTAAATCTAATGAATATAACTAAGCTAAACTTATCAGCTGAAGTCAGAAGTAACGCTCACTTCAGTTATTTATTGATACAGCATAGCATGTTATGAGTTTCCGAAATTAGAAGACATTCGCTTTTGATTTATAATTCCATTTTGGAATTTCTTTGAGAGAAATGATTAATAGCAGCGAATCTGAATTGACGAAAAATATGAATTCGACTATTGCGTTTGACTTGAAAATCACTTACATCACATAGATGGGGTTTTCATTATTTCTTCTATGGATTCAAACAAACGATCACAGGGATTCATTAAGGTCGTTTTAATCTGAATTATTCCACATCGGGGAGTAAATAATATAATTTTTCTTCAATCCTCTTTCGACATCTCATATGAAATTCTGGTTCAAAATAACCTTTCAGTATCTTCCAAGAAGATTTCTGATCAGACTTCGAAATAAATCAGGTGGAATTATCTTTGAGTAACCTTAGTAAGATCAATGGTTGGTGAAAGGCTATTTAGATCCGAAAGCAATTGCCATTACGGTACATCCCAAACACTTTCGATGGAATTGAGATAAGATTAGTCTTAGCAAGCTGAATACCAGAAGAACATTACCTGTCCAGAGGCACTGAACTGACCCTGATATACAGTCGAAGAGGTATTAGGCTTCTTGTCGTCTAACCGGCTTGACGATAGTGCAGTGGCCTTGATAGACATGAAAATGTATTGTAACAGGGTCAACTAATTTGGTATGTTTGGGTCAGTAATATATTAATAAAGCAATTGGAATAATTATTCAATCGATGGATTAAGGAATACATATTCCAGTTACAAATAAGCAACCCCAGAGAGAGTTCTCCCCTCTGCTTTCTCATATACTTCCACAATATCGCATACACTTAGATAATCGTTTGGTAAAAAAGAGTCTATGAGAGATTCTCCAGGAAGAGCCCTTCCTGATGATCAATTGGATCCAAAATTTGATTATACCGCAATTCGAGTGATTAAAACGGTATACGTAATTCCATGCATTTAGCTTGTTTTGTGTTTGAGTTGTCGTATTCACAGACAGATATAAATCTGAAAATGATTCTTCGGACTCGAGGAGGTTAAAAACGTGGATATTGAACAAAGGTCACACTTTTTGACGATTACAATACTTTCTGTTTCTATACTACTGAAAGAGAAGGTAAGAGACAGATACAATAAAAAATAAACGGACTTTAATAAATAATTTCCACGCGATTCCCCTCCGAATCACAAAATAAGAGGCATGAATACTTTTTACTGTGTTAAAAATATTTTTGAATTGAAACTCAAAAAAAAAAATAATAAGAAGTAATTAGTAACATTTTTTCTCATCACGATGTAGTTGAATTTACCAGAGGAATAATATGAGCAACAAAAATTGCACAAAAATAGCTAGTTTTGTAATTAAATAAATTAAACCATTAATAAATGATACTGGTGGATGTACATTTTTCATTATTGAGATAAGTACTTCTGTGTATATGATAATAATACTGTTTTAACAAAAAGAAAACTAGCTGGTACGATTTTCTAAACAAAGTGTTTTCAAAATTCACATAACCACTTATTTTTCATACAGCACAGGTCACATGCCTGAAATCCTGAAAGAAGAATCTTGCTTTTTTGAGTAACTATTTCAATCAGTTAACCCATCGATCAAACATACTCTATGCTAAAAGATTCACCCAGAAATACTAAACAAAACAAAATAACCATTTCCATAATCAAATTTTTCGACTTCCTCAATAGACCTCGATTCGCCCATTGTAGAGAAACAAAACACAATTCCAATACTTCCACAGCAATCTGCACCAATATTCGATGAATCTCCAGGCACGTGTTCAACCTCCCCTGCCTTTCCTCAGGGGCGTAAATCACTTAAAATGCGGGAGGGGACAGACGGGAGGGGATGTTCTAAAGGTAGGACGCGTGTCCAGAGCAAATCGAATTCAATAATTTCTGTTGGACCGATGATGGACATCAATTTGTTAGGCACGCCGGCCACGTAAACTGATTATTCATTAGGCTTAAGAGGAATGACAACCCATGCTTATGTGTCACTGGTGAGCTCAACGTGGTATTAATGTAATTAATAAAGCAGCGTGTTAATGGGACAGTCAATCAGATGGGAAGAGGGATGTTTGTTGCAGGTTGTTGGCCGAATTTTAGCCGCGGTAGCAGTTTTCCTTTACAAAGGAAGTAGAGCAGCAAGTTGACGGTGATTGACAGTTTGAAGCCTTATGAATTTAGCAGTGGATAATGTGTATATGGGATTATCTACAACAAAGTATGCACTGAGTAAGCATTTACTTTAAGCTGGTGGACATTACAGAGGATTAAAATTAAAAACTGTCTCATCTTCAATAGCCATATCATCAGGAATGCTTTTAATAAAAATTTCATTCCACATGCAATGATTTGTTTCCTTATTCTTTTGGTAATAAATCTTCTTCTTTGCGTTCAACACTTAATTACAATGCTCGATGATTTACGACTCATACAGTTTTGTTTAGTTAGGTTATAGGCTGGTTTTGGAATTACACGAAGGCTGATTTGGAACAGACCGTGTGAATCGTGGTCATTTGAAAACGACGGCAACTCGGCTGATGCTCTTTTTTCCAAACTTCCGCGCCATCAAAAGAAAAGACGTTTAAGCCCGACTGATTTAATGCATATCACGCAGTCTTATATATAATTCTCTAGTGGAATTGGATCTCCAAACCTGGACCACTCAGCCCCAATGCCAGACTGCCACTATGGCCCTTACAGTTCATGCAGTTTGCATTTGAATGAAAATGCTTAGTTGATTAAAATTCTGTAGTTTGCTAATGAAAAGTTGTTTGTTGCCATATTATGAATTGAAAGCTCTCGGAATTGTTAGCTGCGATTTCTATTAAATCCTCGGACTTCTTTCGACGTTATAAGTCACAACCTAATGCAACGGTTTAGGATAATGATATTTTAAGAAGAACAAAAGTGCTAGATAGCAAGGCTTCAGGCAATGAAAAATATTAGCAACTAAATAAAAACAACTTTTCATTGTACATTTATACTTTTCAGACAGATTACCGTTTTAAATATTTCTATTTCCTTTACTTTTCTTGCTCCCTCTGTTATTTGAAATAGAAAAAAAATTCTTTGACCAGATGATCTTTGTACTTTCCCCTTCCCCCTCGGAGAACATAGTAAAAACAAAAATAGGCTATGTAAAAACTAGAAAGTACATAGAATTTAATTTATGTATATTTTTAAAACCATATTTTATTAACAAAAACGTGTCAAAAGCTGAATGACGAATGAAATCCAAGTTTAGTATCAAGTCTTAAAAAAGATGGCGAGAAAAAAATATGGGGAAGCAACTCATTTCTACAAGCTGAATTCAAATCATGCATTTTTGCTTCTAAATTCCAATAATGATATTTCAACAAAGAATTTCATGTTCCCAGAATTTCGAGAATTAACTTAACTTTTCGATCGATTTCAAACATTTTTGCTAGTAGAATTTGTCAGGAAATTGTTCTATATATAAATATGCTTTTGGCATTTCTAGTAATAAATGTGCATTTTCAGAATGCATAACAAGCATTGATTCCCTTCAGTAACGGAATTTTTTTGTAATTTATTTCAGAATAAGATTTATCATTAGATCCCATTTTAGCTTGTAGGTATTATTTTCATTTTGACATAAAAATTTATGTCGGCATTCTTTAGATAATCAGCCCGCTTCTCTGTATAAGTTCTAAACAAAAGAAACAGGGTGTGGTCAAAACAGAACACCTTTGTTAGAAAAATGTTTCTCAGGAGATTACCAATTTTTATGGGACACAAAACGTAAACTTGTTCAATTTTTAAGATATAAATTAATACCAAACTGTGTTAAACGAAGTAAAAATTATTTATTAGAAGAGACGAATATAATTCTCTATATTGAAAAACAGCTCGTGTACTGAAAACAATGTATTTCATGTACCTTTAACAGAACTACTTGTATTAATTATTCTTAAGATGAACTGTTTTGTCGTCATTTCACGTCATTAATGATTGAAATCTAAATAAAAAACAATTTCATTTTAAGCCAACGGCTACCAGAAAGAAATACGAAAATTTGCGACAGTGTCCATGTTCAAAATATGAAATCACATTTATTCGTATTATCGGCATTGAAAGTCCTTACCTTCTTTAGTTGCATATATTTTTTAGCTATATAGGACTTTGACATGGATACCAGTTTCGAAAATATCCGCTGCCATGTTATAATAACATATATTTTCCTTGCTTCGGACGAGTCTTTCAAAAACTTAAATAAAACAATCCTTTATGTATGTTAATTATCTAATCTCAGTAGATGACAGTGGCAATTCACATCCAAGACGACCTGTAAAATAAAATAAAATCAAACAAAAAAATAAAATGGTAGACAGTTATAATTTACAACAGTCTTTATAGAGTGCATGATGAAGACAATTCATGTTCATGTGAAGCACTAATTCAATCTTAGAATCCATTACATGCATCGTAGGAGGACAAAGAGCGTGACATCACAGCACAGTACACTATACGCAACATGCAGCATTTGCATTTGTCACGTAATTCTAAGGTCACTTGGGTTTGACTGCATTTGAAAGCATTTAAATGCAAATAATCCAAGTGATTTTACGGTCCCGTTGTAAACGTATGCGAGTACGTCAACTAACATCTGACTGCACATTGTTGTACGCTTTGTACTGTGCTCTGACGTTCTTTTTCCTCCTACAAAATATGAAATTGATTTCAGAATCAAACTAGTGAGACGTATTTGGTGTCTACCACGTGGTTAAAAATTGGGTCAAGTTGTAAAATGAACTGCGAATGCTTTTATTTGCTTACACTACATATACATATAATGCTATCAAAACTTCTGAGCGCTGTAGCTATTTTACTACGCATGTGTTTGTCATTCTTGAGAGAATTATTCAATATCTTATAAATGAATATAAATGAACTTGTCATTACTTTATCTTATACTTATAAATATACTTTTCATTACTTTATC
>BGPR01000089.1:33254-142406 GCA_013235015.1 Araneus ventricosus | reverse complement strand
TCATTACTTTATCTTATACTTATAAATATACTTTTCATTACTTTATCTTAATGGAACGAAAAATTAATTGCATATATTCTAAGCTAAATGTATGTTTCTCATGATACACGTTAGCGAAAATCAATAACGGAAAAATAAAAATTTCAATTTACGCTATCGAGAACTAGAAATAACAAGAAAAATATGTTATCTACGTTAGACTTCAACAAAAAAAATATATAAAACCACTTTAATTTACACTAGCGAATGTGGATGCCTTTAGATGCTTGCATTATAATGTTGCCAAACTTAATAAAGCTTTGAATACTGTAGTTCTTTTCGAATATATGGCCATGTCATAAAACGACAATAAGTCACATTGGTTACTTATAGCATATATTCCAGATAATGTATGAATGCAGCTACTTATTATATAAATTTAATGGAACAGTTATTAATTAGCTGATCTCAATTAGATGCACCTTATGCCCACATTAGTCTTCTACAAAAACATAATTTAAAATCCCTTCAATTTACGTCAATGAATGTGAATGTGTTTAGTTGCTTGCATTGCAATGATGTCAAACTGAATAAAGCCTTGAACACTGCAGCTTTGCCAAATTTATAGTCATAATATAAAACGACAATAAGTCATACGTGTCACTTACGATAAATCTTAGAGATAATCTAGGAATGAAGCTATTTATTGCCTACAGTGAATGAAACCAGTTATTAGTTATCTTATCTCAGTGGATGCATCTCATGCTTTGAATGACATGTTATTAACTGTTCTTTTTTGTAGCAAGCCAATGTTTAGATATACATTTAAGCTTTATGGCAGTTTAGTTGGCACGGTTTGGGTGAGTTTAGCAGTCATGTGCATGCTGCTTATTATGTGTTTTTGCATATATGTAATGTCTACTCTTTTTATGTATTTTACATGTTCTTCTCTTGATGTTGCACTGATGTTGTGGCTTTTTTATTCTATATTTTACACCTTGCTCTTTAGAGTCCTCGGTTCGAACAACCTACAACTACTTTTCACCATGTGCTTACATAGTTACCGCATTTGCTTAGTTGCTATCAATAGGAAATTTTTTCGACGAACCACAGCTTCATAAATAACTAACAGAAGCACCTAGTGATAAAATATTATCTTAAATTTTGTTTGATAAAATAATAATTGATTTATCCAACAGCAAATCTGTAACTTGAAAATTTTTAGAGTGCATGCATTGCGTTTAAATTAGCCCAAAATATAATCTTGAAAGTAATGTATAATGATCTTATGATATTAAATGCAAACTATATAAAATGATTCGTGAATATTAATGAATTTCTACTTTATAACGTCATCTAATTATTTCAGCGACTTCAATCGCACATCTATGTTTTCTAGCTGGAAAATTTTAGTTTGTCATGATTGTTAGTCATTATATCACTTCATATTTATACAAGAAAATTTTTAAGTAAATCATTTGATTTACGCTTAAGTTATTTAAACTACAAGCAAAACATTTTTCAGAAATACTATTCATAGACTATTCTATAATTTTAATTATGACTACCTTATTTCATTTTATACTGTTTGCTTTATTAATTCCCTTATCTGCACATACCATGATATTATTATCCATTGTAATTTTTCAAATTTCTTTGTGATTTCAATCATTTTTTATTCAAATAGGTGAAGCAAATGCGGTACATAAAAATTATCTCAACTTTCAGTCCCTTGAGTTCATAAAACGTTATTCATTCAATAAACAATCTCATTTTTTTATGGGTGAGTAAATGTTGTTGTACAATATTAGAAATATTTGAAAGTTTAAGAAAAAAAATTCATAAAATCTCTACCACAGTTATTTAGAATTCTTTTATTAAAATGAAAAGGGTAACAGAAAATATATTAACAAATACATATATATTCTATTGAAATATAAAAGTTAATTTTTTGAATATACAACGTACTTCGTTGAATACTTCATGAAAATGTAAAGAAAATATATGTCAAATCAGAAAATTTTAAAAAGTACTTTTAACTATTATTGTTTACATTTTGAAAGCATTATAATGTTCATATTTTCTTCAGACTCAAAATTATCACCATATTTTCTAACGAACATGTGTTCATTGTTACACTTTAGAATAATTATAAACGAAAAAAAATAAATCTGAGCAAAAATTATGTGGCAAAAATTTTATGTTTTAGAAACATGTATTCAAATTTACTTAATCAATTTGTGTTTCAGAAAAATTGTTTAAATGCTGGCATAATTTTCAAATTGTAACGAAAAAGTACAGAAGTTTCTAAAGCATTTATCACTTTAGCCAAAGTGCTCAAAATTCGTCAAATCATTTTGTGAAGTTCCAAATGTTGAAAGAAAATTCGCAAAGCAACAAAACTGAAATAAAAAGATGAAGACTTTCGCGTTTTAGTGAAACAAAATACGAAAGTCATTCCAACTTTTCTTGAAAATGTGAACTTTCTTATTTATTCGATTTTTTTCCGACATGGTTCAAAAACTGCAATATCATTCCACATATTTACCATTTCATTGTTTCACAGAAAAATTAAATAATTCAACATTCATTAGTATGTTAGTACCTGAATGAAACAAGATACAGTTTCTCAACCCATTAGAAATTAAATTGGACAATATATGAATAAACATCAAATAACATATTCACAGAACCTTCAAAATCGCATTTAAAATTCACATTTCACGTTGGAGATTGAGATTCCGGTTTTGGGGTCTTCCTTCTCATCCGACCGCCATTCAAAAATACGAAATCTTCCCCAAAATAGCCTTCCAGTAGCTACAAAGTGGAATTTTAATACAGCTACACTAAACTAAACATAACAAAATACTGACAACTTGACTTTTCAATGCCACCGAAGAACTCAAGGGACTTGAAAGCAAACGACTTGGCGAGGAATTGACCGAGGCTTTCTATTGTAGGTTCGGGGACTCAGAGTGTGAATGGAGCTATCCCTAACTTGCCTTCCCCCACCATGCCCACCTTTAGCGTGCCTCAAGCAAATGGGCAGGCCGGAGAAGTCTACACCAATGGCATGCCGCACTACCCACGTAAGTACCCAAGCCTATTATGCTTTCGATGTTCTTTATTTGGCCTTCGATGTTGCCGTGGCTGGTTGTTGGACTGAGCTTTCGATGTTGCTACCCTCAATGTTACCTTCAGCCGACTCAATGTTTTCTTTTACAGAACTTTGTGAGGAATGTTGTTTATGGGATTCATTCGGTGACAGTACCTTGTAAAAATCATACTTACTATGTTGAACTGTGGCAATGGATTAGTGTGGTAATGGATTAGATAGAGTGAAAGCTAATGGACTTAAATTAAATACAGTTAATTTCATAATGTTTATTCAACATTAATCATTATTATGAACCGACAGACAGAATCAAGAATTTGCTGTACTTATAAAGTCTTCTGCAGGGCAATTGCTTGATAATGCAATAAAAACGAACTGTAATTACTATCTTGAAACTGTAGTTCACAAAACACTTCTGGTACTTTTTCGATAACTTTACAGCAATCATCTGTAATAATTTTAACTACTTTACTATCATTTTGTCAATCATACTACACGTCATCTGTTACCTATGAAAAATACAATACGAACACATTAAATGTCCATCGGATTATTTCTCTCAAAAACTTAGTTCTCTAAAAGCCATTTGTCCTTTGAGGAAAACTTAGAAAATTTCGTCAAAATTAAATACATATCTCAAATAGCCAGGGATTATTTCCTCTTTTACTAAATCAGAAAAAAAAATATATATATATATATATATACGATTCCAGATAGGCTTTTAAGATTTATGCTATTCTGCTTTCAAAATAATTTTCGAATCGTACTTCTCGAGTATTAACTTATTCCTCAACAAGAAATCTCTCCGCCAAACGACATCATTATCCTCCCATAATGACACCTCAACTCCACTCACTTCCTAGTCTCGTTAAATATCGCGATATTCAGCGAGAACCGAAAATTGACACGCCATTAGGTAAATTTCCTTTTTCCCTAAGTGCTTTTATACAGAAAACGACAGCATTTCTGAGTTTTCATGAGAAGACTGTTCACCAATGCCGGCGGGATTAGACTTTGGCCCTAATTTTGATTTTAATCATTCTGGACGTGTTAAGAAAGTCCATGGAAAGGCTTAAGTTATTGTGAACTAGACGATAATATTAGCAAATGTTTAACTTGCTACAGACCTGCTGCCTTGCTAATGATCTTAGCTTCCGCTTAATAGTGGACTAAAAAGTCTTTTTCGCTTTATTAATGAGGATTTTAAGGTGTTTGAAATAAAACTGGTGAAGTTTGTTTTAATCAGTTCGGATCGCTCCCCTTTTTAAAGATGTTTGCGCAATCGTCAAGATTACGAACGCATTTTTCCGTTTGTAGGATGGCGTTTTCGCTGTTTTGTATATCTTCGATCAGAAAGTGGGTTCTTATTTCAAAAATAAAAATATATACTTTTATGGATGTTTTTAAGGCAATATGGAAAAATTGTCTAAATTTAGTTGCAATCTGTTTTATTGGAGAATAAAGAAAATGAAATCTCCATCATAAATTTTAAAAGAATAAGGTGCAGAAAAGATGAATCTCATTGTTTTCCTAATATCTATAGAAAGTAGCATTAAGAACATGCTCATGAAAACATTTTGGGTGAAAAATATCATGCGGAGAGTACTTTTTGTTTGTTTTAACGTAAAAGCATACATCTAACAAAAAAAATGCAAAAAGTTATATAGAGAAATATCATTTTACACATTGAAAATTGTTTAATATAAATTAAACAAATTAATATTTTCCATATCAATCTTTATCTTCTACAGCCTATAAAAATCATATCATTTTAAAAAATTATATCATACAATTTATTAAAAACGTTCCCATTTATTAAAAAAACGCGTAATCTATAATAATGTAATAAAATTTATAAGTAAATTGTATAATAAAGTTAGTTTCCTTTGAAGTATAATCTTTCTCATTATACCTTGGCTTAAAATCCTCCAAATATGCTCGATCCAGCATAATTTTAATTTGAAACCAATTTAATTAAATTTACAGTCATGACAGAATTTTGAATGTCTGTGAAATTTACTGCAAGTGCAGAATGGTGATTTTGTGGGCATGTAATTAAATAGAAAATTCCTTGAAATAGAAGAATTTCTTTACTGAAATATTAAATATAAATATACGTGTGTTATTATGTTAAATTCGTAAGTCAATCTCATCATTGTGACGTAAAAATTGAAATATTATTCTGTCGAACATAAAATTCTGTCTGTATAACAAGTTCAAGTCATGTAATATAGTAAAAAGGTAGAAATATTCATTATGGTGTAAGAGGGAAGTCGATCATTAAAATAGCGATAATTAATTAGTTAAAAATAATTAACCGTCGTCTTCCTTAAACTTCAATAATATAATATTACAACTATATTGAGAGCTACATACAAACTGATCAAAGGAAGGAGGTGCCACATATACGTATAAAATGATTTACTTCAATTTTTAGAATGATAATAACGTAGTACATTCACACTCATTTGATACACATCAATGCTGATTTAATTTTTGAATCTGTTACATATCTACCAAAAAGGAAAATGGACCAGACCTTACAACAAGCGTAAGGAAGCGTTCGGTTATACATTATACGGCAAGCGAAATTATGTTTGCCATGCGAACTATCTCCAATATTCATCAGCCTATTCGAAAGTATGATGAAATGTCATTTTGTTGAAATGCAATTCGGTTTCATAATTGAACTTGTCATAGACAATGGTTTGTTATCGAATTCACCACGGTATATAAAATTCCCAAGGATTACTTTCTTATCTCTAATTTCCATATTTTTGTAGAGCTTAAAGTTAGGCAGTGTTATTTCTTGCTCTGTAACTCCAGAAAAGTACGCGAACAGCATTGTGATGAATTACCCCCAAGGGAGTAGTAATTTAATGAATTTTCTGACATCCCCTTTCGTAAATAGTAAGAAAAAGCACTTTTTTCTATATCAGTGGTTCCAACCTTTTTGGTTGTGCGGACCACCTGTTGTATAAAAAATATTTTGCGGCCTATCAACTAAATGTACAAGTAAAAAAATACTAACACATATGATACATTTATGCACTTATATGTGAGCAATTAGTAAAGTTTACTGTAAAAGGATTAAAATATATTGTTTATAAAGTAAAAACACAAGTGACGACTCTTGAAGCTTTTCTAGCTTCGACTCTTGATTAGCGTTCCGCGACCCACTAATACGCCATCCGAGGCCAAAAAATGGGCCGTGGCCCATAGGTAGGGAACTGCTGTTCTATATTATTTGATTCTGCTAATTCTTTATTGATATAATACAATTTTTCTACTTTTTATCTCATTTTCTTACATAATAATTTCAATCGCCTCTGTATCAGCATCCTAGTTTGCAATTGAACCATGACGTATCTTAAACGTTCATTTAAATATTTAACCAGAATTGTTTATGACATGTACATTTATTCTCGCATTTAACGTATGTTTCGGCACATGACATTTGAGATTTTATAACAATTGTTGCAAGCCATTGTATTCCTATACTTACTACTTTCATTCATTCAATACCCAGGAGAGACAGCTCAACCCTTTGGTTTTTGGAGCATTAATTTGCGCACCTGGAAAAGAACAACCTAGCCCGAAAGAGGTCAGCAGAGGCTTAGGCGATAAAATAAAGGAAGGTGAACCAAATTTATGCCAAATACTACAAATATTTAAAAAACAGTTTACACTAATTTTACAAGTTTATAAGGATACGTTTTACAACGTTTAAATACTTACAGAATTTATTGAATTTTATAAATATACAAAATGATATGATGCCAAAAAAACAATAATAATAACACAGTTTATAAGATTCATTCAATTTACATAATAACTCTGCAATGAATAATTGGAATTATCCTACACCACTTACGATTCATAATTAATAACCCTGAAAACTATTAATGAATCAGTCAACAACGGCAGATGTACTAAATCTATACTAGAGATTTCTATCCATACGGGCTGTGTTTTCCATTTTTTAAAACTTTTGGCTTCAGCCGTTGCCCCATATTTCGAAATGTGTACCATCGAGATTGGGCGCCCTTCTGACCACTAGTTGACTTTTCTTTGCAGTGCCCTGAAAAAGGATATTTTAATTCTTACTACCCTGTATATTACGGAAATTCGTCGCGGGAAGCGGACGTCAGTCTGTGATCCTCCGAAGCCGAATCTCTACCTTCGCGGCCTCACATATTCCATATTAAAAAGTATTAAAATCACAGATACCTATTACACATTGTAATTTTACCCTTCAACGGCAGTTATCTGTTCCTAATAAGAAATAATTTTAACAAAGTACAAACAAAAATGATCAAAACACTTGTGAAATAAACTTCTGAAACCTCAGACACCACATAATAATCTAATGCAAACGGGGCCATCTTCCAGTTAACTAGAGCAATATTTTCATGTGTCCTTTTCTACAACCCCGAAATGGCGTCTCACACGCTAACTCTTTCAATGCAATGTGGCCCTGGAGAGCAACTTCGTGACGAAAACACCTTTTCGCGTCGGTGTCAAGAGTTCAGCCTCTTCGTTCCACCGGCACAAGAGCTACAAGTTGTTCAACAACCTGCTGCTGCTGCTGCCGCTCTCAGTGGATCATTTTTGTTGCTCCCTCTCGTAATACGTAGATGACAGTTTCAAAAGCTTGGTTTATTTTTGGCCGTCGTCTGGCAACAGTGTCACTTAGACCCCTATAAATTCTCTGAATGGGGTTTTCGAGGTAAAATGGAGAGTTACTTTATATTTGGTGAAAAAATAAAATGTTTTAGAATTAGTATAACCAGAGATGTTCACTCCGAGACTTTCTCGTATGGTTCCAAGATATATCGCTTTTTGTGTTCAGCTTCGCAGCATAGTGAAGAAAACCGACTATGTATTTTGTACAGTGCTTCTTCCCTGTTACCGATTGGGTCTAAAATTTGTCATTGCTCTAGAAATTTGGTATAAAAGCCTTATACTAAAATTTATGCATTTAGCTTGTTGCCTTTTACTGTTATCGCACCCACATACTCGCGAATAGACATACGGACAGACGGTCAACCACATGAATGTTTGAAATTTGGCACACATATACAATTCTGTTGCTATAATCGTAAGTCAAAATTTCATCCATCTAGTCCATGGCATTTTATCGTTCTCACATGCATACCGAAGGACAGACAGACAACATTTCCGCGAACGGAGTTTGAGAAATGGGAAGTTTTGTTAAAAAGACGGCATACCAAATTTCAATTCACTAGTCTTGGCCATTTTCGAGATATAGGGCTCGCAATTAGACAGAAAGACATAATTCTTTTTTTTAATCAAAAATGTCTGATATGTGAAGATTAATCAATGTCTGGTTGACAATTTTTTTTTGGCAATTACAATATTTTCTCCTTTTATACTTCGTATACGAGAAAATAAAAAGCAAAGGGAAGGGTTGATTTCTCCCTCAGGTTATCTCATACTGTCAAATTTCAGTGTAATTGAGTTAATTCAATCAAGTAGAGTGGGATTGTAGGTATTTCTATAGGGTTAAGATTTGTGATATAATTTTATCTCTAACTATTTCATTGGATTTTGAAATATTTCCTTACCTACAATAAATATTTGTATTGTCCATAACTTTTAAACTTACATTGCATAAATAATCTTACCCTACATTACACATAATGATTGAGGCATTTCCGTTGTGGGTTCCACTAAATGGTTTGCTGTATTGCTTTCATTTTTTTAAATTTCTCTTGGTGACTAATTCTAGCTTAAAAACTCCTAGTCCAAAACACAAGTAAAGTGGCGCAGGAAGTCAAATCTTCTACAAAAAATTACACTCGACTTAGTTCTTGTCGATGGTTATTCGACCGTGAAAACCGAAATTACATAGTTTGTCTTCAGCAGCCCTTGAGTTGTTAAAATCAACCAATCCAATAAAACAATCAAATAGATAAAGTTACTTCAAAATCTCTTTAAAATGATAAGATTCACAGACCATACTTTTAAAAATATCAAAAAATTTCAGACCTTTACTGATTTTTAATGAATATTTCAAAAACGAGAAACATTTTTGCTGGCATCCGACTAGAGCTATTTTCTTCCTAAAGTTCATTTTATTATCAAGCCTTCAATATTTTTTTTTCGTTTCCTTATATTGTTTGAGCAAAATTAATCTCCTTTTAAAATAAAAATATCTTTTATAATGAATTATTCAAGATCTACTCGCTCCAAACAAATTTTATAAAAATATTTAAAATAGGACACATCTGCATTGGCAAATTCAAAATAACCTCTTAAAATGAAATAATTACCAATTCGACACATATTTTAAGGGATTCATTAATAATTCCTAGTAATAATATTTTTTGACGTCTCCTAAATCTCAAAAAATGAACAGAATGTAACTTGGTAATATGGATTCAATGTACAAAAGCAAGCAGAATAAGCTCCTTCCTGAACAAACATCGGTTTTTAATGCCTTCATTTCACCGAAAGAAAAATATTAATTTCGAGGAAACTGAAGAATGTGTGATCTAAAATGATATTCACATCATTCTAAAAATTTGTGATTGAATTTATAAAGCTTTAAGAATTTAAGTCATTTTATTGAAGCTGCATCTATTTATTTTCTGATAAGAATTTTAAATTATTTCCTAGAATTTTAACGAAAATTGCATATATGTTAATTCTTTTTCTTTTAACGTATTTTTCCGAACTTTTCTTTTCATAAAATAGAAGTTTTATGGCTAATATATTCATTTTTGAATAGTCCTTATCGCGCTTGAAATAATGCTAAATTATTATATTTTAGGCAAATCCAAATATTCTTTTCTAAGCAGTTCGAATTTCATCTAAATTCGTTTGATGTAATGAATACAAATATCCTTTAAGTCTTTTCATCGCTATTTTCTTCAAATTTAGTCTTGGCGTTTTCTTTTGAGTCCATGCTAATAGCAAATAACAATAAATTCAGACTAATAATTCAAGAATGTAGAAATGCAGAAACAGGAACCAGAATGAAAGGTAAAATGAAGATAGATTTTGGGTTTCAGTCTTCGATCTTTAACGTTAGAAAACAATAATTAAAAAAGGGAAACAAAATTGTCTCGTGTTCTATTATTTTTAGTATTTTGTTAGAAAATTGTATGAAAATTCGTGCATTCATCTTGCGCAGAAAATCTTTGTGGAGTCTCATTATCTTCTAGTCTGATTCTATCGTATCAATGTGAACTGGGAATAGGAATAGCAACACGGAAAAAAAATGTTCTAATTTATTCTTATCATCATTTCATTTTACCATTTTCTTTTATTTCAACTCTCATCCCAGCATTCCCCTCCCTTTTTTCCAATTGCCTTTATCATTACAACTGTTGAAAGGCATAGAACGGGAGAAAATGAAGATGGTATTAAAAAAAAACTGCAAACGATATTGGTTCGAGAGTGAAAAGAAGTGAAAGGAATAGAAAAAATTCTAAAAATGGCGATTCTTGGCGGGGAAAAAATGAAGGAAATGAAAAGAAATTAAAGACCCATTATTCTCGAGATTGAAGACAAGGCGTAATTAAACTTCCAATTTCATTTTTAATTATGCTTTCCTCTTCAGAATTTTCGATGCAATATTTGGGAGGAGAATAATAATTTCTAATCTATCGTCTTCTTCTGCTCATGAAATTAAAAAAAGAATAAACAATTACATGTATAATTTATCAAAATGGTTCATAGAAAAAATACCGTTAATTAGGCCGGCAGTCATACAGACTTGAGTGGTATGTTGTTGATTCGTATTCCTGTTTAGAGAATAGGGATTTGGTAATCTTATAATAAATATTTATCGAGACAGCAACATTATGTTCTGTCTAGATGAATATTTCTTTATTTTTAGAACGAAGCAGAAAAATTCTTTCAGTAATGGCGTCAGTGCATAAATCAAATTATGTCACAAGAAACATACCAAAATAATATCGTAATTAAAATAAATATGATTTTTAATATCATAAGAGTATTAATACACATAATCATATATTCTATAAATAATAAAACATATAATTGATATGAAGTTTGCTCTTTGTCTTTCATTTCATATAATAACTATTTACAATAAATTGTGTTTCATCCATTGTGATTTTTAATTTAAATTACTTTCTAAGAATAAAAATTTTTTGTTCAAATTTTCTGTAAAAATGCCTAGACCTATATTTCATTTTTATATTTTTCCTATTCCAATTTCACCACAATCTTACATTTTTAATTAACCATATATGCATCGAAATTTCTCCTACTTCATCTCCTTAGAACAAAGAGAAGATAAACAATTTCACTTATTTTGTCAGGCAAACATTTATGTATAACGACTAAAAGTTTCCGTTGTATAATTTCCATTATAATTGCAGAAAAAAACGTGTTTTCATTCCACTAAAGCTCATTTAATTTTTGTTTGTTCAAGTAATAAATCAGCAACTGCGCTTTCTGGTGAATATTATGTATACATGAGTTTAAATTTCATTGCTGAGAAAATTAAACTTCTCTGTGCAAAGATAAAGCATATCCAGATTTCATAAAAGATATTCCAAGTTTTCAATGAATATTGCTTATAAGTAATGCATTAGTATAAGTAGTGTATATAGAAAAAGACCGACTCGCACAAAGACGTACTGGAAAGCTGTTAGTAAGAAATTGTTTCAGTAATATTTTCGAATTTCAAATATCCAAGTAATTATAACTTTTAAAGTCTTTTTTGGCACCTTAGAGGTAAAGAGCCATTTAAAACAATCATCAGAATTAAACGAAAATTAAAATTAATTAAAAATTCTTTCATTAATGGCGTCACTATATAAATCAAAATATGTCATAAAAACATACCAAAATATGTCGTAAATAAAATAAATATGCTTTTTAGTAAGAAATTATTAATAATTATTGAGAATTATTATTTATTAGAAAGCTTTTAGTAAGAAATTATTTCAGTAATATTTTCGAATTTCAAATAGCCAAATAATTATAACTTTTAAAGCCTTTTTTGGCACCTTAGAGGTAAAGAGCCATTTAATACAATCATCATCAGATTTAAATGAAAATTAATAGTTTTTATAAATTGCAGTAATCAAGGTGATAGAGAAAAATTTCTTTCTTTAAATTTGTGCTCCACTTTTAGCAGAAATAAAAATACAAAAGCATTGAAATTATTTCCGAGTTCCGAATATGCTCCTTACTTTTTTTTAACTTGTATCTTTCTGTCTTCTATATTCATAAATTACACTTCACGTTGTGTCTGAATCAGAGGAACAGAGTCTCAGGAACATCTCAATCTTTTGCTCAAGATAATCCATCATGGAGTTCCCTGTTTTTCTCTAGCCTCAGCAACAATTTTGGAAATATGAAAAAGACAAATTTCTGAAGCTTGTACGTTTCCTATCTATTATATATTCAGTATACTCTTTAAAAAACCTATCCGTTGTTTACTTACGGCACGCTCGAGCACCAGGATGAGAAGCTGCCATATATGTAAGCAGGAGCTCTGCTTCCTTTGGGAACACAATGATGGTATTATGACTAGTTAACGGTCCCATGGCTGATGACGGGACACACCTCCTTGTGAGAGCTCCATGCTAGCATTGGAGTCCCAGCGCCATGTCATTGCCTGCGGTAGCCATTTTTTGAAGCTCATCAGTGGCTAGAGGTTGGGCCAGACTGATTATTTGCGATTATCCTAAAAAAGTTTGTAAAACACAGCCATGGAAGTGTAAAAATGTATCCTTTCAGAGCTACGATTTAACCCTTCAAGGAACCAATTAGTTTTATCTGATAATTTTCTCTTCTGACCAATAAACTCTGAAAGTGCATGAACCACGTTAAAAGCTCACTGTTCAGTCTCCACTTACTAATGATTACATATTCGTCAAACATGGGGTGATACAATAACACAGAAGATTAAAACTGTCTTCAGGTTCACTGGAGCTTCTCACAAACCAGTTAGCATGTGGCGGTACAGCATTTGTACCAGCCCACAAGCAGAAAAAAATCTATTGGTATAGAATCTGTATAACACCAAAAGAGTAACAAAATTGTGTCTTTTGACGTAACCTGTTACGTTTTAGTAGAGTCGTTACATGCTTACGGGACCCACAACGAATGCACCATTCCGGTTTAATTATTGGAATCCATTGGACACCTTTCGGCAGGAAATAGGACTTGGCATCACAGTGCAGTGCAAAGGTGCAGTAAGATGTCATATGATATGGCAGTTATATTTGTTATGCAACTATGATGACGTCATGTGAATTGATTCATTGACGACTGTCACACGGATGTTCCAGCTGCTCATAGAGTTAAGCGTACGGCTGTCCTCAAAGGGTTAAATCAGATAACACTAAGACTTCATGGTTACGTACTTTTAGCTTGTAGAATGCTCATGTTGCATCCTTACATTTAAGAGAGGAGTCGCTTAACAGCATCTTCATTTTAAATTTTATAACAGGCATTTACTACTAAACGCACTCCATACGGATTGATCAAATTTTCTTACGCTATTTAATGTTGTTTTATTGTCATGAATTCTTAACTATTTTTGTTTGCCTATTCAAATAAAGTAAAGATTTTATGAAATGATAAATTTATTATTGAAGAATACTTTTCATCTCCCAGTAAGCAAAACTATACCTCATATAAATCATTCCTAAAGTGATTCAGAAAATCATTGTAAAAAGTGAGGCTGCGATTGGTATTGAATTGATCCTGCTTGATTCACTTTAAATATCAATGGATGTAGTATCATTTAAATTCAATTTAAAAACAATAGAATGGATATTTCTTTTTTTTTGACAGACCCTTAGTATTTTTTCTCAGTCTCGAATCTATCAAAGGAAACGTGCAATCAAAATGGCTCTTAAAATACCGGTTATTCAATGTACAATTTCATCATAATAAGTAATTATTTCTTTCACAAGGTCTCTGTTGTAAGTGGAGCCCTGCTTTCTGAATCTTTTTTCTACCATTTCCCATTCTGAATCTCAAAGAAATTAAATTGGAATTTATTTCATTACTTTTATATCGCATTTCCGATTTCTTCTCTTTTTTTTCTTTTTCACTTTCATCTTTTTCCTTTAATGAAATCAAAATGCATGTAAGTCATATTCATTTGACCAATTACATTTAACCGAAATTTGTGAAATTAATGTCGAAATAGAAAACAGCTACCCCCCTCTTTCCCCTTTAAAAAAAGGAACACACAAGGGGGAAAAGATATTGGAAGAAGTCAAAGAGTAAAAGTAAGGGGAAAAAATTCCAAGAGGAAACGTAATATCCCAATATAATTAATAAAAAGTTACGCTGATGATCTTAAGTCCTTTCCGGTTGAGAGATTGGAAAATTATTATTACTCCTTTAATGATGTTGGAGAGAGATTTGAATTTTGCAGAAGATGAAGAATTAATGAAAAAATAAATTTGTTTTAAATTAGAAATGGTTCGCTTGAACGAAATGAGTTTCTTTGAAAGCAATATTAATCTTAGCCCTTCGGAAGAAAATTTCAGATTTACGACAAATTAGAACAGTTTTTTCCCGCGAATCCTTGATCTTTAATTTGGTTCATTTCCTTTATAACTTAAATTAATATCCTGAATGAAATCACGAACATTGATACATATCAATATTCATTATGTACCAAACCATACTTCAACTTGAATTAACAATTGATGCAAAGATAAAATTAGACTCCAACAGGTATAACTGATATAAATTTATTATTAAATCTTTCAACCGTAAAAATTATGTGGGTTAAAAGTGGGGAATTAAAAAGATGACGCAAAGTTACAATGGTCTCGATGATTCGTGGCATGCTTATCCAAGTGTACATGTAATCGAGATACTTATAATGTTAAAACAAATTTAAGTTACTTTTACTTTGAAACAAGAATAAACGAAATTATTTTGCTCGATTAGGCGACAATTTGAAATATTATTTAAGCTAAAAATTAATCGATATCTTTCTGAAAATAATACAAACGATTTTTTAATGAATGGTTCCTCTTTTAAGAAAATGGTTTCATGATTTGATTACTTGAACAATGTTTATCCGAGATTTATCCTGGTTACTAATAATAGTTAATAAAATTTTAGCTTCTTTCCTTTTATAATTACAAAATGCGAGAAATCTTTGCTTCATTAAGCAGCAATTAAAACTATTACTTAAAAACTTTAGCGATAACTTTCAGGAATAAATTGGAATGATTTTATAAATGACCGCATTTGTTTAAGATAAACGATTTGAAAGTAATGTTTTATTTTCTTTTTTCATAGAATTCTTGATTAAATATTTTCACTTTGTAATTTCTATAGTATTCTACTTCTGTAACCTTGTTCTTTCGTTAAGATGGTAATTAATCGAAATATAAGTATATATTATTCTAATAAAGAAGTTTACACTTGTTTATCTTATGTCTACCCTGTTCTCATAATATCAACAAATTTTAGTTCGTTTATTCAAGCATGCACTTTTGCATTTATTATGTAATGTAAGCCATTGAAACTTTTTATTGAATTATGGAAAACTGTAGATATATAATCAGGAAATTCTAAACGCTTCGAATTTCTAAAAACTGCTCTAGCAAGACGCTCTATTAACGAATAATAAAGAAGTCTTGCTTCATAACTGCGCTTCTCTTTATAAGAATTTTTTCTCTTGAACAATTTGTTTTCTCGTAAAACAGTTGCATCAAAAGTAAGCTTTTTCATTTTGATAATTCTTTGAAAGAAATATCAAAAATACCACAGAATAATATAAGATTGTGCCAACAAAGTTTTTCGCCGCCCAACATGTGCATTGGCCGAATCTAAACTGGTAAAATCTATTAGTTCAAAACCATGCTACTAATTGGCGGTAATTCGAAACTGCTGGCTTCCCTTGCTACCTAGTAGAGTTCACATGTAAGCAAAAAATGTGCTGGCACAATCTCACTTGATTCTATGATATCTGAATGCATTAAAAATACCTCATAGACTCTTGATAATCTGGTAATTGCGAGGTATGTACAGTTGCCTGAATTAAGTGAAGAATATTTTCAAATCATATTGCAAAAACGCATCAAGCTTGGTTGTGTCATTTTTCTTGTCTGCGCTGAACATTTTGTTTCTTCTCATTAAGGGATTTTCAAATATTAATAACAGTCAATCCATTCTTCTTTACAGCTCAAGCCATACCTAACGGGGATGCTCTGCAGCCCACCGCTTATCCAAGCTTGCAACCCTACCCGGGAATACGTAAGTAACCTGTTGTAATCTCCACCTATGTTTCTCTTTTATTTAAAAAAAATATGTATTAATATGAATTTTTTTCTTAAATGTAAATTTGTTTCTTATCCGATTTTATATTTCTTTTTAATGGTTATAATACAAATGTTGTTAGCAACTAAATCATGAGATTGAATTATGGTAATGTTGTCGTTTTATATTTTTTCTTCGGCCAATTAGAGGCATTTGAAACTTTGAAATTAACAAATATCGTAAATTATAGAATAAATCGGCTGAAATCCATTACGATATTGGGTTCCAAAACTCATGATAATTAATAACACGGCATTAAAAGAAAAAATTTAGGTAACAATGTAATAAATAGTATAAGCAGCTATATCTATCAAAATAGTAAAACTTGTAAAAAGTGAAGGACTGGAAAGTGTGATCATCAGTAACTTCTCACTTATAAAATGGCAGATAAATGTATAATTCTTACTTATAATTTGCTTAATAGTTTGCTAAGCTTACTCTTTTGTATACTCACAGCTCATTATATTCAAAAAAATTCTAAGAAGGAGTATAACTTCTATTTAAAATTCGTACATTAAGTTTGCTTCACAGTAGGAAGCTTCCATTTTTGTATACTCCCAACTCGCCGTAATTCTCAGAATACTATTATTTCTCATAATTTGATCAATATGTTTGCTCTCCAGTAGCAGGTCACTGTTTTTGTTATACTTACAACTCACTGATTGTAAAATTATAAACCAGATGGCTGATATTTTTAAATCAATCTTATTAGCGTTTTTATGTTTGTGTTTTGTTTTTCCTCTTTCTTTTGAAATAATGCCTTTTGATGTACAGATCTCCTTCGTCTTTTGTTGGGAAATTTCGGGCTAAAAAAGTTGTACTTGACTTAATGCAAGCTTCTTACAGAAAAATTTCCCAATTATTATTTTGACTCCATTTCGAATAAAGACCTTACCTCTTGCTTATATTTCGTTCAATAAGTTGGCTTTACTGTAGCAATCCAATGTTTTTGTTAATCAATCAGTTACGAGATGTAAGAAAGATACAACTATCAGATAAAACAAGATAACTATAGCTGTCGTTTATTCCTACTTAGTTTTCCTTGCGTTGCTTTCTTACTCTTGGAAACATACTAACTTGTGCATATCTAAGGACAGGATTCCCTGTAAAGATAATTAAGGAAACGTTCTTGTGTCCTTTTTTCGGGACACTGTTTGGGTACAATGATTCCGCAAACATCCCATGTCTGATTAGCGAGGACAAAGGCTTTCTGCGTCATTGCTGTACTCACCTTTCCTTATCTCTCCGCTCTCCATCCATGTCTGCAGTGATGTAAGAATGTTTTCTGATTTCTTTGTGTTGTGTTTGCAGCCGCCTACCCGACTGCGTTCGGTCAGTTCGGTCAAGCCCTAACTCCTCAGCCTGCCGTAGTTACCCAGACCCAGAGAGAAGGTACGTACATTCCTGGTAAGCATCACTTCCCTTCTCTGTCCTCTTCTCTCTCTTGTTCTCTGCTGCTAACTGTCTCTTTTTTTCTGACTTTCTGTCCGTCTGTCATTGATTGCCATTCTTTGTTATTGATTGTGCAGAGATGAATGAATGTGAGATACGTGTTCGCTTTGTGAAAGTATTAAAATAGTAATGAAAAATGTTTAAATTCATCAAGATACAACCGCTCTTTTTATCATCGTTTATAACACTAGTGCTCACTCCAACAATTCAGGTTAGCAGAAATTATTTCAAGGTTACTGTAAGGAGGTATCGATGTTCCGGGTGCCATACCCGAAATGCGCAGCCAGGAAAACAAATAACGGTAGCATCTCTTTGGTATATCGTTCGAGAAACCGCTCCGAAACAAAGCACAAATTAAACTGGCGTGTTATCGAACTTTGATTCAAAATACGATTAACTACCTACTTAAGCTATGTAATATAATGGTATAGGTCTTCTCTTTAGGATATTTCATAATCATTCTAGTATATTATTATGCTTAATAATAGCAGGCAATATAAATATTAAAGAGTTTCAAAATTACAAAAATTATTCTTCTTAAAAAATTTAACAACACACAATGATAATTGTAGTTCGTTTATGGTAATAACTTTTCTTTGTAGCCAAATAGATATATCTCTTTTTCTTGAATTTTTATCAAAGAAGATATAACAAAACGAAATTACCTTGCAATATTTTAGATCATTTTATTTCCGAAGATGAAAATTAAAATAGTTATTTTAATTGCAAAAATCCTTCTTGAATTTTTTTTAGTTTGTAAGGAAATACTCAGAAGTTAATTTATTCATTTGCCGTGATGTTTGATTTTGCGTTATAATTAATTCACTGTGAATTGAATTCATATCTTTTAAAATTTTTCTCCGATGGTTCAAAGCTACGTATTATTTAATACTTGCAGCGTTATAAAACTTTTCAAATATCTGAAATGAAATGAAATAAATGGGAACTAAGCAAAACTACGTCTTAAATAGGTTTTACTCTACTTTTGCGTGTAAGTCAATAGATTTGATTCAGAAGGTGATGAACTGTCGGTGCCCGAACGTCATTTGCTGTCACTGCGTTGCTAGAGTTTCCAAAGTTGAAATTTTAAGACTGAAGGTTAGAAGTACATAGCAGAAACGTATATATTATGTCAATAGCCTCAAACTGATAAGCACAAAATGCATTCCAACCTTCTATCTAGAATATATCTGTATTAATGCACTTTATATATAATTAAAACGCTTTTTAAATCGTCATATTTGAATACATAGGGTCTCTTTCTATCAGTTAATGTCAAAATTTTTGTAGGACGCTGTAAGCCATCCAACGGTACTGTAAATAAGTTTTTTTCAAATTAAACAAGAAAAAAATATTTTGTAAATATGAGGATAAAAAACCTTCTTCTTAATATTCATCCCCTAAATGGCTTTAAGTTCAAAGGTTCCTTAATAGAATTTTTCTAAAAAGTAATACATTGGTGATTAACAGTAAATATCTTAAGTTTAAAATTTCAAACTCTAAGAACTTAATTATGAAAATTGAAAGCAAATTTTCAATTTTTAAATAGAAACGTCAAGTAATATTTTTTTGTTTATCTCAAAATATCGTCATGTATTGTAAGCATTTTAACTTCATTGTAGCGTGAATGTTTCTGTGAAAAATCGGCATCAGTGCGTTGCGGCTTGTAGAATTTATTTGAAATAAAAACCGTTGCGTGTTCAAAATGTAATAAACAAGACCATAAAAATTAAACTTTCATACCTCTTACACGCTCGTCACTCAAATTTGTCTTTTTTTCACATCAGAATATTACATACAGCCATTAGGGAACATAGAATTCGAAGTAGTAGATAACAATAATTTAACTTCTTTATTTTTTCTTCGTACTACTCAAAGAAATAAAATTCGACAGAGCCTTAAATGCATTATGCAACGGCAAAATTAAACTTCACATACACTTAATTAAATCTGGACTCAAATGTGTGAGATGGGATGCCTGTTTAAATTTATAATTCTTTTTAGCAATCCCTGTTGGCTTGCGATGTAATTTAACTTTTTTAGCTGGACATTAAAGTATGTTGCATTTTTCTTTTCGGAATTAAAATGGCCTGTTAACAAAATCCTCGTAAAAGAAACCAAAGAAGCAAAAACTGGTCATCTTATTTGTCTCCAGAGAATGTGTTTTATGGCAAACATAAAAATTATGTATCATCATACGTGAAAAGGGTTAGAAGCCTGTTTAAATATAAAAATTCTTACAGGCAGAGAGAGGTAATGCAGGTGTTGTTATAGAAGATAAAATAAGAAATTACCTGTAATGAATAAAAATCATAAATTAATGCTATATATATATATATATATATATTCATAAATAAAATAGAATTCTCATATTCAAGCTTCATATTTTCATAGCTTTTCGGAATGATTGTACCGAAATTAATTAATTTAAAATTGTACCGAAAATTTATTCAACAACAAACGATCATCGGTATTGCTTAATGGAAATCTAATAAGCAGCATTAAATGATTTATAGAGCTAATTTAAATAAATCTGTAATTAAAATTGAAAGCTTCGTGTCACTATTTTTATTTAATGAAATTTCTATAATCTTTGAACCTCTTTTGTTAGCATTTCTTCAAGAGGATAAGAACATTAACATTTATAGCTGAAATAGGAAACATCTAAGGAAATGAGATTTCCAGAACGTAAACAAAATTTAAATGTATCACCAAAATAGAATTCTTCTCCAAAATTTTAAGTTTCAGAGTATTAATACATAAACGTACTAATACGTTAATAGAATTGAGTTCAATCATCTTATCTATTTTAAATAAATGTTTTAATTGTATTAATTAGCAAATGATGTTAAACAAATAGTTTACAAAGATTATCTCAAAATATATTTTATGCATTAGCTTAATAAATCTTAACAAATATGTTCTCTTTCATTGACATAATTAGTGCTATTGAGAGCAGTAAATAAATAATTCATTCACTTGAAATATCAAAAAATGAAAAACATATTTATATAAATTGATAAAACTAATATAAAATCCCTATAAATTTATGAAAACTAAGTCAGAAAATATATGCTATCGTATATGGACGCAGTTATGCATTTGGAAGTCACCATCTCTTTCGCCAAGAATTACTGTAAAAATTTAATGCCGATTTTTTTTTCAAAATTAATCATTGAATTAAAGTACTCTTTTGTGCAATACTTTGCTAATGGCTCAATTGTGCATGTCTAATAACATACTTACATATAGTTTTGGGGAGTGATCTTCCATATTATCCTATTAATATCCATAACAAAAAAAAATTAATGTGGAGTTTTTATAGAAAATGATATGTAATGGCCATGATGTATAAATGCATTAAGAGAACACTGTTGAGAACCTTACTGAGATGAGAATAATTTGTCGTGCTCAATTGAATCATCAGCAATCCATTGCACAACAGATTATTTATAATACAGTAATTAATTTCTGAAAACTTCTGTATTAGAATTTTCTCTGTACTTTTGCTAAACAGCAATATCTCAAAATGTGTATTTTGAAGTTGTTCCTTATTTTATAGCCGTGTCCATTTAAGTTATTCACACTAATTACGATTAGAATCGCATCCAAATTTCGTTATAATGTAATATGACATTAATAATGAAGCAGAGTTTTTCCGTGGTATAATTAGCTTGCACTATCACATTCTCAGCGCATTTTTGATACTTTCTTCTTTTTTCGGTGTATGATTTTCTCTGTCTATTCTGCTGGGTACTTCTTTCCGCTTTTTCTTTCTTTCTCCCCAAACTGTAGGTCCGGAGGGCTGCAACCTCTTCATCTATCACCTACCCCAAGAATTTGGTGACGCCGAGCTCATGCAGATGTTCATGCCCTTTGGCAACGTCATCAGCGCCAAGGTGTTCATCGACAGAGCTACCAATCAGAGCAAGTGCTTCGGTGAGTAGAATAGCTGCCTCCAGATGCTCGATTCTGTCTGATGGTGGAAGTGATGAGGAGAGAAGTTATTTCAATTTCATTTGAATTTTTTTTTTCGGATTTTTACGTTTTTTTATCCATATTTATAACTTTTTATGCATGTTACTTTTTTTTCGTGAGGCTACGTGATACGTTTTTATTTATTAATTAACTTTAAACATTTAATTCATTTGTATTCATAGATATTAGAAATAATTAAATCCATATAAGTACGAATTATTATCATATTAAATTCAACTACATTCACATAATTGATTTAAAATTCTTGCTTGCTATTTCTCTGAAAGTATTTAATCGAACTTACATAAATATTAATGAAGCGCATACCTTATTACAATGCATTTTATGAAAATTATTGTAGATTGTATTTCAAAGATCGGTTATTATAAAAACATTGAAAACAATTTTACATTAAAAAGTGGAGAACAAAAGTTAAATCTAAAAAGTTAATAAAAAAAAATGTTTAAATTTGTATGGAAGCCTTTGGATTTTATATACTTTAGTTCAGAACTCCTTAAATATGTCTTGTTTTCTTTCATCTTGACAATATTTCTTAGTTTGTTGTTTTAGCTTTTGAGATAGATTTTGAAGATTTTATATTCCTCAAAGTTTGTTTTATAATTTTCTATGTAATACGTAATACCAGTGTTTTATAAACACACATGGAAGAAGGTCACGACCCAAAGTTGTATTGCGTAGAAAATTATTAGGCTTTTATAAACTTTATTTCATATTCAGCAATTTTAGACATAAATCATTAAAAAAGTTATTTCACTTTAAGTATTTTAATAAAATTTGTTAAATAATTATCTTAAGAAAAATTTAAATATCATCATTTAAGAATTTTTTATTTTATTTTTATTCCACTTTCCTAATTTTAGGATGTAGGAAAATTTTTTTTCTTACAGAAATGAGGTTGCGATCTTGTTCTCCACTCAAAATCTTACAGCGAAAAAAAATTAAAAAATTTTTCTCTAAACCAAAAAATATAATTCATAATGAATGAAGCGACATATTCAGTTTTTTAATTATGCAGTCTCTGATTAAATTAATTTACGTTCTGAAATGATTTTAAATCAAATTCGGGATTGAATTTTATTCCTTGACGAAGAGAATTATGTTATCTGTATGACAGAACACCAGACTGATAAATAAAGAGAAGAAAATTCTGTATATTTTCAATCCGAAATGTCATAATCAAATTCAAACATTTCCTTAACGTTTACAATCACCGTAAAATTTTATAATCTTATTTACTTTCAAAAACAAACACGCATTTCATGTTTGTACATGCATCACACAATTAAAATACCATCATCTTCTTTCTAAGTGCTGTCGCTTTCGCGATTCAAACCTATCATTTAAATATTTCGATCCTTCACAATACATTTGAGACATACGTTTGCCCAGGATTTTATTTTCTTGTTCCAGGATTAATTCCAAATCCTTTCTTCATTCCGTGCCACAGTCTTTTAAAAGAGGAAGAATGTCTCTTGCATTAACATTTCATTTAAATTCCACTCGCTCTTTGGTTAGATAAGGAATTAGCGTAACATTTAAAGCAAGTCCATTCTTAATATCGTTTCAACAGATTAGACTTTAGTCCATCATTTTTTTTCTACCAGTACCGCTTTAAAATTCTTCCTTCGAGTAAGCCCGGTATTTTATTCGTAATCTGCTTAGTCTGCTAAATAAGCTGTTTGAAGACATTTTTTATTTACTATGCCTAGTAGTTGTGTAATGAATGGAAATGGAATTTTAATGACTTGATTTGAATGATTTTTGTGGTTAAAACTCATGCCTGCTTCGTATATCTATTTGCTTTTCAAGTAACTTAATGGATAATGCATGATTGCAGTGGTAAATAAATCACTTTTATTATATACTAGCTGTTATGCCCGGATTAAAATACTTTTATGTCTAATATTTTTAATGAAAATCTATTTTTCTATAGAAAATTATAATACATAAAAATTCCTTTACCGTCTGAAACGTTTTTACTTCGAATTTCGTTCATACATAGTGAAGTATAAGAAGGATTTTGACGAATGTTTTGGGAAAGTTAATTAAATAGCTAAATTTTCATTAATAAAAAGCGATAAAATAAACAAGATAAATAGTTGTGCCTGGTATAAATTAGGAATCGTCTGCTTTTAAACTTTTCTTTAGTATTCTTCCAGAATTTTCTTTACATGTTCTAGCAACAACTACAAATTTTGAATTTTATATACAATTGAATTTTTTTAATTATTGAAATGACAGCAACAATTTGAAGACCACTGAAATTTGTATCACTGAAAAGCTATTTTTCAAACTTTAATATAATATAAAAATAGTTATTGTAACATAACACTTTCGAAATATATCACGGAAAAACGCAAAATCTTGCTTACTTTTTAATTAACTAAAGGTTTAATTAACTTTTAGGCTTTTTATTGTTGACAGTGATTTTTCACTTCTTGTGTAAAATATTTACAGAAATAAAAAGAAATTTGTTCAAAGTCTCATCATTGCCTAGCAACGAAGTATCAATAAAAACTCTTTGTTTCAAAATCGTTTGCAAGCAATCAATTTCTTTAAAAAAATTTAAAAATTCATAAAATTTAAAGGAAACATTGCACGGAAATAAAATTGGTATCATTGAAAAGGAAAAAAATAAGAGTTTAAGATGGTATAAAAATATTTTTTGTCGGACAATTTGCAAAAGAAGTTACGGCGGGAAAACGGTTTCGGTTAATTTCTAATTAACAGACTGTTTAATTAACTTTTGGACTTTGAAAAGTTCATAAGTGTCTTCCTCTTGTCTTAAATAAAAAGTCTGCAAAATTTGGTTGAAAACAGTCCATTCGTTTAGGAGGAGATGTGAAACATAGCCAAATACCCACATGCATAGCCACAATGACTTTTATTTATATTAAGATTTCAGTATGAAAAAAACTAGTTGGAGTGTTCTCCTTTCGACTTTTCATCTTTTCCTCCTGACGAGTTTTGTATTTAGCTTCGTAGTTCAGTGAATAGAATCGAGTGTGCATTTTGGAACACTACCTCTTCCTGTTGATCTCTTTCATCTGATGCTGATCTACAATTTTGGCGCCAAGACCACGAAAGCAATTTCATTTATCTAGCTTCTTAAGTTTAGGAATTATCCTGTTCATCAACAGACGGACAGGCAAACAGTCTACCTTTTAATGGATTTTGTCAGAAATTTGACACAGGTATACAATTTTGGTGCATAAATCATATTCTAAAATTCATCCAGCTAGCTTTTTTTCCTTTTCTGAGCTATCGCATTCACATGCATACGAATAGACAGACAGACAACCCGTAGACGTATTTCTCTCAAACTTTTGATACTCATCTTCAATTCCGGGGATAAAAGCGCGTGCTGAATTTCGTCTGTCTAACTTGTTTCGTTTTTTTCTTTTAATTATGGTGTTCATATACAATACGGGTAGAAAGACAGACTTCTCTCTTTAACAGACTCTTTGCATCGAGAACTACAATTTTGAAGTAAAGACTACATACTAAATTTCATTCGTCTAGTTTGTTCCGTTTTCGATTTATCATTCTCACATACAAGCGGACAAAAGTGGCTCATTCGAACTTATGGAAATATTGAACATGGAGACTCAAACATCAAAATTTGATGATCGAATTTTTTTACACTAATAGTTCTTTGCATGCTTCGTATAGGAGAAAGTGAACAAAAATCACTCCAGAAAAAACGTGAGAAAGTATTATTTCTGAAAAGTTAAATGTTTATTTACTGAAGTCGTTGTAGACCTTTTATTGAAGAAAAATTATTTACCCCATTGCGTAAGTCTACTTGTCAATGCACAGCTCTTCACTTTACTACCCCACACCTGAGAAAAGACGGAGTAGGTTTTGATCAGGTCTAATGTCGAAACTCTTCTTCACTATTTATGGAGTATTCAAGAAGATTCTTACTTTACTATCTACTTTGAAAACGACAAGACTGGTAACAAAAAACAAAGCACACATCGTGCGTAAACACTCAGGGGTATCTCCCTCGGCAGCACTTGAAGACACCTGGGATAGAAAATGGACACGATCCCACCGGCTTACGAGGTCATATTTCCCAAAACTCCGACGTGGACTCGCTGGCAAGCAGGTTCTCCACGAAATGACTTATCCTTTAATTTTAGGCCCCACATCAAGAACAGCTTTCGGTAATGGACAGCGTATATTTTACCTAAACAACTGCACGTGCTTGGCTTCTAGGTGGAAGGGGGGATGGAGCAGAACTCCTCTCCTTTAAAAATAAAGTACATCAGTAAATATCGCTACCGCTTATGCAAATGAAATGACCAGGACGAAATAAACGAGCCCTTCTCAATGACTTAACCATGACTCAAGACGTCGTTTAATACCCAGCGTTTGCGGCCAGTCCGCAATTTAGACGTCGCCTTCGACGCACCAACATATTTATCCTGTCCCCGAGTTTCAGACGGCGCTATAAATGGCAGGGTCGGGGTGTACGGGGGGGACTCTTTATCCAATCTGGAGTGCGACTCTTTTACCGTTTAATGATTGGCTGGCTCGCGATATCTCGTTCATAAGCCCTTCCTCTAGGTGAAATGAGGTTTGGACATATAAATATAGAATAGAGATGCTGGATACCCTTTATCGTGTGGGGGTGAGTAGATATAACGTTATCGCGCAAACAGTTCGCCACTTCCAATAACATCAATTCTTGGTTTCCAGAGGAAGGCCCTTGTGAAGGGGATTAGGCACATATTGCGCAGGTGACTGTAAAAGAATCCTTTGCAGCCGACAAAATATGAAATGTCTACACATTTATAATCTAGCGAGCTGTGAAAGAATTCTTGACGCGAAGCAGAGTATGGTCATGTTGACTGCGATTTTCGAAATTTTTGTAATAAAGCTGTTGATGGTCGCTTGTGTAACCTATAAATGTATTCTTTCAATAACAAAGCATTTTCAAATTAGGACTATTTTAATTTAAATCTTTGTTAAAAATCCTGATGGTGGATATTTATATTCTTTGGAATGGTAATTCGATAATATGAGTAAATATTTCGATTTATATCTTTTAAAATAAATAAATTTGAACACATTTTAAAACTAGTAATCAATCACAGAAGTCTTAACCATACAGTAGCATGCAAATAATTTTCCTTTGTGTTACTATTCTTGTGACGAAAGATATTCTCTTCGTAACATTAATTGTGTGACAGATTCGTTGAATGATAAATTAGCCTTGGTTTAGCAGAATGGAATTGAAAAATTGAAGAAAATTTGATAGTTAATTTCATGTATCTAGTTAATCAGATTTCGTTCTTCTTTTATCCCAACTTTAATAAAAACAATGGGTGGAAATAATTTTATCTCAATCTTTAAGGTTCGTATGAATCCCATTTAGGTTTAATATATAGAGAGAGTATCCTGAAAGGTCATTTACAAACATTTAGGATAGGTCAGGCTTACAGATACAATTCAGTTTTTAAATAGATCATGGGGTCAGAAGCGTAAAAGGCGGAGGGGACGATACAGGGACTCTTTATCAGTGAACTAAGTGAAAAAAGAAAGTATACACCAGATTAAATTACATCACAGGTTTAATGATATACCAATTCACAATAGCACAGCAAACCATTTGCATGAAAAATAATAATCTTCAGATGGCAAGATCTTTGAACACTTCCTTTAAATACTCCAAAAGTTTGTTGTTGACACTGCGTACTATTTGCCATTATCATATATGTTACGCTGCATACTAATGTAATGTTGTTATTCATACAATTGGGTTGTTGTCCTATTGCAAATTTGTATTCCATTCCATCTCTGTTACGAATTTTATTTGGTGCATTCCTTTTTTCATTTAATTCACTGGCAAACAGCCTCCTGTTGTGCGTATTATCCCTTAGCGCTTCCGACCACATGCTCTATTGTAAAATTGATTTGTTCCTGTATACCTGGCCTATCCTTAAAGTTTCTAAATGACCTTCCTTGGCACTACAAATTACTGTACTGGATTACAAAAGAAAAAAAATATACCATATGACTTAAAAATATAAAAGAGTTACACTGCATTATGTATGAAAACAAAAAGAATGAGCTACAAGAATACATGAAAAACAATGCGCTATCTGTGAAGTACAAAATTATAAAAAAACACACGAATTAACGAAGATTATAAGACACTTTGTGGTTTTTTATTCAGGTTTTGTGAGCTTCGACAACCCCGCTAGTGCCCAGGCTGCCATCCAGGCTATGAACGGCTTCCAGATAGGAATGAAGCGTCTTAAGGTTCAGCTGAAACGCCCCAAGGACGCCAACAGGCCGTACTAGCGTCGAGCGCCCGCCTCTACCGATCCTCACCTGATATAAAAGGTAAGCTTTTCTCTTCTCCTTTGGCAGAAGTCTCGCCAAGACTACACATCAGATTCAGCATGTTAGAGTCTTTAATTCAGGATTTATAACAATACAATGTTGTGAAAGACGGGCTTATTTTTTTTAAGATGAATGTATGAATAAGGTTCAGTAAGAACAATTTAAATTGTTAAAATAGTGCAAAACAGAAAACCGTAGGACTTCTTGCCACTACCAGAATATACATCATTAAAAGGAAACTTCATCAAAATTTACGTATTTCCAAGTACGGAAGTACATGGGTTTTGATCTGATTAGTCGACATGTGATTACTAGAAAGTAAATTTCTCATTGAACAATTCAGTCTTCTATTCCACTGATATATCTAGCTAAGATAGCAGATATTTTCATCTCATCATTGGATATAGGAAATTTAAAATAAAAATTTAAAAAAGTGTTGTTTTTCGGAAAAGGTTAAGAAATGCGACAATGAACTGAATTAACCATTCCTTCTAATGAAAATAGACAGATAATTCAGCCATTTTAAAGAAACATATATTTCAAGAGTACGAATCTAAAAATCAACTTTTTTGCGTAGATCACAAGAGTCTGTTTCTGTCAACATGAAGTTCGCTGTGTTTGACAGAAAATGATTATTTTATAAACAATGAGTTACAGTAAAAAGCATAAGCTAAACATTCATGAAAAAATAAAACCGTTTTTTGAAACGAGATCTTTTCTGTTTTTTCTTTTAAAAAAATACAAGCGCATTTAAATAGGCGTTAAAGAATAAAAAATATATAGCAATGCAGTTTCTCATATTATATTCATATCATAAAAAATACAAATTTCTTGTGATAATACTGCTGTTAATCGTGAATCTTTCGAAACAGTTATTTTTCGAAGAAGTCAATTTGTTCAATTTACTATCAGATTGTTTTTTAATGTTAGTGAATGTTTCATCATCACAACTATTTCATGTACGATGGCAACGTATTTCAACTGTCCAGCCTTTAAAACACTAGTTCAAGCTATACAAAACTGTACTGGAATAATTATTTTATTACTTGAACTAAACTTTACTTTTCAGAATGTACTCAAATGTAATTTAATACATATGAAACGTTTCCTTAAAATGTATTTCAATGCAAATGTATGCCCTTTTAACAAATATTGATAATATCTTGCAAATCCTTTGTTTATTTCTCAATTCAGCTTTCTTTATATCAAGTAATTTGACAGAAACTTCAAGCGTTTTGCTATATAAAAAAGCGGTAATTTAACATTTTATTTCTGACTATCTGACTTTTGAAATTTTACTACATTTCTTGAAAGACGGATTCAGTATTTGGTTCTGACAATGTTTTCCCATTTATCAAAAAAACATATTTAGTTCTCATTTCAAAGTCATTTGTTCTTTACAAATCCTATTTTTTTCGGAAGGGGGTGGAAGAATATTTGCTACGGCGTTTACAATGCGTAAAATATTCGAGTTTACAATTTTCGTAATATTAACTTAGATTAACAAAAAATAGCTTGAAAAACTATTTTAAATAGCAAGTACGACACTCCATGGAGGTAGGAGGCTATGTTAGTAGTTATTTATAAGAATAGTGCCGTATTCATTAACTTCTGAAATAAAAAGGATTTTTATTTTGATTTACAAAAAAATAAAGTTATCAATTTTCTTTCAGATTAAATTAGGCATACTTTTTCTTCTTTAAAAAATTACGCTCTTTATCACTTTCTCTTTAGACAAGAATATGCATTAAAACCAGCGGGAGTGGTCTCCCCTAAACTTTCTCGTATACTTCCCAAAAAGGTGCTGTTTCCCCTCCCCCCGCGTGGATAAAAAAATTTGAACCTACTGTAACCCAGAATCCAATGTCTATCAGAAGGTTTTTTCATTGTAGATTATAGTGATTGTAAAATATTTAGGTAAAGAATCAAATTCAAAGAGATGCGTACCGATTAAAACGCATCTATCACACACTGCTAGATTCCACTCTTGCCGGCTCAAGGACAAAGTGACGTAATCCTTCCGCGTGCACAGAGATTGCTACCAGTTCGCATGCATATGGAGAATCGGATTAGAAAAATTAATTATGCAATTTGAAAGCCTTTTTTTAACCGATTGACACAAAAATTTAACACAAATCTACAATTAAGGTTAGGAGGCCACATACAAAATTTCATTTATCTAAACAATTTGTTTAAGAAGTTATTGAAATTAAAAATATGCATTCATACAGACAGACAGTCAACCCTTTAATGGATTTGGTCCAAAATTTGATACAAACCTACATTCCTGATGATAAAAATGTGTACCAAATTTTATCCACCTAGCTATTCAAGTTTTTGAGTTATAGTGTTCACATGAGCGCGGACAGACAGACAGACAGACTTCCCATCGACGGATTTTGTCCAACATTTGACAGAAACCTACAAATTATGTATAAAGACTACATGCCAAATTTCATCCCCGTATCTTTAATAGTTTTCGAGTTATAGTGTTCACAGACAGACATAATTCACAAAATTGTGTTTTTCGGACTCAAGGAGGTCCAAAACGTGGAGATTCGTCAAAATCTCGAGTTCGAATTTTTTGACTATTTCAATACTTTCTCTTTGTACACTTCGTATGCGAGAAAGTAAAAACATAAAAGTATACTCACCATTTCTGAGGACTACACTCCTCAGAAAATCAGTTCAGTCATCCTCTTGGACAACTATGTCTCGGTTATTAACCCTGAAAGTTGTTTTACAAGCAATAAAGAGAACTCCCCAGCAAGAATCAGCAAACACTTTGCTGAACAAAAGTTCTCTGATGGGAAAAGCAAGAGAAGAAATGAATCTAAAGTTGCACTAAATGAAATTTGCCGTGAAGGGGAATTTTCGCTTAATCTTGAATGCAAATTATTTTTATCCTGTTAACGAGGAAACGTTAAAGAAAGCAAATTCGGAGCACAGAATGAAGATCTTTCTTTTCCTTCTTGCTTGATTTTAATCCTTTAATATGTCAACTACACGGAGTTTGGACAGAGAATATAAAATAATGAAATGGCCAAACGAAGAACTCAGCTACTTACGTCTTGGAGGCTTAGTGTCGAGAAAATTAAAACATGATTTAAGGCTAATACGTTTAAGATTTTGGAGGATTTTTGAAACTGGAAAAATTAAAAGGGTTTGTCGCGTTGAAATTTCTGAAGAGGTTAAAAACTGTCGTGAAAAGATTTTTTTTCTTAGTAGAAAGAAGTCTTCATTTAGAAATTTTCTTTAGTCTTTTTCGTTCAGTAACCAACTAAATTTTCCGTTTCTGCATTCTTGTTTGTTGCTAAATTTTAAAAACACGTCTGGAGAATCAAGATAAAAAAAATCAAAGATATAAAAATTTCAGATTCATTTTCTTAGTAATGATAACATTACAATAACTTATTAAAGAAACATTTGTTTCACATGTGTACATTTTTTAAAACACATTACGCATAGAAATCTCTAGAATGAAAAAAAGGCTAACGTGAAAAAAATTTATTTCCTACAAAGCTGCAGAAAAGACTGAAAATTATATTGCAGTTATCATTACAATATCACCGTAATTCAGTCTCTCTATATATAATAGGAGAGTTAATATTGAAAACTGCTCCATGAATATGGTCTATAATTTTTAAGCGTATGAAAATAACAGAAAATATTAGGAAGGTCTTTAAATTCAAAATAAATAATATATTCCACAGTAAAAAGTTGGTATTGAAAATTTCAGCAGGATTTATCGAAAATAAATCTCTTTTAGTTTTTAAACAACTTGTAAAATAGCTTCTTTATTAGAGTCTATGGTAATGACCAAATTCACTTAGAAATTAACTAAGTTAACAAAGCTCTCTAGTTATGTCTATGGTCAAAAAATTCCAAATTGTTATTTTTAGATTCAAATCAAAATTTTATTTTCATTCACATTTGCAGAAATTCATCACCAGACTTAAATTTAAGTATTTTCTACCGTTTACCAAACTTTATCAAAAATGCGATTTTTGAATTTGCCTTTTATTGCTCTCAATCCTAAACTCGAGAAACTAATGAAAGACGCTATGACAACTCTCTTTGCCAAATTTCTGATCGCCATTTTTTCCAAACTGCCATCCAAACTTTTTAAATTTAAGGAGGAAGTAAAACAGGAAGGAAATGAAGAACAACTTTTGAAGATTATGGACCAAAAAAATTAGATAAAATATACCTTTCTGCTCATGGTACATTGATTACGGTTATGGTTGAGACGACAGGTTCCACGTTGGGCATACGTCACAAGGTGTACAATGCAGAAGGATGACTCTTTGGAACTTCTTTGTTCCAGAAGTTGGTCGAATTCCGACACTTAGCTTTTTTTATTCTTATTATTTTTTAGCTACAGGAATCTTCGCTGGTCCGTGAAGTTACGGAAAGCCTTTTTTAAATTGTTCACTCGTCAAAACTGCTCACAATTTTTTTTATATCACCTAGTCCTTCAAAAAAATTTTTTCCACGTTCGCCTCGAGATGTTTTATATCTGTTCCTATTAAAGAACTTGGAAGTTTTAGAGAAAAGGTGAGTCCACGACTGTTAAAAAAAATGAACCCCGTAGATCATTTTCCGGACTAGAAGTTCTCCAGGTTTTCCTCCTTCTCTCTTTCCCAACTTTTTATTTTACTTATACTCATTTCTTTTTTTATTTTATTTCTTTTTCTCATTTGGTTTTTCGACTACCAACATTTCGTATCGAGGAAAAGATTTCCTAACTTTCTCCTCCCCCAGCCCACCACCACACTTCACTTCTCTTCCCCTTCCCTCCGCCATTTTCACTTTTAGCAGAAACGCTTCCCTTTAAAATTTGGAGTTTTACTTCTCCCTGCCCAGGAATGAGAGTGAAGTTTTCTTCAGCTCTCAATTTCCTCTTATATCAGAAAATGATCAACCGGATAACTATGCGTAGGTCTTCTAGGAAGAACACTAGACTGCTCGCTTTCGTTTTTTTCACAACCGAGTGGAAAACTTTGGAGCTGGAGGGCAAATATTTCCAATTATTTTTCGCAGCAATTTTGTTCTTCTTTTCGAAAGGTCTAAATTTATTGACGGCAACAGTTCCAGCACTCTGACAGTATGATATTATATATTAAATGAGTATAATAACTTACACTTGTAACTTCGAAAAGTCCAACTATTGCCAAACTCCCTTTTTTTCAAAAAGTAATAGTGGAAGGCGAAGACAAAGTACACTAATAAAAACAAGAATTTATCTTACTATATATCTTGTACAATATTAAAAACTTTAAGGTTAGCTTTCCTTGGAATGAGTATATATTAGAACATAATAAACTTTTATCACTTGTAGCCCCATTCCCTATGGAAAAAAATTTCTGTGACCTCAAAATTAGGAAAATAAATTTTAAAAAGGAAGAATCTTTAATGATTAAAGAAATTAATTTAAATCGAAAAAATATTTACTCACTGTGAAGAAATCTTTTGAAACGAGAAAAAGCTAAATTTTTTAGCATAATTCAAAACTACACAAACTGCAAATCACTTAATATATAAAGTTCTCTAAACACATTTTTTAACAATGTCGTTAGAAAAAATAAGCAAATAATATACTGATTCCTTCAATACTCAACACCATGCCAACTATGACAAATTTTGGTATTAACATACTCTATAATGCATTGATGTATGCATGAAGCGCTCTCAGAATTATGAGCGAAACAGACGCTACATAATTGGCATATCAGTTCTAGACAGGAAATATATTCACTGTCAGACCTCGGTAAATAGTCTTCGTCTCGTGTTAAACGGCTGTGAAAGTTATAGTATATGGAGCTTATATGTTTTTAGTTCTGTCAAAAGTTTCAAGACATTGGGAAATATTTTAGCAAGAGACATAATAGATTTAAGACGCATATTCTCCAATGATGATTGCGATTGATATAATAAGTAATAAAATTCAACAGAGTTATTTCTTACGCTAGTACAAAATAAATGAGTACATTAATTAATACATACATCTTTCTGATATTTATAGCAATATTAAAAGTTACTCAGGGGAAATGCCTGATAGTTGCCTAAATAAGTTGCTGGGTTACTTGAAAAAATCTATAAAAGAAAGTATTTTGTTTCGAAATTCAAAATGATTACAAAGCTCTTCTTTTGAAAGAAAATTTTTCTCATCAGATTTGTTTCTGATCCAAGATAAAAAAAATGGACTTCGACATTTCTGAGATATGCAATCCTTTATCCAGAAGAAAATGTCATGTTGTGTTCGAAATTTTTCCAAAATCATGATCCACTTGAGGCTGGAATGTGGCAAATTATTCTTGGTGATGACCTTCAAATTTTCAATTCATCTCAATGAAATCGGCGCTTTATACGTACCATTATTTTTCAAATCGGTCATTCAAATGTTTCTCAGAAGAGCTTAGATTTAAAAAGACCTGAATATATGTCTTCCAAACATGAATCTAAATCTATGGAATCATAATTTTGATATGAAATATTATTTTATTATTTATTAAATATGACGTTACTAAACTGGTAAAACATTTCAAAGAATATTTCATCACATTTAGAAAATATCTATGAAGGATGATATTTTTTAAGAAGCATTTATAAATATACAAAAATTATCACTGCTGAAGAAAAATATCTTTGCTCGTAGAATTGCCTTGTCATAAACTTTTAAATATGTATAATCGCAATTAAAATTTCTTTAGTGAATATAAAGTGTTTAAATTTCCCATAGAATCGATTAAGTAGTATTTCGAACCATAACATATAAAAATTTCAAATGAAGTAGGTATTGACCTGTAATCCATTATGAAATAGAAAAGTTATTATTCGTAACATAATAGAGGAGCTAAAAAAATTGCTACATTGCAGACACAACAAATCATCAATTGAATCATGTCGCCATCTAACTTCCAGTGAATTACGAACAGAGGAGTGGGAAAACGTGATCAAGACGCATTATCACTCCCAAACCCAACCTTACCATTTCCTACCTAACAAAACTAAATTACTATTATCTCGCCAGAACAAAAACCGAGGATACCGAAATGGGAAATAGTACCTTATTCCCGCATTATCACAGCATGGATACTCCCATGATGTTATTGGCGAGAAGGACAAATTCGTGCGCGAATATTGATAACAGCGCGAAGTTTCATTCCGTGCCAATTTGTCAGGCCCCTCCAGTCTGTCAATGATGCACAATACCCGCTAATGGAGATGCATTCACTTCCATTAAAGGCTTCCCAACCACCTCAACGGCGGCGGAAGGGGGGAAGGCCGAGAAAAATGGCGATTCCCCCCTCGCTTAATGCTACCTAATACACCTGAAGACACTGGGCTGACATAGGCCATACCGCACATCCCATTATATTAGTCTGTTTGCGCATTGTTGCTGTGTTTGATACGAAAAGGTTTCAATTAGGGTAACGTATGGCATCGGAGTTGATGGTAGGCACCAGCACCTGCTTGTTCGCACTGGGTTTGATTGTACATAAATAGTCATTAAGAAAGAATGGTCTCTTTCTTCTTTGATGGTGTAATAATTCTCCGTGGGGTTCCGTTTCCTTTTCTTCTTCTTTTTAGCATGCCTTTTAAGGCTTTATTTTACGAGGGCCTTATTGTGATGTATTGTGCCTTCCACTTGCAGATCCAGGAAAGATAATAGTTGAATACAGTTCTATGGTTTGTTTACAGTACTTGTTCCTAATTATTTTCTTTCTTTTGTTGAGGGGGATAGAGTTCGATTCATTCATCTATCTTCATCCCTATTTCACTTTTACCGCTAAGTAACTGAAACTTTGAAAGAAAAGTCTTGATGGATATTTTGAGTTTCGTTCAATGTCCATTCTAGAGGAAATTTACAATGAAATGGCTGGAAAAACTTATTTGTGAAAATAGCACTGCACAAATGCTTCTAAGAGTGTTTTTCTCACAAAATTACGTTAAAGAAACGGTGGTAGTAGTTAGATTTCTTCCGTTAATGACTGGATTGAGGCTAGGGACGATTTATACGTATCAAAATATGTGAGGGCTGAGAATGCCTTATTACGGTAATGGAAAAGTTCTTCGTAGGTTTCTGAAGCTAATTGTTAAGAACATAATAAATTTAGTTAGATTTATAAAGTGCCTCGCTTTTAAGTCGAAAATAGTCAATTTCTTACAAAGTATAGAAGTTAAGAAATGCAAAAAGGAAAAAGATGTTACTTGATTTAATTTACTTGAAGATCTTTAGAATTAAAGTAGCGACAATTCACAGTTCTTGATAGCACTTTTCGAATGTTTATATAGTATGCGTGAGATTGTAGACAGTTTGTTTTTTAATCGTAAAATTTACCATTCCTTCCTTTAAAATGAAATAAATGCGATTTTTTTTTTCGTATATGGTTTACTTACATCCTCCATAAAAGTTTAGACAAAATCTTTTGTTTTAAAAGACTTAAACACAAAAAGCTGTTTTGTATAATTTTTTTGGTAATCAATTTTCTTTTGTTTGTATGTTAATTCATTCAGTAAAAAACACTATTATTGTATAATATTTTGAAAAAGTAATTTAGTATACACACACAATGTCTCAACAGAGATTTATAAAAAATATTCTGATTTAGAAATCTTCCATAAAAAAATAATAATTCAATTTTACTTAACTCTTCTTATTTGAGTTATTTGGTACATTTAAAAGATTTAAACACAACAAAACAGCATTTTCTTCAAATAGGAATTGTCAATTAATTACTTTTAAAAAAAGAAAACATTTTTCTCTACCAAATCCCACGCAAACAGATCAATTTATCTTAGAAAAAATATTAAATACACGAAATAAAAACGATTTCAGACACAGTAAAAAATACGAAGGAGAACCTTTAACCGAAATAGAATGCTTTGGAAACGAACACAAATGGAAAGACAATGAAAACTGCCAAATCTGCATTTTCCTCTTTTTCTTGGTGACATGAACAACTAAATAAATTACTTTTTAAGAGACGATAAAAAATAAAAGACATTTTAGTAACAAAAAGCTTCTGATTCATATTGTCCAGGACTAAAAACGTAAGCACAAAACATCGTCAAAGAAATAAAACATCCCACTGTGCCATAATAGATCCTGAATAACTTTTCCTATCCTTATCTATAGGCGCACATATATGTATTTGGATCCCAGTTTATTGCCGAATCTCCCGTTAAACCAAAAGCAAAAAGGCGCGAGGGGGTTTGTCCTTTGAAAGAAGAACACTAGAAAAACGGCATGGGCAGATCTAAATGACACCTCCCTCCTAATAAATAAAAAAATAGATCCCCGAGTATAAAAGATCTGGTAAGAAAATTGCAAGTGAGTCAGCAAAAAAAGATGCTTACGCTACAGATATAGGACAAGCAGTAATAATGATAGGGTCATTGTGATTTTTACGTGGGGAGTCGACTGTAATTCTGAATAGGGCTAGGTCAAATCAAGGTCGTTGTTCAAAAACATTGTTCTCTCTCATGATGTGCGAGTAATTAAGCGAAGTGCCAAAGTTCCAGAAGATTATGGGCTCGAGCATAAGCGTAAAGTTTATGGAGCGAGAACAAATCACCAGGCGCTTGGGATTTAGATTCTTTATAGCCACATATTCAATTGTATCAAAGTAACCATTGTTGGCCCTATTTATGTATTTCGTCTAAATTAAACGCTCTCGTGGAGTATAAATCCAAATCCTTCTTGGGAAATTGTAAAAGTCTTAATTACTTCAGTTATGTTAAGTGAGTCTGTTTATTTTATGACTTAACATGCTAGATGCCTGAAGTTTCAAACAAACATTCTGGACGGCAACGTTTTTTCCGTTTAAAAGTTACACGTTTTTTTAGTTCTTTTCATGAGAGTGTGTCTTTTAATTTTTTTTCAGTTTGTGTGACAGTTCCAATGTGAAAATTTTTTGTCCATTTTGTTGGGATGAAGAAAACATTTTTAGTTTTAAGATGTTCGAGTTGCGATTTTCTAGCAAGAAAACTTATATGCATAGGATATATCTATGTATCTATTTTGTAGAAAATTTCCCATTAGGTTGCACATTTCTAGTGATGTTAACTTATCGAAATATTGTTTCAGAGAAAATAAATTGAAACTTGATCCAATAGCTATTATTTGATGATTGTTTCTTGCGATTACTCCACCATTTCAATGAATTTCAAGAGTTTTTTCGAATGAAATCCATGGTGAACTTTTACTTCAAGCCTTCTCCATAATCTACAAGCTAACATTGGGAATTTGTTGCGTATTCTTCGTCGATGTGACAGCGCAAATTAACTATTCTCCCCTACCACACAGATTTCATTATATGGAGGAAGGAACACTCAACAGAACAGACTCTCACGTCTTTAACAATCACATATTAGTTTGTGTCTGTAGAATTTTTTATTATATCAGTTTTTCCCTCTTTTGTTGTAATTGTACAATGTAATGATTTCATGCCCATTTTACAATTTTTTATTTTCATTTTTACTGTTTTTGTTTTTATATATTTTTCTATGCATACTCCTCTTACTTTCTTGTATATTAGCCCAGAATTTCAGATTTGTGCTTCTGTAACCTTTTCCAACTCGCTACCTTCGTCATAACTGCCAGACAGTTGAGGAGGGTCTTCCGATGTCTCTTACACTTCATGTCCGCTACACTGTTTAAATAACCAAAAGGTTATTAGTCGCAGGGGCATGAAGTGGTATTCTGTTCTGTAATGTTTTTTGCAGGTTGTGTTCTTGTATGTCTTTGTTAAATTAAAATATTTGTTATAGCTTTTATTAGAACCTTTTCAATACATCAAACGAACTTCTGATTGAGCCCTGAGCATATAACTAACTCACTGAATTATGCTTATCATTGAGCATTATCTAAAATTCCCACGGTGATGGATTATTGACTTGTTAGTATAATAAATCAAATAAATCTTTTTTAAATACATTGCAAACCGTTTTCTGGTTTGAAAGAAATAACTCATAATTTTCAATAAAAATTAGTATTGGTGCAGCAATCATCAACATTGATGATAAAATGTTTAAAAATTATCAAGGAGAAAATAATAATCTTAATTTTTTATTACATAATTTTACAGCAGATGGAATTCTTAATAATACAAATATATATAATCGCAAGCGTTTCCTCACTCATCACAATAATTGCATAGATATATTCATTATATTTTCTTGGGAAATAGTTCTACTGTAACAACCAAAATTGTGTTGTTGTTGTTTTAAATTGATCCATGTATCTCCTATATCATCAACTGAAAATCAACTGAAAACAAAATGAATATACAGGCTGAAATTCAAACACTTAAAAAAAAGCTTCACTGTCTCCTACGTATCACTTTTATTCCGCCACACACTATTAATAAATCCGTTAGTTCCAACTCTTAACCATGATTCAAATGGCAATCACCGGTGACATTTCAAGCCTCTCATTTTTACTTTACGTTTTTTTTTTTTTTTTTTTTTTTTCATTTTCCTTCCCAAAAATTCCCGAAAGCAATTTCCTGCGTCCTTCCCCTCCTTCCAGAAAGAAAAACATTATCGGAATTCCCTATTATAATTTTAGGGAAACGCCTTCCAAATGGTAAAAACCATTTCGATTCTTCTTCAAATCCTGTGAAACCTCCATCTGTGAATGTCCTCCTCTGAACCCGTAATGGATTTTCACTTTTCTTCTACAACGAAGGGACTGCCACCTAAAAGAAAATAGTTCATCCCATCCCTTCTCTGGGCCCTCCCTGCCTCCCTCCAGTAGAGTCATTTCACAGAAGACAGCCGATTATTTGTTTGAACGATTAGGTAAACCACAGTTGCCATACTCGTCAGTGAAATTTTAGTGAGATCTTTCGTTTAGTGAAAAAAATTGTGGCTTAAATAATGCATCTCCATATATGATAACGTTAACATGCAGCAAGAATGAGAAAGGATGTTTGAATAAAAATATTAGAAATAATAAACATTTCAGCCTAAGAGTATACAATAATCAGCAAATTTCGCCTTTTTGGATTTCACATATCTGTAAAATATATAAATTATCCGACTAGATTTTTTGTATGTATAAATCGGATACCTGTAACTGGAGCTAAACATTGGAAAATAAATAAATACTCATATATTCTTATATATGCACTAGATTTGGCATTTATAGGTGATTTATATCTACAAATTAACCAAAGGACTTGTGAAATCTCAAGGCCGATCCTTACTTCAAAATTATTGATATGCCGGTTAAACTTTTAGTTGTCACAAATGTTCATAAAATAATGTTCATAAAATCTATTCCAGCAGTCCTGGCAATAGCTTTTCGAAAACAAACATTTCTTAAATCGTAGTTCTTGAACTATGAACAATCAAATTTCATTTCTTCAGAAAAATAATTTATGCGACGAAATTTCTAAAAAGTGAAAACTTACTACGATTGATAAATTTAGTTATTTGAAATTACTGAGTTTTAATTTTAACAAAATGCAAGTTCCAAAAATGCAAACAGCTACTTGTTACTGTAAAACTGTTTCCTTAGCGTAATCTGTCTTCATGTAAAGAAGTGGGCATCACGCAAAATCGTAGCATTTGCCTGCTTAATGCCTTTATTAACTGTAAAACTGCTTTTCTAGCGGTAGTAGGTTTATTGATAGTACACCAAGTTTACATTCAACATTGAGTTAATAATATGATGTGCGGTGATCCTTAAAAATTGACTCGAAATAAAGTAACAAGCAACATAAATATTCTATTTTTCAAAAAAAAATTTTAACCAACAGAATATCAAATAAATCAAAGGCAGACTATACGATAACCTTCCGATATAATTGGAGATAATATATAATTGGTTTTAAGTTAATACATAATAGGTTATATAAGTATATAATGGGTTAAAGTTGGATTTTAAAGGTTAGTTTAGTACGCAACAAATGCGAAAATTGATTGAAAAAATGAGATACTATATCAATATCTAGTTTAACATTTTGCTCAGATTTAAATTTGTGAATATAAACAAAAGTTCACTGGACATTTATTTCTTTGAGCTTTCTTTACAAAATGGTTATCAAAAGTGAATATTTCCCGTGGTTAATAAGAATTTTTCTGAAATAAGTAAATTTAAATATTCATAAAATAACATATTGTGTCCGCTGGGAGGATAAGTGTTTAGATTGAATCTAAATTTTTTTGTGATCCTACTGTTATTTTTAATATTTCTATTTTATCGCATCATTACTGGTAAATTTTATTATTTTATATGTAAATTATTTGAAAAGTGAATATGATAAGGCATTCTAGAGATCAGATATTTTAAAGATAATTATTACTTTGAGGTTATTGAATCTCGAACAGGTCAATTAAAACTACGTTTCTTATATTATCATAAAAATAATAAAAAAATAGTTAGAAATAACTATAAAAATTCTTTCAAAAAGTCTGACTTAAGAGTTCAAAAATCCTTTGCCATTCATAAGATATTAAAGAACCAACAAATATGAAAAACAGATTCGGAATTTGTTTTGATTCCTTTGAAAAGTCAAATATATATTTTGTTATTATTACAGTTAACTCGTCTTTTCCTGACAACGAAAAAAACTCATAAAAACCGTAAAAATATTTTCAAAGAATTAATTATTACTCGAAGATTCTATATTCTAATTTTCTATATAAAATAATATCATTACTTTTACTTCCGGGTTGCAAAAATATCTCTATTTTAGATTTCTGCGATGTAACATTTCATTAAATATTTGTTTCCATTGCATTGATATTAACCGACATATCAGTATTAAATATCCTTCAAAAATTGATGTAATTGCGCCATCTAGTGCCATCTTTAAGCACTGATGTAGTAAAGATCTTCCGTACTACCATGACCATCAGCCTTTTCATCACAATCAAGCAAACGGCTTCAGTCCTTTCAAACAACGATTTGTAGTTACATCTTTGATTTCTTCTAGACATCACGACATCTGGATATTTATTACTAAAACACAAGATTTTTCTTTATATTCAAGAAATACTGAAAGATCAGACATTCGCGAATCTAACCTCTAGAACATTTAAAGGAGACAATAAATTGTACTCCGATACGCTCCTAAAATAATACAGTTCTGATATAGAGCAATATAGGAGGCTTTATTGTATTTTTAATCTTTCTCTCTTTCCTTCGTGCGATAGAATTAAAAAGAAAAAAATGGTACAAGATTTCAAAAAATAGAGTGAGTTTTAATTTATGATGATTTGTTTCTGTATTACGCATGGGTTTGTAAAATAAATAAAGAGTGCTTGGCATAAATATTGTAGCATTAATTATGTATGTAGCATAGCAACATTTTTCTTAATCATAATAAATTGGCATATTTCTCCTTCTTTCTGCTTAAAAACATATACATAACATCAACACTTGCTTTACAACCCTTTTTACAAAATATTCATATAAGTAGCAAAATCTTCGCTCAGTTTGAAATTGAGTGACGACAGTTTTTTTATACCTTTTTTTCTATTTTTATTAGCTGACTGATATGCACTTGTTTACTTGAAAGTACTTTTACATTGCTCTGAAAAAAAGAATTTAATAGCTGCTAAGAACATAGATAGCTTCATTACAGTAACTCATAAAAACTGGCTACAAAACAGTCTAATATCAGCATTAAAATAACTTATTCATGTTATCAGGTAAAACAAAACAAAGTTAAAACATTGTAAATCACTTTAAACACAAAACCGTTACATACAGAATTCGCTATCTTGTTTACAAGCCACCCGTGAACTTTCTCGAAGATACATCATCCATTAAACACGTTGTCGATTCGTCGAAATCAAATTACTGACATCACGCTCCTTTTTTCTGATTGGCCGATACACCGGCACGTCATTAAGCCAAGCGGACCAATAGCGAAAGAAATTCATCTTAGCCCATTACATCGAATTTGCATATGTACGTCGAAGAAAACCTTAATGGATGCGACAGAACCGTTGTGCGTAATTCTTGAGCATCAAATATCAAAACGAGATGAAAGTGTACTCTTATCTTAAAGAGGCGAAAAGAAGAAGGAAAAAAAATTAAAACGTTTCCAGACGAGGAAAAAGAATTTTGAAGAAGAATGAAAGAAAAAAAGAAAGTAGTGAGTGAACAGCCTTAAAAATATCCTTTTAAGCCAAAAGGTAAATTTTTATAGAGTTGGTAATCCATTTTTCGGAAAAGGGCGCAGGGAAAATACGCTTACAGGCGCAAAGGGGGAGGGCGTCGAGGACGAATCTTGATAATGATAAAAATAGAGAGGCGACTAGTGGCAGTTTTTAGCCCGAATGAAATATAATGATAGTGGAAAGGCATTTCCCAGTGCCTCAATACTTTTATCTACTTATAGGCCACTCTATAATCTGGTTTTATTAAATAAAAATATTTTGCGTCCTAAGATCATTAAGGAAAGCTTTCATGGAGTTCTTAATTCGATTATCCGCTGGAAGTGTTGCTGCATTTCTTGCAGGTGTTGGGGATCTTCTTCGATAATTCCTTCCTTTTTGGCCCTCCGGGGGTAGGATCTAAATTTCCATTGGCCCTCTGGAGAAAAACAGCCGCAGTGTTTCATTGTTGTCTCAACATAAATTCATTGTCTCTAGATTTGTATCTATCCTCTTTTTTTCTATTTTTTGTGTGTGAGTAAAAAAAATCTACAGGTTGACTAAAAATAATCTTGTAAAAAACATTTCTAGAAATTTTCTTTTATAAAAAGCGTTGGCTAAAAATTAAAAGGAGAGGTTAGAACTGTACTACTTTCTTCATCATAAGAAGGCTTATGAAAAATAGAAAGAAAACTCTATACCGTTAGCTTTAAATTATTTCCATTTTTTACACTTTTACTTCAAAAGGGCAGCGGTTGCCTGGTAGTAAGGTTTTCGCTTCGGGACCGAAAGCTTAAAGTTCGAAACCCGATTCCATAGATGATCCACCACGTAAGTAGGTCCAATGTATGCTAAATCTGACGTCGAGGGTCATACGTCCTTCCGCTGCTGTGATGTAGAAATTTGAAGATAGGGATGGTGATTCGGGTGTCGTCCTCCTGATTTGATCACATCTCAGAATTACGATGTTCGTCCTAAAATTGTCCTCAGGTTGCGGAACACACGTTAATAAAACTGTGAAAAATTAAACTAAAGCTTTTACTCTAAATTTCTAAAATATTCTCATTCCAAAGTTTCTGCGGATACAAAACTGACGTGTGTATTTAAATAATTTTATGAATTAATATTTTTAATATACTTTAAAGACGAAAGCGTCTGTATCATTATAATAGGATGCACTTATGCAATAGGCAAACGATCACCATTAGTTTCTATATTGTAAACTGTACCTATGTGTGTGCAATTTGCAATGCAAAATTCAACCAATTCCAATCCGCTGTACATCAGACTGCTTATAATGGAAAAATTTATTTTGGAAAAAGGCCGAATTCGAATTTTTCACTAATGTTTTGCGAAAATAGCAGTATCTGAAAATGTGAATTTATCTGCCGATTTAGCTATTTCCTAATCTGTTATAATAGATAAATCAAGTATTGAAACTTAAAGGAACCATTAATGTTAGCAATTCATGAATTCTTCCATTTTTTTTCAAAATTAATGGGAACAGAAAGTTATCGGGCGAAAATAACTGCCTCTGAAATCATTTCATTAACCCTTTATCTGTGTTGTTTAAAAGATGTAATTATTTTGAAATTTTGGTTTTTACCTTAAAAATTAATATAAGGTTATTAGTAGTATGTTATAAAGTAGAATGCCACAAAGGTAAAGTCAAATCATGTGTCATTTTAATGAAATTATCGTCATATTATTAATTTATTAATTAACAAGGTGATATTATTGATGTTACCGAAAAGTATATCGAGAAAACTTATTCATACACATCTCTTTGAAAACTTAGATAGTGATAATAATTTCCAAGAGTTTTTGCTTTTGAATAAAAGGGCTGAAGCTGGAACAAAACTGTGAAGAATTCTATTTGATGCAAAATCAGTACATATCTAATTTAAAGGAAACTAAATTTAAATAAAAAATCAGGTCCAAAAATACTTGCCGTACAAGTTTTATAAAAATGCAATCTATTTTGTAAATTTCAAATCAAAAATACGAAGTTACGAGGTCAAAAACACAGTCATCAGTCTGTATTGGAACAAAGAGCTAAACAGACTAAGAGTTCATTAATTGATATAAAGATTTTTTCAGTTTCGTGTGCTGTAGTTCAAGCCAAAAAAGAAGCGAGATCGGTTTATAAATTTACTTTAGTTTTTCTAATAAATGAAGCAGGAGATTAATTACGGCGACTTTAATTACCATGCTCGATAAATCAAGGGTTTTCATCATGTAATCAAAAGTAAATATTAGTACAAGATTTAACATTTTCTGATACCAATTACACGACTGAATGAAATATTAAAACCGACCAAGGCATTTTAACCTGTCTAATTTTGTAAATAGGTTGTCCTTTTGCAAAAGAAAGTTCCGAAGATTAATTGCTGTATTTTTATTTCTATAATTTTATTTTATTTATTTACTTATTTTATATGTGACGAAATATCAAATAATTTTCTCGCAAATAAAAGTTTTTTACTGCAATGCAATTTTACTTTTAAAAAAATCTTTCCAGAAAAAGAAAATTTTCTGATTTTACTAGCAATCATTATTGGCTTAAAAGGTTAACTATGAATTATCTTCACTTTAGAATTAATCAGTATAATCATTTTACTTTTTAAAAATCTTTCCAGGAAAAGAAAATTTCCTGATTTTACTAGCAATCATTATTGACTTAAAAGGCTAACTATGAGTTATTTTCAGTTTAGAATTAATCAGCTTTAAAACTAGACGTGTGAAAACATGATTATAATATATAATTCAGCCAGTTAAAAAAGATCAAGAAAGTGGTTTATTTGTAACTGATGAAAATCGCTTTGAGATCGCTTTCAGCACTTCAGCAACATTCTTCGGTTCGTTCCTGACAAATAACACTAGGTTTATGAGATCCAGCAATTTGACACATTTCGGATTTCATGAGTAAAATTACAAAAACTATTTCTATTAATTTCCTGACACTCATCATCTATTTCTACGGATACTCATAAAACAGTAGGATAAAGAAACTTCATAGTTAATCGTGATAAACCGGCTTTATTCGTGAAATTATTTCTCCAATAACAAATGTTAAAGTAAAGAGAAAGTAGATACTAAATAAAAATTGTAATTAATTTAAAAATTCAACGGAGATATCTTTCGGTGGTTTCATACCAACAAGTCGCGATTCGCCGAACGAGGGGAATAAATAGATGGTACAATAAGTGTAAGAAGAGCATTTGCAGGAAGTGATTACACAAATAGAATCTGACTTCAAAAATGCGCTGAATAAATGCATATATAGTGAAAGTTTGTATAATTTAATGAAATTTGTTGATGTTATTATAAATAAAAAATGTTATTGCTGTAATTGTTTTTAAATTAAATCGTTTTTTTTAAGAAAATACGTAGTTTCTTTTTAACTGTCAATTTGAAGGGTGTCTGCATAATTAGGTATACAAGAAACATCCGTAAGCCTGGTGTTAACAAAATCAATGCAAATTGAGAATTTACTGTTTATACACTCTCATGATAATGCTTTTTTAAAGGCAGGTATTCGCTACAAAAAAATTGAATGCATTTCAAAACAAAGCTATATCGAATCAGAAATTCGAAAATGGGTTTAATGACTGAGGCAGTTTCTGTAGAACTCCAAACCACAAACAAAAATACGTAATCCAGAAAAATGTCTCTGAATTTTGCATACGCCAAGCAATTTGAATTCATGACTTTTTTGCTGTCGTACTAATGTATTAAATATGTAACAAAATGTTATAAGAGTCACGTCTTGAATCTACAGTCTTCTAACCTGAAAGACGAGACTCTACCTACGAATTCTACCTATTATTTGGGACTCCAAATGTTTATTGTATGTGATAGAGACTAAAGATATTCGCAACATAGCTTTTTCTAAGATTCTTTTTCAAGTACTGTGGAATTTCGAATATCATCTGTATCATACTTAGTTCGAATGAGACAAAAATTCGGATAGCCTCGAAAGATCAACATATGCGTGTGTTTACACAAAAGTGAGTAGAAAGGTAAAAGCCACGTTCATTCTTATTCAACATTGGAATCTTTCTTTTTTTGAAATTGTTAATCTTCATTGAAAGTATGCCAGAAAACTTAACCGTAGGACATGACTCCCTTTTGGAGGTATTAAATAACAAAAAGGAAGGGCGGCATTAGAAATAGAAAACTGAAGGTTCAGGAAAAACTAGTTAAAACGAAAATGAAATAAATCAACAGAGTGTTCTCAGCACGACTTTTTTCGTATACTTTCACAATATGATACGTTTTGAGTTTAACTTCGTCGTATAGTGAAAAGAATCGAGTATGTATATTTCTCTGCCTTCGAATCGTCTTTTCTTTGACCGATTGGGTATAAAATATCATACAGATTCACAGTTTTTGTGTGAACTCATACTAAATTTCATTCATCTTGCTCGTTTTGAGTTTTCACATAAAACAAATGGTTATACTCTTCGATAGATATAATCCAAAATTTGATATAGATCTACAATTTTGGTGTCAAGGCCACTTCATTCAAAATTTCATGTATCTTGTTTGTTTTGCTTTTGAGTAATCGTGATCACATAGACACGAGTAGAGAGACAGTCAATCCGTTGACGTATTTGATCAAAAATTTGATACAGATTTATATTTTAGTAATAAAAGCATTTGTCATATTACTTCTAATTAGGCCGTTAAATGTTTTGCTATCGAGTTCACATGGACGGGCAGGCAGACAGAATTTTTGTAAACTGTTTTCATTCCAAAATTTAACAGAAACTTACAATTTCGGTTTAAAAACCACAATAACTTTTCGTTAACATCTCGTTATCGCGTTCACAGACCAACGGAGAGCCATAATTCCAAAAATGGGTGATTTTTACTCAATAAGGTCTAAAACGTGCAGGTTCATAGACATCTAGGGTCGAAATTTTTGGCAATTACAATACTTTCTCTTTCCATACTTTGTATACGAGAACGTATAAAGATTTCTGTTATGCAAGAATAAATTGTCACTTTTAAAATTAGTTAAATGCACATAAGTAACAGAAAAGTTATTAATTATTCAAATTCTTATCAACTTACGTCAAATTAGATGACGCCCCTTCTGTTTCAGGATTGAGTTGTCATATTGATTCAACTAAAAGCCCATAGAACATTTGAGATGTTAATGGATCACCGGTCATTTTTGTGTCGAATGATAACTTCTATGAGTGACTTAATTTTCGATTATAATTGTAAAAATTCCATAATTCGATGCACGAACTGAGGTAGGGCATTACTATTAAGGGGTTAATGTCAGTGAAATGGGTGTGTAACTGAACAAAAATCATAAAAAGAGAAGCGCGTTTAAGATTTGTATTGAAAACTAGGACCTCTAAACTAAATGCTAGAGAACAACGGAAGTAATTATTTAGTTCTTATTTTTAAGTAATATCTTTCACTTAGTTATCTAAAATCTCTTAGTTCTTTGCACAAAGAATGGAACTGATTTAAATAAAAGTTGACAAGCTTGACTCCTTCCTGAAAAGGATTCTCCATTTCCGAAAAGAGATTGTTCCATTATTTCCTTGATCAAATCCATCAGCACTGTCCAATAACACTATAATTCCCCTCACAGTAACTGCATGTGACGGATGACTCAAACACGTCCGGACATGCCTGTGCTCGAACGAACAAAGGACGGTTTCGAGCGATTAAAAGGGATGGGAGAGAACGTTTCTCTTCCAACGCTAAATAGAACGCAAGCTGTTATGATAGCGATAAAAGTTTATTGTGATGGAGATTAAAGATCCTCGCGGGTTATTAATGAACGCTTCCCAAAACAAAACTAGAGAAATTCTGATGCAGGAAGTTTAATCGGTATTGCATGTTCCAATGCAGCTGACGGGGGCTCGACTGAAAGTGAGGAAATCTCTTCGTTCCCAAAACAACCAAATCAGCGATTCTGGCACGCTGTGGATGACAACGGGAGTGCAGTTCGGATTTGGCTGGGATTGGGTTTATTCAGCTGTCCGTCCTCCGATTCGGGTGATGAGGAAGTCGTCGAATTTAAATACTTGTTGTTGTGGGGTTTGGGACGAATTGTTTATAGGATTAAATATCAGTTGTGTGGGATTAGTCTTCCGTTTTCGAAAGATGGAATAAGGGAAACAGAAGGTTTGTGATGAACTGTGTAGAATGTGATGATTAATTAATAATTGAAATGCTGTATCCTACCGTTTGTGTGTGTTAATAAGTAATTTATATTCTGCAGAGGAAAAGACGAAATAAAAGTTAAATCACTTCAAACAGTTTGAATCACACATGTCAAATTTCAGAAAGCAATGAATAAAACTATTTATTTGAAAGAATAGAAAAAATAACTTTTTTTTATCGATAAGAAATTTTTTGACAGTTGAATCACCAAAACACAAAATTCTTTCGACCGAAGAATCTGATTGCACACTATTCCGTAAATATGTTTTTCACTCACACATCCCGATTTCGTTGTGGCATGAGAATTTGTCGAGAAAATTCTAATGTTGGCTGCACCATGTAATTGAAATTGCCTTCTTCCATAATAGAACATTTTAAAACACAAGTGTAAAAATTAATGTAGAAAATAAGGCATGTTTTTAGCTAAATTTAAAAGCAAGATTATTGATAAGTTCCAAACAAAGCTTTCTAATTGTGCCTTATTAACCCTCTGATTGCGTATCCCGCGATTTCCGCGGGTTGGAAGTAAGTCTATTTTCTGCTGCATCCTGCGATTTTCGCAAGTTATTGTGTTTAGTTAGAACTATTACAGCGTTGAATGGTATTATACTAATAAAGCCTTGCACATAAATTCGTTTCGTTTACGAAAGTTGCATCTAATTAGCGATTTTTAAAAATTTAGCAGTCAGAGAGTTAACAGTATCTTTCCATTATTCGTATAACTGGATTTTAAAATAATTCATTCAGTATTGATTTTTGTATGAACTAATGAAATCAATTCATGTTCATGCGGTACACACTAAATACGCCTAGCCAGTTTAATTTAGAGTCCTTTGTCATATTGGAGGAGTGCAAGCATATGATAACGTACATTTCGCTGTTAATTACATGTGCAGTTACATTATCATGGGGTTGTGATGTCGTGTGAACTGACCCTATTGTATCTAGGCAAAACTAAGGAAGACATTTTTCTATTCAGTGTCATTTTTGTTTTCTGCGATATTTTGAAACATCGTGGAAAATAATTTATGCAATATACTAAGCTTCTGTTATTCCTAAGAAAGAAGTTTCTGCATTACAAGTAATTTTTTCAACACCATTTTGAAACGTTGTGCAAGATGATATACGCATTATACTAAGCTCCTATTATTCCTCAAGAAGAAATTATTGTGTTACGAGACTTTTCTCTGAAATATATTGAAACAATGAGAAAAATGATGTTCTTTGCACAAATAAGTCTGAAAAACTTTTAAATTCAGAAACAGCCATAATAGTATAAAAAGTCGTATATTTTTCGAGGGGTTCTTTCCTTTAACAATTCAAAATACAAAACTTTCACTTCAAAATTAAGACATAAAACAAAAATTCAGAATTAAACCCTTTTTTGAAACTAGATTTTTGACAATCTAAATGCTTTTGTTTATATTTCGAAGATATACATAAAACCCCACGTTACATCATTCCTAAACAAGTACTTCAAATTACACAAAACAATTTAAAAGCTATTCTACGTATTCATATAATTAATCCTTTATTACGTATGAATGAGCAGGAAACAATATACTTACTCTTCTACTTAATCATGTTCCTTGTCAAGTATCGAAGTTCCAAAACTAAAGTTTGAAGGAGAGACTTTGCACCCATATCTAAAATAATCCTTCTCGCTCCAAAATAAACAGCTCATCTTGGGAAAAAAAGAAAAACAAAATAGTTAGATTTTCCATAAACCTGACTCAATTTCGAAGGAGGCCCTCTTTAATAAGTAACCCTTCAACAATATACCCAGGCAAAATAATTATTCGAGTGACAACAGCATTTCAACTAGTTCATGCCTAGAGGTCTCATGAATTATAATTTGAAACTACCTTCTCAATTGATCCTCTTCTAATTATATTCAAGTCTCTTCTGTATTTATCCGCTTTCTCGGCGAATTCTATTTCAAATAATAATAATAATAATGCGAGTTTTAAGAAAATTTCGCTAAAGCCAGTCACCACATCTCACGCGTATCTGCAACACTCGTCTCTTTAATGACAATCTCAGTGTCCTCCCGATTTTAATGAGGTTCGCTTTGCTTTGTTAATCTATTAATCTTAAAAGTTAAGGTTGCATCTAATGATGTATTTTGTTCAGTCGAAAGGGGAGGGTTTTAGTTCAAGGCAAATTGCAGTATTCTTTCGCTGGGTTGCAATGCTTGAGATTAGTTCTCGAGGATCAAAAAGAAGACGTTGCTATTCGTTGAATAAATAGAAGATTTGCGTTCGAGATACTCGTGACATCTTCAGAATATCTTGTGAATAGGGACGTTAAAGTAAAATTAAATCTTCTAATCCTAAATTCCACTTCAGAAGTGGAGAAAATGTCAGAACTTTCATATTTTTCAAGAACCGTAATTTATTTGCAGGTTTCACAATGAAAATTTGCATTCACAATGAATGTACGCATTTCAAATTTTTTAGTCATCAAGATTATATGTGCTCCTATATTCAAATCTTTCGATTTCAGTTTCTTATATTTAAAACAATTAAAAGCAAACTTTATGAAAACAGATGAAAGGAAATACAATCAAAACAGACGTTATTGATAAATTTCAGAAGTTAATGAAAAATTTTCAAATATTAAAGAGAGATGTTTAAAAAATATGACAGTTGCCGAAAGTGCCCTTTATTAAGCTCGCTCTTGTGATTATTTCAGTTGAAAAGTTTTCTACTTATTTTCAGCACAATTTCTTACCTGTTTCTAATACAGTTTTGTTTGATAAAGATTATTTTATATTCGTTGATATGTAAGAGACATTCACAAACATTTTCAGGAAATGAAATAAGATGTAAAATGTATTAGGATATTACCTCAGTTTTTTACAATGGAAGAGAAACACGTAATTAAATATTTGTTGGAACAATGAAATGAACAAATGGTTTGAATTGCATTTCAAAAATTAAAAGTATTGTTGTAATTATGCCCCAAAATATTTTTAAACATTAATTAAGATTAGGGGGAAAATTGTACGACAAAATTGATATCATTGAAAAGATAATTTGTTGAATTTTTAAATGGTGTAAAAATCAATTTTGTGCTATAATATTTGAAAGTTATTAAGGGAAAATACCAAAATTTCGTTTAATTTTTAATTAATTAAAACTCTAATTAAAATTTCAAAAAAAGGCTCCGAGATGCAAATTCCCACTGTACAAAGTATGTTTGTGCCGAATTTCGCAGTTTTAGGTCCAGTCGTCTGCCCTGTAGAGCGCCAACAAACACACAGAGAAACACATACATTCTCCTTTATTACTAGCAGAGATAGAGATGAAAAGTGAGACACATCAAGTGTGTAATTCCGATTCAGTTTCTTCCTATTGCTTCTTCCAAAAGGAAGAAACAGTGTAAGACAACAGACGTTTAAATTTTAGAATAAAGTCACGCTAACCATATTTGACCGTAACCTCAAGGGAACTGACTCCATTGGCAACAACAAAAAAAATTATTTTTTCTTGAATCCTATGCCATACCAATTAAGGAAATAAAATTCAAATCCCATATAAACTCCTCCAAGCTGATTTCAGGATAACCCAAATGGTAACCTCTTCAAACAATTGTGAATATTTTAAATCGAGATAAATGATATCGGATCTCGCCTGTACTTTCATGGCCATGAACTTTATTTGGATGCTCAAACATTTTGTTGCCAACCCCTGCGAGGCCCTTCAATCCCGGGACAAAAGCATCCTATTCCGGCGATTAAATAAACCAGGCAACAATTTCGCGTCGTGCTTTTTGTTTGCGGCTGCGTGCTCTTTATGTATCTGGTCCGTTAATATTCCCCGCATCCGATATTGTTTGATGAAGGTTTATGATCTCTTTTCATGCAGTGGGCAAACTCTCATCTTTGCCTGCCCTTCGCAATCTGCTCCTCCGATCTCTTTGTTCCCCATCCAAAATCCCGCTGACGCACCAATAAAAGGATTTTGAATATTCTCTTCCAAATGAGCCGCGCTAGTTTGATTGAGAGCAAAACTTTTGTCTCGTCTTTTCCAACGGACTCAATTAGAATTCACTGTCGGAGAAGATTTATCTCGAAAGGGCACCACACACGTACCAGGCAGGCAGTGCCTAATTTTGTCTCGGGCTATAAAATGTCCTTGAGAATCAGTCGCAAGACGAAATTTAGAATTTTATCAGCGTTGTTATTGTGAGTCCGCGATTTGTTGTTGGATTTAATGTGGCGGTGGTGGAACGATGTGGTTATGTATGCAAATAGGCCATGAAAATTTATTTAGGAACCGTTACAGATCACAAAGGCGTGAGACGTGGACATGGCTTTTCTATTTATTCCTGGAAAATGCGAATATATTAATCTTCTCTTTTATGAAAAGTATACATAATGAACATTTTGCCAATTTTAAAGTCAATATTATTGAAAATTCTAGCACCTCTTTGATCGGTAGGAAAAGTTAAGAGAGCGGGTAGATAGCTAAGCAACAAGACAGGTGTTCTTAACTATGCAAATTTGTCTCAACCCGTTGCAGATTGAGGCAGATAAAATCCCTTATATAGGTTTAGTCGAGAATAGAGTATTCACAGAAAGAATAATTTCAGAGCTTGTTTAAAATTAATAATCAGGCTGAGTGGGAAAAAACCAATTGAAGAAATTTTCACTTTTACATAATAATTCATTTGAAAATAACTCAATGCAAAAATGTAAAAAGGCAACTCAGCATGATTCATACCTGAAACCTTTATTAATAAAGATGCGTTAACAAATGCATCTGAAAATTATATCGAAGCATTCGGCTCGCCAACTCATTCTGATATAACAATTATACAAGTAATATTAATACAGGTTTTGTTTTCATGTTCATATATTTGCATATATTTTACAGAATATTCTCTTCTTATTCTCTAAATAAATACGTGTGCTTATTTTAGCAATGTGTTTATAATTCTTTACTTTTACAAAATACTTTGGCAGGGCGAGATAAATAAACTTTTGCGGATGCCTCTTTAGTTTATTCTTGCGTATCAGAAAATACCCATTTTAAAAGAATACTGGAATTTAAAAAATAGTAAGAGAGGGAGCTTCTCTTTCTTGTTAGAAAGATGAAAAAATATTCTCTTAAACCAATTATCATATTTTTTACCTCCAGAATCCACTGCATTCTAATCTAACAAATTTATACAAAATGAAGCATAATGCCCAATATTCTTAATTAAATTATTCACTTATCTTCTATTTCAATGCAGTTCAGAATGAGTTTTAAAATGAAATATGAATTGCGAAGAAATATTAAAGATAAGATTAAAATGAACATATTCTGATTAATAAATGGTTTATAAAATTACAACAGCAATTGACAAGCATGGATATTTTATTTATTTTCCGCTTGTAAGAACCCAATATATTTTCGAACATCCATTGCAAGTTAAAATCGAAAGTAGGCTCAGGTGTATCCATCAATCATTATTAACTACCTACTCGTTTTCAAAATATCGCATGTATGCTAACTTTCATTCAGCAGTTGCCTAAAAGGATAATTAACGATTATGCAATTGTGCAAAAGTCTGAAACCCCGTCGGATGAAGTTTTCTCTGCGACAAACAGTTCATAAAAACGAAATAAAGTAAGAAAAAAAGTACCTCAGAAATTCTTAATCGACCTCTCACAGGTAATCACAAACTGTGTTTCCAAAACTCCTTGCCTTGCCATTCGTCTCCGGAATCAACTCGTGCCTGAATTCGTTTCCCTGATACTACGAACCACCTCCCCCAAAGCAATTTATGTAAGCACCGTTCCCAAATGCTGAGTAATAAATCATTGGACACTTGAGTCTGTGACATACATAAGGCCTTTTGAAAGAACTCCATTACAGCGCCGCCGGCGCATATCCCACCCCCTTCGCTAATGAAAGATGGAAAAAGAAGTAAGGCATAAACAAAAATTGCATCATTTCCCTCATGGACTGCAGATTCCATTCGAAGGGACTTGATAAACAATCCCTTTATCTGGCAGCCAGCAACTACACCGTTTCGAAAACATTAATAAACTAGTACAGACAGAAGTACGGCCGTGGTTAGTGACGATGTTGCTAATGGAACATTACCAGAGGGTTAAAAACGATATTAAATATGAAAAATCTCGTCTGTGCACTTTAATAAGACCAGCAGAGTCGGAGGCTTGTTAATGTTCGAGATCGTTAAAAGCTCATTAATAACAGCAGAACTTTTGCGGATCGAAAACTGGATGGAAGGTGGCTTTTCTTTGCCTTTTTTAATTTGGCCCCCGATCTTTTTGACAGAAACCAGAAGGTTCTTCTCTTTCTGCCATCGTTAGATACCGACCCAATAACGGCACGAATTCGAAAGGTAGATTTGCATTAAACAAGTCTGAATCGCAGATTGGTAGCTTTCTAGAGGCAGAGGTGGGTGCTGCTCTTATGGAGCAAAAAATCAAGAGCCCCAGTACTGAAATTAAAAAACGAGATGTTGGTTTAGAATTGATGCCAACACTGTAATCACGTAGTTAGTAATTCAACAGGACTAAACTGCATTGTTCGTTAGATAGAAAAACCCAATGGTGGAACAACCCAACAGAATACGAATATAGAATTATATTTAGAGAATAGAAAAGGACCAGAATAACCAGTGGGAATGCTTCTTCTCGATTTTCTCATATACTTCCACATTTTAAGCATTTTGTGTGTAGCTTCATCACATAGCGAAGAGAATCGAAAATGCGTTTTGTAATAGAAAATCTTTTCATTTACCGGTTGAATATAAAATTTGATATAGATCAACGATTCTGGTGATAGAAACGTATGCGGAATTTCATCCATCCATCTTGTTGCGTTTTTGAGTCATCGTGTTCACAGGCACAAGAACGGACAGACAGATTCCCTCTTGAAGGATTTCATTCAAAATTTGATAGAGATCTATAGTTTTTGGGTTAAGTCTACCAAAAAAGAAATTATCCTAGCTCATTGAGGATTGACCGTGTTCGCTTGAGGTTACGGTGTTTACAGACAAACAGACAGAACGCCTCCCCATGTCCCTGGGACTACTACCATTACAACTTCTGAACCAGTTGAATGGACATGGGACAGACAAACAGACAGACAGACTTCATTCCAGAAAAGTGTTTTCCGGACTCACAGAGGTCTCAAACGTAGAGATTTATCATAATCTCGAAGTGGAATTTTTTGAAAGATTACATACAGCCACTTTCAGTATTTCGTTCACAAGAAAGCAAAAATAGTATTATTTAGTAGTTAGTTAAAAAATAGTATTAAATAACATTTTCTGGTATTAATCTCCCAAATGGTCAATTTCAAGTAATATTTAGAAAACACTAACTAATTAAACGACAGATAGCTTTCCAAGTTAAATCTTGACTTCCAAACTTTTACCACTAAAACCTCACCGAGAATTCTTATGATTGGTCTTCCAGCTAGAATACTAAAAGTAAGTTATTCTAGATGTTTTTGTAAGAAAAGAACTATTTTGTCGTCTGGGAATTTCCTTAAACGTACTAAATTTAAATGTTGTAAACGGAAAAATTTCTATGAATACCTCTTATCTATCAAAGTTCTTTTGAATCATTGTTTTAAAAGCAAGAATTCTGAAAGATAGAATTAATAATAGAAAAATCCAACTTGGCCATCCTTTTAGTCGATTTTAATTGACATCCTGTGGGCGATTTCTCTCCTTTAAGGAATAAGCACAAAGAAGTAAATTAAAGCATGTCCTACCAATTACTCAAAATTTGATGAAATTTATTGTAAAACAAAACGCCCAAGACGACATCATAGGAAAACATGGCATTAATAAATTCCTACAACTTATTAAAGGATGTCAACGGAATTTGTTGCTGAAAGCGGTAGCCAAACTTAGATACCTCACCCAAAATAACCGTAACTACCCCGAGAAGGCAAACAAGAAAAATCTTACTGGATAACAATTTTCCACTCGCCTGGATGATGGACTATATGCCTTCCCTGGCCATCTATCCTTGCAGTAACGCAAACCTGCTGGCAACTTAACTGCAGCTCCGAATTAAGGTAGGGGGACTTACTTTCAGCAAACTTATCAAGCCTTAAGCAGCTAACAATAACGGAACAACAGTTAAGCTAGTTGTTACGAACCAGATCATTAAATGGAAACCTCATTGTCCTGGAGAGGGAAGAACACTGGGGTGGAGTGGTGGCTGGGGAATGCAGGACAATCACTGGCTTCTCGTCCACTTGGTAAGGTGGTTGGGGTGGGGGTATCAAAACAGGCATGTCTGGAGACAAGCGAATGGGGGGATTAGCTTTTCTTTCTGCAGATTTCGTTTAAGGAGCGTTCTAGAATCTGATATAATCCGTTCCTAAGAACCCCCTGATTAGGTGCCAGATTCAGGAACAATTCAATTTACTTTATGTTCCCGTTGAACCTTGGGATGGTTGGTTCACGGATGCCTGCTTTTGATTTGATTGGCGAGCACGAAAAATGGAACGACCCATCATACGAGAGGATCGATTAAATCTGATTTGTGAGACGGGGATAGTTTTCTCCCTTTCTTTTTTTTTCTTTTCTTTTTCATCCAACAGTTAACAAGAGAGCTATCTAACAGGGTTTTTTATCCTTTCCCCTGCTATCGGATATCCACCATAGTATCAAGGAAATGTATCATTTTTCTCTTTTTGTGATGACAAATTAGGAATTGTAAAGGGATAAGAAATCGTCTCCACTCTTCCTAAATAAAAAACCCTTGCTTTTGAAAAACTCTTGTTTTTTCAAGGACCTTTGATTGGCTGCTGGCTTTGTGTTTTTAGATTGCGATTTTTAGAGAAGCATTGCATATAGTATGATAGTCTGTCACTAATGTTTTTTTTTCTTTTGCATCATGCAATTGGCTGCTATATATATGAAAAAAGTTTACTTTAGGTTAAAATCAGCGGTTTCCTGGTTAGTAGACTAGTCTACTTCCTTTTGGATTAGTCCACTGTTAACCGTCTGACTTCTGACTGCTAATTTTTTAAACTCACTATTTAGATGCAACGCTTGTAAAAATATTCAATTACCGTTGACCCAAGCGAATTGTCATTTATATGCAAAGCTTTATTAGTATAATATGATTTACCTCTATAATAGCACAAATTAAACACATTAGCTTGCGAAAATCGCAGGACGCAGCAGAAAAGGGAACAAATACTTCCTACCAGAAGAAATCATTGGATAAGTAGTTAGAGGATTACGCTGTGACAAAGAGAACATGATACACTTTAATTATCTCATAATCCAAACCTCCAAGCATTGGTACTCCTATGTAGCCTCAATAGTTATTTACCCTCTCAAGATTTGCAACTCCTCATCGCACCGGGATTCAGAATTAGTAGTTCCTATCGATAACCTAATGTAATCAATTAATGCTCACTTGATACATGTAAAATGCGCCGAACCAACTTAATTCTGGTACCCACAGACCATCTTTTAGGGAAACAACTGACGTGATGTCACTGCACAGCTTAAACCAACGTGCCGTTAGATGACATGCACAGTTATGTTTGCCGTGTGACTATGGCGACATGTAACTTGACTACGTTATACATACATGTAAATATATTGATAATTCCAGCAAACGTCTGAAGCGTGAAACCGCCATTAATTAAGTGGGAATAAAAAACAAAAGTAAAGATAACATAAAATATTCAAGACATCATAATATTTATATTTATTTGGGTACATTAATTGACTTAAATTTAATAAAATATCCTATATATTACTTCTGTAGTCAACATACCTTTTTCTCAACTAATACAAAAATTTAAAGCGATGAATGAGATATCAATGGATAGGAATTTTTGCCGATTTCAATACAGTATATTCACTTTGAGTTAAAACACATTGTATCGTTTAAGTTAAAAGAAAATTTCTCTAACCTAACTCAGGGACTAAACCTAACTCAGGGATACATGCTGGAAACTCAATGTAAACGTTCATTTGGTCAGCACATTTCAATAATAGGCAAAATGTCATAATCATAATGCGCTCGATGTTTCAATCTCTCCGCGTGCCGTTTAAAATCAAGTCGCGTGCTGCGTATTCTTAAAGTTTCCCGAAATTTGTATCTTCGTATTTATTTATTTGGATATTTTCTGGGTACGGTTTTACATAATTAATCATTTTTAAGGAGAGGGAAGGATCAACGTGTGAAAGTCATGCACGAGTTTACTGGTAATAACTAATTATAGATAGCGATACTAAATGCTTGCATTTGAAAGCTGCCGGAACTAAAAGTGGAGGGTTACTTTAGCAGTTTGAGTTGGCAATAGTGGAAGAAAAAGGAAGGAAAGTGAAATAATAAAATAAAAAGGGAAAACAATAAATCTGAAATAATAAATTATATATAGCCTGTTCAAAGCAAATTCGTGAAAGTTCATGCAATAGGTAGTTCATTGTGAAAGAATTTGACATTAAACACTCGAAAAGGCAAGGACTTTTTGATTTGCACCTTTTTAAACCTTGAGTTTCGTGGAACTTTTAATAAATGTTAGAAACCAACTCTAAGTCATATTTCAAATCACGTCGGATAGTAACTGGCATTAGCCATCCTTTCTCTTTTAATCTTACATAACTTCAAGATACATCTGTTGCTTGGCAATCGATTCAGAAAATACAATAAATAAATAAAAAAGAATTCCTTTTTGTCCATTTGATACCTTCATTTGTTTTTCTGTGTGACAAACAAGCAGAAACCGTTTCTTCACGGGGTAGGCACGCGAGGGGAGAACCGGTTGTCTCCCACCGAGACAAAGAATTCTAAGAATGCGGCCCTTTTCTAAGGGGTGAGATGAAGGATGAGGTGGTCTCTCATCCCCCGCATCTCTCTCCACCCACCCATCCGCAGTCGTCTGCTGCTTTCTGCTTTGCTGCATTGTCTTTTGAAGCTCTGATATGCCTCGTCTCTTCCTCATTTTTTTTTCTTTTTAACCTTAATATTCAGGTATGTCAGCTATTTTGTGCAGACCTTGCTGTAAATCCTCAGCGTCTGGAAATGGGGATTAATAACTAATGGATGTGTTGAGTAATAAATGGGCCTTGATTCAGCAGTTTGTTCGTGTCTGGTGTAGACTTCTTTTTCGCTCTTTATTTTTTTCTTTTTCTTTTTTTTTGAAGACTTGCCTAGTTTAATGTAAGCAGGATTTATTTTGAGCCCATTTACTTTATGTAAATGTGAATGAAATGTTTATTTTGTCGAATTTAGAATATAAATTTGCATTGATGGGTGAGCTTAATTGCGCAGTTAATACATATTGAGCTTCGACATTTGCACAGGAATATGATTATAAAATAACGATGGTTCAGTGAGTAAAAATTATTGTTCGTTTTTCTTCGGATAATTTCAGTTACCTGGCATTATCTAAGGCTGTAGTAAAATATCCAAATTCTGATCCGTTGAAAAACGCTTTGAAAATTACAGTCCGTAGGAGAAATTTTTGTTTCCAAAATTTTATTTATTTATCTTTTCACTTATCGCTCTACAAATTACTTTTGTTCCACTTTTCAGTTTCACATACAAGTCTCTGCATTTATCAGTATTCACAAAGTTACAGTTAAATGTCTCAGTATTACCAAAATATCTCAAATGTTTTAATGGGGCCAAACCTGCCCTTGACTCAAACGTTGAAACCATTAAAATGACCACCATCTTGAAACAGAATAAAAAATAAAAATCCTTACACATACTTTTTTTAATGATATCAAGGAACATTCACATCAGATTTGAAGACAATCGAACAACGCGTTTGGTCAATACTGCGTAGCAAACGAATTTACGGACAAACAGACGGAAAACTGAACAGTAGAGTTGAAACAGTGTGCTCGGTTAAATATCTTTACTAATAATAAAGGAGAATGTGTGTGTCTTTGTGCGCAAACCGCTGGACTTAGGGCTACGAAATTTGGCACAAATATACTCTGGAGTGTGGGAATGTGCCTCGGAGCCCTTTTCGAAAATTTTAATTAGTTAAAAATTAAGCGAAATTTTCCATAATAACTTCCAAACATATTACAGCACAAAAATCATTTTTACACCATCTGAAAGTGCAAACAATTACCTTTCCAATGATATCAATTAAGTTGCCGTACAATGTTTTCTCGAATTTTAATAAAGTATTAAAAATATTTTTGGCATAATTTACAACAATACTTTTCATTGTTGCAACGCAACTCAAACCGTTTTCAATGTTTAAACAAATATATAATTGCATAATTCTTTTTCATTATTGTAATCTGAGATAATATCCTAATATATTTTGCTTCCATTTTTTATTTCATCGAAATTTTTGTGAAATCTGTAAACCAAGCTCTCCGAGATATTGCTTTGCTTACATTAAGAAATATACCCATTAAGCTGAATGGTTATGGTTGCTATGTTTTCATTCTCTTGTCAGTATGTTTTAATCCAGCTTACATGCCGCTGGCCATAAAATGTGTCGCGTCATTTTAATGTTGAAATCAAATGCATATTTTACAAGAGGAATAAGAAAGTGAAGATATTGTCGACAACATGGAATTAGAGGTTACATTAGATGGTCAGAAATTTGACTCCATTAGGAACATTTATGTAGACAATGAACAGAAGAGGTCCAGGGTCACTAATAGAACATGGTTTAAATATCTACCACAATCTGAAGTTTAAAATTACGTTGTTAAGAGAACGGTGAATATAAAATGATGAAAGATTCAATTGAAATCATATTCCCGGCGAACAAACTGGTCGCCGAAGGCGGCTAGTATGCAATTATGACGAAAATATATACCATTAAATAACCTCAAGTTCATTAACTAAAATTATTCAGGACTATTTACGATTGACGTTATAGTAAATCAAAGCAGGTACTTGCGCGTTATATAATTTTGGTACATATTTAAATGCACTGCCACTCTCTTTTGGAAAATTTTATGTTTGAAATAACCAGAGATTATTGCTTCCAATAAAATAAAACTATATTTCCGTTGAATGATGTCTGTAAAAATAGAAGTAATTTTTTCACCTTCTTTGACATTTTAATTGTTTTGAATAGTTTAATAAGAATACCGACACTGAAAAATAATAAATTATCTTTTGAGATTCCTTTTATATGCATATATTTAGAAATAGAAAACGCTGTGATTGATATCGTTTGCGAAGTATTGTTTTATCTTAATCTTTTTCTAAATTCCTCGTGCGTATTTTTATTTACTTAAAAATAACATTTAAAATTCAAAAGACGAACTGAAAGAATCACTAATTTCCAAGGTTTACTTTTTAAAATTGCAGAAAACTTCAGAATTAATGCAATATGCATTTTTACATCCATTTTAAGAAAGATGCATTGCATTTTGAATCCTAAGATTTGTTCCAGCAAAACTTTTTGACTCTAGATTCCGCTATTAACAATCGTATTAAATTGCCTGAAAAAGATTTAACGAAACCTACAACAATATGCAGTTTTAAAATAATCTTTCTGAGAAATGCACTCAACTTTTCTTTATAAATTTTGTAGAAAAGCTTTTTCACTTCCGTTGTAATTTAATAATACCATCTATTTTCAAAACTTCACGTGAATATCCAATTAAAATTTAAATAATTTACCTTTTCTAAGATACAGAAGAATATTCAGAACTCTGTATTCATTTAGAAATCATTTTTCTCATCTATGAAAAATTTTCCAAAAATCTGAGTTAAAAGTTGAATTATAATACGTCTGGGAAATGCAACACAGTTCTTACACCGCGATCTAAATTGTTGATAATATGAATTTATAGACATAGAATGCTTGAAATCAGTATCACTAGAATGAAAATCTACCTTTGGAAAAACCTGATAATTTAAAATAATTTTTAATCTACTTTTGAATCATTATAGATAGTTTCATGGGATAACGATAAATGATAGTAAATTTCACTCAAACTATGACAATGCTCTTATTCATTTGCATTTCAAATTGCCAGCGCTTATGAGGCAGCAATTCAATGTACTGACGCAGTTTTGCCTTCTTATTGCTAATTTTTCTCTGAAACTCAATGAAAGTACATCAGTTGATATTACATCAAGTAGTTGGAAACAAAAACTTTGAGTACAAAAAAGGTGTTTGAATTTTAGTAGAAGATTAGAAATGAACAAACGTTTAACCCTTTGACCTATGAATTTATTTAACCTCCTAATTTGATGGCCCATACTATTGTGGACATTTATTTTTATCTCAGTCCATATAAAAATGTCGATGACACTTTTGATTTTTAAGCGTGTCAAAATGATTTTTGTCTCTATTGCTTCCAATTTATTGCTTAAATATCAAAAATTCTGCAGTTCGAAGTACGAGTGAGACGCGGCATGGTAGACGAAGGTGTTAAGGAAACTGACATTTTACACTGTCAATTAATTCAACTTTCGCACCAAATGTAATATTTGGTGAGAAAGCTATTTTTAAACCTGCTGGAAACAATACGGACTGCTGATACAATTACTCTAAAGACAGATTTCGTGAACTACACATGTCTCCGGACACTACAAATCTTTTTTTAACAAAATTCCGAGAAGTCACGGAAGCAGCACTTCCCCCAACAACTACACTTGACAGACATCCAATGGCGGACATTCGCATCCTATTAGCTGTTCGGAACGTCCGTTATGACAAGGTATTCTCGGGACCCATTTCCGATTCGTTTCCCCGATTGTATTTTATTGGCTGGAAGAGATGGCAACAGCAGCAGCCGAGTCGTAACGGGCACTTCCACCATCCGATTGAAAACTCCCATCTCGTCAACGATGTACCACGTAACGGGTACGGGACGTCGTCACACTGCTGGAAAAGGGGCTTTTATGCAGACACATAAATATATATTAATTACCGATCATCGCGGCCGGTGCTGGGGAGGGCAAGGGGACTTTGCGTTAATGGTCACGGAACATTAGTTCATCGTCGCCTTCTCTCCTCACCTGAATAATTCAGAGAAAGACGTTAAGGATGTTCCTTTATTAGGTCTTATAAAGTGAACATTAAATTAAAGAGCGTATTAGGGACTCGAGTTCGAGGCTCAAATTGCCCCCGAGTTCTGGTTACGGAAGAAGGGACTAATGGAAAGAAGGTGGTTGGATTTTATAATGGTGGGTGATTAGCGAAGACGCTGGAAGATGCCTTAGCTGAAGACAGAGAGCATTTCTCGATAAGCTGAATTTAGTTAAGAGACACGTCGTGAGCGTGGAGGTCTCGCCCAGAGAACAAGGACAACAACAGTTTTTACTTTCGAGAGGACGAAGTATACACTGAGAAATTATTGTTATCTACCACAAGAATTTGAAGAATCTTTACGTTTTAGATCTTCCCGAGTCCCAAAAGACTATTTTTTTAAAATTATGACTGTGTCTATCCGTGTAAAAACACGACGAGTTAAATAGATGAAATTGGGCATGTGGTCTTTATACCAAAATTGTAGGTCTGTATAAAATTTTGGACAAAATACGTCAACTAGAGAAAGTACTTAAAAAATTCATTCGGTATTTTTTTACTGTCCTATATATCTATACAAATAAGAGCCCTTTTACAACAAAAAGTTTTAGAATGCGCATTTCTATTGGATTGGTTCTTTAAGAAAAGTAGACTAACAAAACTTCAAAATTGACTTATTAGATTTAAGTTCCATCTTGAAGATTTACTGGGGTTATTTGGGGATGTACCTCATAATTTTGACACGGAGTTAAATATCGAGGACGGCACCTAAGCGGGCATTCCCTCTCTAAATTCCGAATGCCAAACCAGCGTGAAAGTACTCGACATCATATTTATATTGCACCAGATTCACATACATACACAATGTAACCTCAGTGAAACTGGGTCTTGAACCCATGAGCCGTAGCTCTGTCATTGGGCTACTGGTATATTACTTAATTCATCGTGTTACTCATAATTCCTCAGTATTCATCAAAAAAATTAACGAGGATGCTAGAAGATGCACTTTCCGAAGACAAACGTCATTTCTCTATAAATTAAATTATGTTAAGATTCTTTTCACGTATATGCAGGTGTCTTCCAGAAAATAAGAAGCACCTTCTATTTTTAATATTTCTCCATTTTTTTCCTGTACATACAGGGCCGGCCCTTAGCCGATGGGACCGATTGCTCCAAATAGGGCCCCGCTTCTAAGGGGCCGCGCGCCAGAGTGTAACGAAGAATGTTCTCAAAATTATTCAAATTAAAATCAAGTATCGTTTTGATATCAGAACATTACCCTTAGGAATTTTTTTATGCTTTTAAATTCTCTTGGAAATCAATGTTCTCTCAATTTTTCTTATAGCTGACTTACATTGTTTCAGAAGACAACAGTCATAGACAACTTCCCTACTGTAATAAAAAAGATAAAAATAAAATTGCAGGTTAACAAGTATTGGGTCACTGATAAAGCATGCCCCTTTTAAATGGGGAGAAACGCGCGTGGCACTGACATCCACCCTCCAGTCCTATATCAAGGGTATGACATTGTTTTGTAGAGAGGATTGTGTATTTTTGTTTCCTTTCTTTAAACAGGGGCATCTTACACTAAGCTTACTAAACCGCCACAGCTTTTGACTGTTCCAAGATATTAGCAGTTTTTGCAAACAGGCAGCTTCTGAGACTCTCGTTAGGTGTACACAAATGTAGATTTGTTTTTAATTAAGAATACAATTATTCTCAGTTAACCTAATTCTTTATTTTTTAAGATTATTTAAAGAGAAATCATCAATACTGCGTTTTCTTAACATCCTTAGAATTAAACAAAATTTACAATAATTTAACAGAAGAATTAAATAGAAATAAAAGAAATTAAAAGACAGTTTAAATTTGGATGCTTACCTTTGGCTTAGTTTACTTCTTTTTATATTTTTAAATCTAAGAAAATATTTATAAATTATTCCAAAATTCTTTTTCATAGTAAGAGAGGAATTTATAATTATTTAAATTCTCCCGCAATTAAATTAATCAAAATACACATATTAGAAATCTTGAGAAATACGAAATATTTTTAAACAATGTAATTTTGTATATTAATTTTAAACACAGTATTTATTGCGAAAAATATTCAATTTTTAGAAAAAAAATTTAATAATTTCATATAAAAACCATTAGGGTGATATTTGTTATACAACAGGGGAACAAAAAAATTAATTCAGTGCAAAGGAGTTTCTTTAGAGTTATTAAAAGTTAGCACGTATGTTTTAATTATGCGGTTACTAGCATTTATTATAGCCAACTGAATAACACTTAAAAGTTGAACGTTTTAACTTTTTCTCTGTTGTACTTAATCCGAGTGAGTTATTTATTCCCTCCCCAATTTAAATGCAAAAATTTTCTTCCTTTACCGATTTTTTAATTCAGAAAGAAATTAGATTAGCAATAAAGTTTAGTGAACTACACACATACATTTAGCAATTAAACATCTTCGTTCATGAAATTCTGTAGTATTAGCCTCTTAAAATATGCCTAGTTGTTAGACGTTAAAATTGCATTACTAAAATCGTAAATTGTTTCAAGAATTTTATGAATTGTTATAATCTTAAAATCGCTGAGAGTGAATGGTGCATGAAATGAAGAATGAATGGATTCGGAGTGGTTGAATGAATTAGGCATGCAAGATGATATTCTGGCTAGTAATATTATTCCCTTTTAGCATACCTCATCCCCCCAGGTACTAAAATACTGAATTAAGTTCCAATAAGGATTAAACTAAATTAAAATTTCTATCAGGAGTCGAAGATTGTGTCCCCAGAGGCCGTACATTTCGCCCGCCACCGCATCACTGTCTCTTCAATCGTTGACATGAACCTATTCCTTGAAAAAAAAGTTTGGGAACTTTTTATTCTTTTTTCTCTATTAAGAATATACATTCCTCGTTCTAATATGCAAATACAGTACAAGCTGTCGTTATTATTATAATGGAACTTGGCCAGTTCGAAAGTTTTTAATTCGAACATGTCATCCCTCGATTTTCTTTTTAACATAGTTTAAAATATCGTAGGTAATTCGATTTTTTTTCTTTGCTTAATTCAAAGTCAAGACTAGAAATTGTAATTTTTCTTTATATTTCTGAATTGTTCCCCTTAATCAAAAAGTCCATACTTTGTGTCTTTAGAGATCAAGAATAAATAACTCTTTTTAAGGTTCTTAATTAACCATTCTACAGTGTATCCCATCAAAAAAGTAATAAAAAAGTTCTCCCATTTTGAATTTTTTTAAAATAAATATTATGTCATTAAGTTTATTAAAATTATTTTTTAAAATTATTAAAATTTTTAATAATAAAGATTATTAATTTATTTATTAAAATTTCATATTGCTTATTTATTCATTGTGTATTATTTCTTAGAACTTAAATATATCAGGATTATCCAAAATTGTTTCCAATTGGGCCCGCATCTCTTAAGGCCAGCCCTGTGTGCATACCCCTGCTACATATATCTTCTTTTATTTTTAAAGTACCAAAATGAGCAGGTGTTGCTTGAAAAAAGAAACTTGGTTGTTTAAATATTTTGAAGGGAATTAAAATCATATCTTTGAGTTTAAAGATATGGGAGATCAAAGTTCAGACTTTTTTCATAAATAATCTTTCCATAAATCTTAACTAAACTTTCCAGTAGGGTGTCTATAAGAAATTGTAGTGAATCATTGGAAATTGAAAATACCGAGAAATCTAAAAATATGTATATTGTTGTTGCTTAATTTCGTCAAAGGTCATTAAATAATAAATCTGTAGGAAATTACATAAATCAATTCATCATTTCACTTATTTCATAACATATGACTTTTATTTCTTCATTTTCGATGACATTTTCATTAAATGTTGCAGCTCAGACTTAAGTAATATAGTTTCTCAGAATTTTTTTTAAATGTCATTCCTTAACCAGAGAAGCCTTTTCACAAAGTAAATTTCCTGTATCCGATATAGAACAGGTGTATCATATCTCGAACAGCATTAACATATTATTCATCTACCATAACTTACAAACATATTTTTAATACAAATATCTTCATGTGATATTCAACAGTAATTGGAGATTTAAGGGTCATGTATCAGTCATTGGGACTGAATCAGCTAATACGAAGGCTAAACCGACCTGGTGGCATTTGGTGCAGATTTGCAAGATCGTGGCTTCACATCCCTGTTTTACCGCAAATTCCCTATGTACACTGAATATCGTGCATGTTAAATCTGGCAATGTGATTCAAAATGTCTTCCCTTTATTGTAGCATCTAACTTTGAAGCATGGGGTGCTGGCTGAAGCATCATCTTTTGGAATCTGACACAGTTCAAAATGACACGGTCTATCCAATGTAGCTCTCGTATAGTTTCTAAATAGGACTTTAATCTAATAAAAAACGGATGCAGAAGTCACGGGTCCGATGTTTAGTTTAGTTATATTAATGTCCCTTTTTGAAGCAACACGAGGGGGGCTATTTTGGGACGAACCTCGTAATTTTGATCCGAGACGACACCTGAGCTGGCACCCCTCTCCAAACTTCCGCACCATACCAGCGGGAGGACGTTTGGCAACTACGTATGATTTAACGAGCAACAGTCCCCATACAAGGTGTATCTGCAGTGGAATCGAGTCTCGAACCTGGAACCCTTCGATCGCAAACCGAGACTTTAGGCACTAGGTCCCTGATGCCTCGGATCCGATGTTCGGTGATGTGTGAAATCCATGAAAGAACAGTATTCCATAAGAATTCATAATAATAAATATAACCTTGAATAAATTTAATTCAGCGTTGAATATATATTTATTTAATACCAAAGATAAGAACATATAACTTTAAAGTTTCAAGTTCATAAATGACTTGGAAAAATCATTGAAATGTTATATTTTTGTGTAATCCGCGTTAAAACCCACACTGCGGTAAACCACAGATTCTTGAAGTGTGAACTTTGACCAATAAACACGTTAAAAAACTCTTTCTCGCGGATTTAACTTTTTTATAACAGGAAAATTTTATCCTTTTACATATTTTTTTTATAATTTACAAAACGAAACGAGTCATCTCCTTCGAAATATATCTTTTTAAATGTGGTTAGAAAAAAAAATATGTATTCTTAAAACACTCTGAATTAGTAATTTAGGCCGTCTCTTATTTTTAGTTTTATTAGTTTCTCGTTTTCATTGAGACACGTGACACATGCTTAAAAAACCACTTTTAAACCTCGTTGGCATTAATTGTCTTTTGTGATAAAAGAGAAAGGGGCTGAAAAAAAAGAGAAAAAAGGCCGATGGAAACGTTGTTTCGCTGCTTGATCCCCCATACATAAGTAATGACTGTCTAAACAAGAGTGGAGAAATAAGGGGGAGCAACAAAAAAAGAAGAAAAAAGAAAAAATTTAAATCACACACTTTAATGAAGAAAAGATTCTTCTCCTTTATTTTCGCGCTCAGCTTGTTCCGATTTTATAAAAGACGTTCTAAATGAACCACCGTGCCTCAAAATGAGAGGGTTGCAACAGACAAAAAAAATTAAATAGGTTCAGAAAAAGGAAACGAGAGTTACATCAGCTGTTGCTGCTGCTGGAAGTATCAAAAGAACGAGACTGTATTTAGAAGTATTAGTTTAAGTGAGTCGTAACGTGAGTTCAATCCTTCAAACTCTTTTAATTTGACTATCAAAAGAATGAAAAAAACGGATGCGATTCTTTCAGAATTGATCCCGCATTTGGATGAGTGGTATGCTGCAGGGTAAAAAATGCATGATTGAATTCTTTGTAAAAAATGCTATTTTTTCTGGAGGAAATTATTCTGCGGCATTTAATAGATATTTTGCAATGATCAGACAATTAACAGCTCTCTTTTTGTACTGGGGGAATAATTTTAGTTGTTTCATTTTTTATTCGAAGTAAGTGAGAAGTAGTTTAATTACTTATTACCTTTAAATTAACACTTTGAGTTCATATATTTTAAGGAAAAGGTTTTGAAAAAAAGAAGCTGAGGTTTTCGATGGAGCTTTTTATAATGATATATAGTCGTATATTTAAGCATTTATTTTGTTTTATTTTCCTTCTCTCCAAAGCAATATCAACAGCAATATTCGATATCACTAAAATATCGTAAAATATCGTATGTTGGTATATGCATTAAAGTAATTATAATAAAATAATAAGAATTTAACAAGTGTGTTTACAGTTTACAACATTTTTACAAAAAGAAGAATAGTCAATTTTCTCCTAATTCTGCTTTATATTTATTAAAATCTGTGTGTATTACATTACTTACATTTTATTTAAAATAACAAATTTTTAAACAGAAAAAATATTGATTTACGATATTTTTAGTAAATAAATGCATGCACAAAATTTGCAGAGATATTTAACCAGATATTATCTCAAACAAGCCACAAATGTATGAAAGAATGTATGTAGAAAACTATATAAATACCACAATCCTCTTTCAGATTGGCATAAAATTAAAAATACCACTAAAGCCTTGAATTAGTGTTTCTAATACTTTCCTGACTCTATGCAAATTCAATCCTAGACAAGTAATATCTAAAACAATACTTTAAATGTTTTGAAACAAAAAGTATCTGAGCAAATAAACCATGAGTTGTCGGGTCTTAAACTCGAGTCCAAAAGTAATGCAAAATAAAATTTGAAAAAAAGCTTTATTTCTATTTCATTATTGTAATTTACGTGATGTTATGTAAATATTCTGAATAAAAACTTCTTAAAAAATCTTTACGAATATATCCTGTGTCTAAATGCTGTCAAAGTATTCAATGTAATTCGAGAAATACACCCTTATTCAAAAATATATACATTCATGGAATTTTAAAAAATGTATCCATCGTTTATCTGGGTCATCTTTTCAATAACACCATTATTACATAAAAAAACTAAAATAATATCAACATTTAATTTAGTATATTGTTTTTCCTTCAAGTATATAAACATGTCTTAAAGCTCAAAGTATAACTATTCCCTTCTGCTGTGTCATGCCACGTAGGGGACCATCTATCATTTTAAGGATTGTTGGCTCACTATTGAAAACTATAGAAGGCTAACTTACGAAGCTCAAAGTATAATATTCCCTTTTACTGTGGCATGCCATGTAGGGCACCAACTATCATTTTATGGATTGTTGGCTCACTATTGCAAACTATACTTAGGAAACTCAAAGTATAAATATTCCCTTCTGCTGTAGCATGCCATGTAGGGGGACAGCTATTATTTTATGGATTGTTGGCTCACTATTGCAAACTGTACTTAGGGAGCTGTAATTTAGTATGTAAAACTGATTCATTTTAACCCTTTGCACAACAAACTACTAGTAAATTTGAAAATTTCAGCATAAGAAATTTTCCTCAAATATTTTAGGAAACGCATATAGCTCAAAATACTAATTTGAAGTTGGTATAATTGCATTCAAGTTAGCAAACTTGTTACTTAGAAATTTAAAAAAAAATATTTCTCGAATTCTATAAAATATTGTTCGCTTCGTTAAAAGTTTTAAGAAAGAACCGTACAAATAAAGAAAAACATACAAATCTACTATCCAAGTATCTTTTTCACAGATAATTTGCAAGAAGACCGAGAAAAAAATACATATATGTCTTGGCACAGGAGAAAAACATCTGATACTTTTTCTTTCAATCACAATGCGCGACTCTGATACGAAGAGAAAAGAAATATCTTTTCGAGACTATTCATTTCGACAACAAAAGAGAGAAAGAGGGCCGGTAAGAGAAAAGAAGTAATAAAGAAAAAGTATGTTTTAATCGCGAGCCGGGAAGGCTCGCATTCTAGCGCCACTGCCTCCCATAATAAGCCGTTACTGCAAGAAAAGTGAAAATACATAGATGAAACAAAAGTTGGCGTTCTTTGATCTTCTCGAGAAGAGGGTGATTCAGCGAGAATGATCCCGCAATACAGGGGTAGCAAGCAGCAGCAGAAACGTAAAAACTTCTTCCTCTTTTCAAAACTCAGCCCTAGAAGAAACTGTGATGGAAGCTGACAAACAAAGTAAAAGGCAACAAAAAAAAGAAAGGAAAGAAACAGAAAATACAAGATGGAAAAAAAATTCTTAATAGTTCTTTCAAAGCAAGAAATCTCTTTGAAAGAAGGTTTCCTATCAACTAATATTGAAGTACTTACTCTTTTAAGGCGCGTCGTTCCCCTGACAAAGAAAAGCTTCTTTTGCGCGAACAAAAATTCCCTCCCGAGAAGTAAGAGGGGAGGAAGTAAAGATATTATTGGCGGAAAGGCTCCCCTGGTCTTTAATGACCGCAGTAATTGGTCCCAGGTATAATTGAGAACATTTTTGGGAGTTACTTTTTCTTTCGACAGCCAAGGAACACGCCCACGAAAGTGGTGCAAGTCTCCCCTTCTTAAAGCCACCTGCCAACTAAACAGAACTTAACTTCTTTAACTCGTGGATTTTTGTTCGAAATATAAACTACATTTCGAACTGAACATAGCTTGGAATTGTTTTTTCTTTATCTGCTTTTAAAACCATCTGACAACTGCGGAAATGAAATGTATCTTTAGGAAGAGTTTCCATCAAAAAGCAAACAATACTTTGTTTCTGTTTGTTTTTAAATAAATATGTGCTTTATCACAGATAATCTTAAATTCTATGCAATAAAGATTTCCAATTATTTTTACTCAGTAAATGAACCTCTGAATCAAGCAATTTATCACTGCATAATTTTTCGATGATTTTGTTGTGAATGTTGATTGTATCAGAATATTTAAAATGTCCTTAATTGGTTTCTTACCAATGAACAGAATCTTTTAACAGAAGGCTAAACTAAGTTAAATATCTATCTATGCAAATTACACATCAAAATTGAATAAACTGTACACTGTGAAACTTTCGAAATGTTTTTTATTGAAATTATGTCTTTTGAGGGTATCAGGTTTTTATAGAACTATGAATTTGCAATTTTTTTTTCTTTCTTAGGAAATTGATTACTTATTTTGAGTACTAAACCGACACATCTCCAATAAAAAGAACAGGAGATACAGATTTTCTAAATCAATTGTTAGGATTCTCTAATGTACTTTTAATTGTTCTTCTATTAATATAAAATAGAATATTTCTACTTTAGCATTTCTTTGGGCGATTAAAACGTTTATAACTTTTTATATTTAAAATGAAAAGAGTTTTGTGATGCAGTATATTTTTCTCTTTTGTTAATTTTGCTGTTACTTGAAATTTCGCATCGCTCATTAACGGTCATTATGCGTGCGTAATTAGGAATAAAATTCGTAAAATAATTCATGTATGAAACTATTAACATTTCTTATAAAATAATATTTCTTCTTTCATTTATTATTAAATATGTATTAGAAATTTTAAATGAACTTATTTTCTGTAAACTTTTCAAGCTTAGAAGATGTTGGAGTAAAAATATAGTTTCATATTCAATGCTAAGTTTGACATAAAAAGTGTAGTTTTACATTCTTTCATAGCAATGGAAAGCATACTTTTGTTTTAAAATATTAGAGAACTTGTCGTTAGAAAATTTTAATACAAAAAATATAACCAATCTGAAATATAGTTGTATTTAAAGGACTTCTAAAATATTGTTTCTAACAGCTTTTTACGGGAGATTTTTCTATCGCATGCAGGCTAATCTATTTAAATTTTTTTCCAAAATCAGCGTCACCCTCAAAAAGCGGTCTTTTGAAAAGTAGGAGTAAATAATAATGAATTAAATTTGCTGCTCCTGATTCTCGTTTGAATAACATACCTTGAACCAGAAAAAAGAAGATGGTTCCTATCTGTTACAATGTATTAGATACAGATATAAAATACTATTCATACTATTTATTTTAAATGTTTCAGTACAAACCATAACATCTAAGATTGAGTCTAAATACCCAAATATATTAAACACTTTTATCATTTTTAAACAAAAAAATACTTATATATCATGAAATTAAAACTTGCAATTTAAAATTTAGTTAAAATTGCCCTTATTACCTATACATGATTGATAATTACTGCAAAATTTCACTGAAAAATGTTGAAAACTTCTGAAGCTGTCAGATTTTCTTTACAGAAAAACCAGATAAAAAAAATTTAAAAAATTAAAATGAAACAAATCTGAGCATGATATTTATTTAAACGAAAGAGATACTCGAATATTTCTAATTTCACTTCCAGTATTCATAGGAATGAAACAAAAAAAAATCGAAATATCTTGAACGCAATTACGTTTTCAATATGATATCTACAAATCTACTCATGACCTAATCCACATATACTATTTTTAGAGGAATGAATAAATAAATAAAAGCATTAATTTTCAAAAAGTTTGTAGTTATTCTGTTCCGCCCTTACGCTATCACACCTGCCAAGTTCAGAATCATAATATTCAATTCTGTATTAAATCTACATTAGTGCTGACAGCTTTTCTTTCTATCTTAAATGCAAAAAATGGGCTTATCTCTCTATAGATAGAAAACCGTGTTTGGATAACATTTTCTGTTCATCCATGACAATTTTTCCCCAAATCTATGGCTATGCGTAAAAATTTCTCAAGCCCTTACTGTATTTTTCTGTGATGTAGTGAAAATCTTTAATTTCATGACATATTTCTCATCTTTCCCTATTACTATTGTTTTAAAAGAAGTCAAGATTTTGACTTTTCATTGAAAAAATAACTGAACTCAAAAATAAGCTGGCAGTTTATAAAATCCTTAGTTTTATCTTTAATAAATACAGACAAGTAAATAAAAATTCTATGAAAAGTCTACTGAAGCTAGAGAAAATCTGTAGCAGTCGCCAGTTGTGTGTTAGAATTCTGTGCGAAAGTCTAATGAAACTAGAGAAAATCTGTAGCAAATACCAGCTGCGTGCTTTGAATATTTTTTTTTCAATGAATACTTGCATCATTTACCAATGAAAGAAAGACGCACTCTGACGCATACTGTGTATATACTAACAACGTGTTGCATGAATAGGGCGTTTACGAGTTTATTAACAAAGAAAGCGGCATTCTTTTAATTTCTGAACACATCCGCATTGCCAGAACCAACGCCACTCCAATATTTATTTATTTCATAGAATCCTTCAAATCTTGAAATCGCAAGGTTTTCCACCCGATGCATCTGCACCACTTGCGTTAGAAACGTCCTTTTCCCTCCACTACTTTCACCTGGAGTTACTCCTCCTCGTTTCTTCCTCTCGTTTATGACGTCATAAGGGTCTATTTCATTCCTTCATGGTCCCATCTATTATCACGTTCTCCTTTGCCTCTCCATTCTATTCTGCTTTTCCTCCTTGCTTTCTTCCTTTTTTCCACTTACCTTGTATGGACTCTTCTTCATGAATCGTTCAATCATTCTTCTTAAATTCAGTTCGCGCTTCCATACCCTGCAATCCCCTTTCATTCTTTGTTTTTTTTTTCTTTTCTTTTGGGATTTTTTTTTATCATCCTTTTTTTATATACCTAAGTTTTATTCTTCATTATGTTTTTGTAAGTTTTAAGATCAAATACGGGGATTTCTCATAAGATGATTCTGTTCATAGTTCCGCTGCTTTCCCTTGATAATTTTGATGCAAATGGAAAAGGTTTTTCAACAACCTGTTTTTGCATTTTTTTTTCTATGGATAAGAAAAAACAAACACTTGTATGGTTGGGTTTACCCCTTAAGTCTCTTTCTATAAAACAAATTTCGTTTCTATCCGCAAACGTAAAAGAAACCGAAAAAAAAGTAACATCTTTTTTTAACTTACATTTTTTTTAAATCGTAAGTTAGTTTTTTTCCTTCTTTTTTATATTTACAGATTTCTATAATTGGAATTTACTGTCTCTTTTATATGTATAGCTAAGAAATTATTGGTATAAATGTGGTTGTATTTACATAACAATTTCTTAAAGTTTTTTTTTATAAATTTACAGTCTGGTGGTTTCAGAATGTTCATGAAAGACTTTTTGTTGGTTTCTTAAAAAAAAAAATTAACCAGAAAAGTATTTGACTCTGATAAATTTTAATATTTAATACCAAATAAAACAAACAGTGCTGATGCATGACATATTTTAATTAGTTAAAAGACATTTCTGGTTTATTCTTCTTCATACGTTAGAAGAAATAGATAAAAGACTATATTTCTAGCAGCCTCATTATTTTTGCACTGACGAGGAACGTGACAGAAGTCAATAATTGTATTAATTACTTTTATCTTTTCATGTTCTTAGATTTAATCCTAAATTTTTAATATGAATAATAACTATATTATGATCTGGAAAAATGCGTTATTAATTATTATTATGTTTTTAATTAACTTTCAGTATGAGCTCGTGTGCAGAAAATCATAAACAGAAACATAATTATTTATTTAAGCGCATAATTATAATCGATAGTATACGATTTTTAAAAGCATAGTCGTTTCAAAATTAAACATTTATTATCATAAGCAAGCAAATAAAAGTAAGTGAAAAAAAGCAAATAATAAATAATAGTATTTATTTTTATTCTTTAAGTCAAAGATTTATCTTAAATGCCATAAAAATTTTTTTTTATCAAAATAGCATTCTTCTGTGTTTCCATTTACACAATTTGTCGAAGAAATATCAAGCCTTAACTTTTAACATTATTCATGAAAAATGAAATTTAGAAATTATATCAACTAAAAACTGTTTGTATAATTTCACTACATAATATCAAGAACTTACTTTAAGATCATACAAATGAAAAAATAATAGACAAACTTTATCACGCAATGACAAAAATATTATAGATATTATTTGAATTAATTCTTTATTTAAACTCGAATAAAAATACTACCATCTCAAAATCAGAAAGGTTTTAATCATCTTTTCATTCATCCATATTTCACTTCAAAATCATGTGAAGCATCATCTCATAATAATAATAAATGCTATAGAATATCTGGTATTGCTAAATAAAAGCAATTTTAATTTAGCGAATGAAAAATCATTTTATCGCTTATTTTATTTATTTTGAAAGAGTGACCTGTGAGTCTCCTTTAAAAGATCATAAAAGACAAAATCGCCTGCAATAAAACATTACCACAATTTACTAATGCAGTAACACAGCCCTTTCAAATACTCAGTCGGCAAATTTCGTTTGCATTTCTCAAACAAACAAGGCCCATAACTATTTCTAAAACCCAAGGGAAAATTTTAAATAAAGCAGATTCAGCCCGAAAGAAATAAAATTGATTCCCTGCGTTAATCCAGCGCTAGACCTCGTGCATTAAACTGAATGACTCTATTTTCGCAATAAACTACATGTAGAGCCTTATTTGCTAAAAGGATCCTCCTCATTTCGACTCAATTCAGAGTTTATTCGCAAAACTTCCATTATCCCGACCGACTTAGTGAACAAACAGAACAGTTCCATCGCTGGCATATCCTCTTCCACCTCAGCACAAAAGCTTTTGTGTATCTGCTTCCAAAGCGAAACTCTCGCTTCAAATCGTTGCTAACAAAGAAAGACTTAAAACCAGGCTCAATGAAGTACCGCTGTCGATGGGTAGAGGGCGCTTCATGCCAACAGAGTAGAAAAATCGACGCCATTTTACAATGGAAATGGAATTTTAAGTAAAGGTGCCATCAGAATTAGAATTTAATTTGCGAAGTACGCTCCAGAATTGAAAGCCATTCCGTCCCTAACTTTATTTGACTTGTAACCTCGTTTCTTGAGGCTAAATTGCTTCTAAATTGGTTGAAAGGACTGAAGGACATATATTTTGGTAATTATATAACATAAATTTCTGAATTGCTATTTCTGAAGAACCCTTCTGCCATTCTCTTCAGTAATTTTAGATCATTATATGATAATCACTTTTGTTATATTACTAGTAAGATCAAAGTTCACAATTAGATTAAAAAGTTATAGCAATAATTATACATTCATCTATAAAGTTTGAAATTATATCTCTTAAAAATTACAAATCTTACATCTTTCTAACTATCCTATTTATTTAATGCTTTTGGTTTGTAACAATTTTCATGTTGTGAATAACGTTACTACTAATTTTGCGTTCAGTTTTATGTGGAAGTAAGACCATAAATCTGTAATGTTTCTGATATGGTTTCTTTCGCTAAATAAGTTTAAAACTTCTGAACTCTTCATCGTGAAATTTCAAATTCAAATACCATTCAAAAATCAAATACACCATATCTAAAAAATTATTCAGTTATAATACTTAGCATCTAATTGCATCTCTGAAACGAATTGCTAAAAATGAATGCATAAAATGAATCATTAGTAGTAAAAAAAATCTAAATTCTTAACTATTTCTTGTTTCACTCCACCAAATTAATTTTTAAAAGCCCGATATATCATTTTCGACAACTTATTTATGAACAAATTTAATTTATGTGATAAATATAACTGCCTGAAAACTATTCGATTTTAGAAGTGTTGCTTTACAAAAATGTTTTGGAGAAAACCTGCCAAGTCTTGCACTTCACATTTTCGAAAAATTAGCTCAAACAGGAGAGAATTAAAATTTTCCTGATAAACAGGTGCAATCTGACAGGTAAATTCCCGAAAATTCTGCTTCGAAATGTAGAAAATTTTTCCCGTGGTTGAAATTCATGGACAACTTTCAGTCTTTGTTCTACACCTAATGTTTTATCCATGATCGTGTACGATAATTCATTAAAGCAAGCATCAAGCTCTATTTACTCTTAACTCTTTCTTTCATTCGCACAGTATATGCAATTTTTTCTCTATTATGCATACATACACGCTCACTGAGGCGAGGCAAGAGCAATTCTTCAACCAGCTTCTGAATTCACCACTTAGTAAACACACCTTCGGTAATAAATCCTTTTTCCTTTTCAACTCTGTCGTTGAAAGATTTCGGGTGATCCATTATACGAGTATAAATTTTCTCAACCCCTTTCGACGATCTAGACTTAATAATGCCCACCTCTATTCCCAAGAGTAATTAATGTGAGAAGTTCTTTCACGTATAAAGGTAGTTTTATTTATTTATTGCTCGGCCTCCTTCTTTTTTTTCCTATCCCCTCCCTGCTAAACTGTGATTGGATATGAATGAGGATGGAGTATGGTGCAAGATATAAATGGAAAGGGTAGCCTATGAAAATAAAGATTCCTTTGTTCATGTTGAAATGGTGTTGTGATAAATGTTAAAATGATGTGTTTTTCAGAATTCTTCGGAAGCATTTGAAGCTAAGATTATTTATAATTTCTTTGTTGTTTTGGACAGCAGATATATTAATTCTGTAATTCGTCTACTTAAAGACATTTAGATTTTTATTTATAAATTAGTTAATTAAGACATGAAATATTCCTAATTTTTATATTATGGCAAAATTAGTTTTCTTTTAGCAACAAATTTGTTACAATTGTATTGCATCATTCAAGTACAGATTAATGACTTAGAATTCCAGTGATATATCAAGTGTTATATGAGTACGTATGATATGAAACTATATCAATATTTTTTTTTTAATTTTGAACAAAATATTTTTTATAAAAATCCGTTTTATCTTGCAAAACATCATTGACACCATAAATATTGAAATATTAATATCATTAATATATATGTCATAGTGGCAAATTAGTGCATTGTCGTAGTAAAGTAAAGGACTATTATGTATTTCTCATTCATTTATGTCTTCCATCTAATATATGGACACCGATTTTTTGTTAGAGCATATAAATACCTGAGACATTTGTATATGTCTCATTTAATATGAGAAATGTATCAAGGTATTTCTTAATTTTCCAAGGTTATTTATTATTCTGCAGTATGGCAAATTTGTAGGCATCACATATATAATTGTTTTGCAAATGCATATAAACACATGAGGGAAATCTAGAAAAAATAATTAGCCTTAAAACAGAACTAAAGGTGAATTTAATGAAATAGAAAAAATTCAGAAATTGAATTCAATGATTCCTTATTGGAATGCTCATCAATAACATCCTGACTTATATTTAATTTTAGTAAAAAAAAAGATAGACAAAAAAAGAAAAGAAAGTTAATCACATCTTGCAGCTGACTTAAATAATGTGTTCAATTTTAGGCACTGATCTATTTCCAAGAACCAGCATGTAAGTAATTTGTACACATTCAGAACTGATATATTATAACACGGAATCAATCGTAGATGAAATACGAGTCTGGTTTTGCGAGGGGTAAAATACCCGAGAGGAATATGGATAACATTGAAAGGAATATAGATAACATTTTAATCTTAAAAAATAAACGGAGATTTAGAGTAAAATACAATTTATGATGGAACTAAAGAATCTGCCACATTTTTTTTCCCCTTTACTTGACATTTATGTACGATTCCATGTTCCTAAAAATAACAAGGAAACTGAATATCGTAACGCCATCTTCCGTCTGAATTTAATACTAATCCTTTTTAATAAAACTTCATACGAGGACAAATACTTTTCGTGCGGCAATTTTTGCAATACCGTTTAGTTGAACTCGTGTCAGTTCATGATTTATTTGAAATCAGTCAAAATATTCTCTATTTTTTATGATCCTGAGCAAAATGTAACCCATCTATAGAATTTTGAACAAAATTCGTCAGGGATCTTTCCAGAATGTACCGAACAAAATTCGTTTTTGCATACTGCACATTTGATAAATAATTAACTAAATTTAAAAATATTTCAAGATTTTTAAATTAATAAAATCTCAAGCTTAAGTTGATTAATCAAATAATTTTATAACTATCTTATTATATATTTGAAAATTTGTTTTATTTCCAAAACATCATAAATAAATTAGATAAATCTTAATAAAAAAGCTTTCAAGCTTTTTCTTGTGCCATTTTTTATTCCTTTGGATGGTTGACCTTTGGTGGATGATTTTGGTGTCGTTATATTCGTTATAACCACAACCCTTCCGTAAAAACCAAAACTTTGCGTTTGATACATTGAGTGAACTGTCTGGCCAGGTCAAAGTTTCTAAGTCAAGTCTACGGACGCAGTACTTAATACTCGAAGCACATCGTCAACTAAACAGTAGCATGTCTTTGGGGTCATTTACGGTTTAATAGCGCCTTTTTGGTTCAGGTCGAAAGAATTTTACTGTTCAAGGACAAGCTTACCGTCATCTTGGATTACTTCATCCTAGTCTTGATGAAAAATACCATTTTACTCAAATCAGTGTCCAGGACAATGAAAAAGCAGTAAATGAAATGGCCTTTAGGGTAATGTTCAACAAATTTTTCCCCTTCGATTGGCACTTGTTAGTATTATCACAAAATCTCAGGAAAATAAATTTCAGCAATATTAGAATACATCTTGAGCGTTTGTTCATGGAAGGCACTATATAGCATTTTCGAGAGTCACTAAGAAACAGAAGTTAAAATATACCGCGATTTACTTCAAGGGGCACACTCAGATGGAAGTAGGAATAAAAAAAGGGAAGTTTATTCTGAGGTCTTTGACAATTAAAATAATTAATTATTAAAATATTTTCATCGTTTTTCCAAACTTTTATGTTTTTATAAATAACCTTGGATAAATATATTAATAAGAAGAATGTTATGCTTAATAGTATAAATAGTGTTTTATGAAATTTTAGACTTAAAATGGAAATTTGTATTAATTTCAAAGCTATTGAAACATATGTCAAAATAAACTTTTATTTACTAGGCAAAAAATTTTGTTGGAAAATAAGAAAAAAATAGAAAAACTTTAAAATGCTTAATTTCAAATTTTATATCATCAGATAAAACCCATATAAAAAACCGAAATTTGCCAGAAAACTTTCCACTTTCTTATAGGCGTAATCGGTCATTTGTCAATCATTATATCCTTGAATCTAATCCTTAATCTGATAAAGGATTATTTCTAAAACTCCGATTTCTGTCTAGTACATTCTAATAGACTAAACAATTGATAATTAGAAATAGACAATAGATTACTATCATATATAATATATAACAATGAATTTATTTTATCAAAACATAATTAATGACTCTAAATTTTTCTTAAAATAAAATCCTAAGCTCAACAAACTAAGACAATAAGATTAGACAAGTTCATAAACTCCAGATACCAATCACAAGATATCTATGATCAGGTTCTTTTTCTTTTCTTTTTTTTGCATCAAGATTGATTCATCAACCCCAAATTTCCTCATCCTTTTCCCTTCTCATAAATTATAAATTAGAACTTTTACTTCTTATTTCTGATGATGAGGTACGAGATATCAAATGGTGAACAAAACTTCAGAAAAGATATATTCTTTACTTTTTTTGCTAAAAAATATACTTTCTGTGGAATATGTTTTATTATCTTCTATAAGAATCTCTCACAGCAATCAGAGAATTAAGAAATGAAGTAGAAGACTATACTACAAACATCAATAAAATTAGATTGATTGATTGATTGACACGCTTACTGGCCCAGCCTACCCGAAAGGGGGCTTAGGGGGAAATAGATGACCCCACAGCAAGACAAGGCCTTGGACTCTAAAGCCCCTAAGGGTAAGAACACCCAAAGACCAAATACAGGACTCGCACAACCTCAACCAATCCATTACCTTCCTTAAAAATAAATCAATAAAATTAGAATCGAGAAGATTATGAATCAAATAAAAAATATCGTGGTTAAACATCATGATTCTGGCCAAAGCATATGATCAAAATTAGTGGAACGCTGAATGGCCTAGATCGTTAAGATTTTGCCGCAATTTTCTTGCAAAGTTGCGAGTAATCATGATCTGAAGAAGGGCTTATGGGTTCTTTTGATTCTCTACCAGAATTATCCATAACAGGCACGAACGTAGGAAGAACTCAGAGTGGCTCATAGGCAATTTTCAGAATTTTTCCGATATAACTAGTAATTAAACTAGTATTTTAATTATATTATGAAGAGATTAGACATGACTTAAATAGTAACAGACTTATTAATAATCATATAGAGAAATATTATGGATTATTTAATGAACAAAACTCCAGACTAGCAGCAGATGGCAAGTTTCCTTTTTTGTGTGTACTGGCTGATTTTAATACCCCGTTTTTAAATACGTTAACATTTCTTCAGTGTTTTACCCAGTATGGTCTAAATAGATGAAGTTAAGATCAATTTGAAGTAAGTGAAATTTTATCGGCGAAATGTTGCTATGTGTTAATCGAATTTATAAGGACTTTAATTTTCTTGGCCATATATGGATGACATTTTGATTTGGAAATGATGAATTTCTAAAATAAATACATTCAGACTTTATATGCATACTTTTAGCGATAACTGAATAATTATAAGCAATAGCCGAAATTTGACGGAAGAGCTTAAAACTAATGCTGTTACACATAATTTTGAATTAATCAATGATTCAGTAAATTAACATTAACAAGAAACGATGAAATCATATTAACAAAAGGCTTGACAAGATAACACAAAAAAACAACGATTTGCGAAGTACAGTGATCTATGAAGATATTCCAATTCGTTCATACGCAAGACAGAATTTTATCAAAATTACCTAGAAACGAATCCATTAATTCTAAATCAATTGAAAGCCTTTTATATAACTCTGCATAAGTGAGTTTTGCGAATCTCAGTAGCAGTTAGTTTGTGCAGTATTTTAATTTAATTGCGCTGCATATTTGACTAGACATGTTGTAATTTCCGAAAATTGTAACACTGCAAAAGTTCTGTTTGCTCTGATAAAATTAAAATATATTAAGTCTGCTCACGAAGAATCAATGATTTCTGTGCCTTTGTAATCACAAATAATTTAATTTCAACACTCCTTTTTAAAATGGATGATTATTGAAAGCTTTTTTCTCTCTCTCTCTTTATTCTTATAAGTCTGGTGACATATTATTTATACCACAAAAATAAACACCTTGTGCTTCAATCGTCTGTTTTAACCAAATGTATTGCACTATAAAGAATTAAAACATGTTTTACCGCTATTCAAACAGAGTAAAAAGAAGAACAGAGACAGACAAGCACTATTTTTTGGGGAATGTCTGAACCTCCAGAGCACAAACTCAAAACCTTGACTCAACTCCTTCCCTACCAATAAGAAATTCAGAAGAAACGAGAAATTGATATTTTCTTTCGCTCCGGATTCGTACTTTTTCCTCTCATTCCGTCCCTCTCACGATATGTAAGCGAATCAAGTGCTGTAATTATCCCTAAACGAGCAACCAAAATTACTTCTGGGATTTGCAGAACACTCCCTGGCGTGGAGAAAAAAAATTAGATTAGAATTAAGAAAAGCGCGAAGGAGGAGAGTCGGAATGAAAAATGTTTCGTCCCATTCAAAGGCAAAAATGGGCTCTTTTCATCGCTTTTATAGCTTTTTATGCTCTTTCACCTTTATGACCGTGCAGTGGAATAAAAAATGCTATCGCGGACTCGCGTTTCCGCATTCGTCTTTATTTCCTCGCCTCATTTTTATCTCTCTTCGGTAAACTACATTTTCCGTCTTCCTCCTGAAAAGGCAACATTTTTATTCCAAAGGAGAAAAACACGTTTTAAATCTTCTCTTGAATGAGAATAGTTCATTCGCACCTTCCTTTATGACAAAATGTCCCGCACATAATATCGCCTGTCACGCCTCACTGAAGGGATATAATATACTGCTCGGTTCAGTTTTTTTTTTCCGTTTTGAAAAGTATGAAAAAAATTATGTAATTTTTCTAGGGAGCATGTCTTCTGAAAACTACTGTTCCATCGGTAAGGAACTGAACAGGAATAATTGATGTTGGCACGCGAAATGAACTTCTGTTGGATGTCATTCCGAAGGAAGAGAGCTAGGGAGTATATTTGCTTTCAAGAATCAGAAAAAAGAATCGGTTCAAATAAAGAACGGTTATAGTTGTCAATCACTGCAGAATTTGCCTTCTATTATCAACTCTCAGCTGAAATCTAAAATAAAATACGCTTCGAAATTGTAAGGGTTTTGTCACAAAAGAATAGGAAACGTTATCAGGAGCTGGGGAAGAATGAGCCAAAGCGAAATAACGTTTGAAAAATTTTATTGATAGAACTGAGTAAAATAGGTCTACATTCTTCTAAGGATATATATCAGTCTAAACGACTTCAAATTCGCAATCATGGATTTTTGTAAAATATAAAAAATATATTGTTCTTTCTCTTTTTCTCTCTCTCACTTCTGGTTTTTTAAATCTGCATCTTTATATGACATTATTAATTCAATTCCTAAATTTAATCAATGCTGCTAAAATTGATGGTAAGTTTAGCGTAAAATAATGTGAAAAAAATATACAATAAAGCACCGTTTATATGTTTCTCATTTATACGTCGTTTCATCACAGTTCCGATTCATTCGTATTCATTGTAATGATAAAGTGCTTCTTCGTTCATGCGACGTAAAGCTTCGATTGTACATCATTCCCCCTCCCTAAGATTGAAAAATTTTCTTCTTTATAGTTTGTGAACTCTGATATTGATATCATGACTTCGAAATCATTCACAATTGATGAATTAATAGAGGTAAAATTGTCTGGTACTAATTTAAACGATGAGGAAAAAGGAAATGAAGAAGATATTTCACTGTCCTTTAAGGTTGCAACACACTCCATTGAAAATCTTCGAATTTATATCTTTTGTCAAAAGACCAGTGAAAAAACATTCAGTGAACTTAATTCAATTCATAGTGTTGATCTTAATACTCTCAGACGATTAGCAATTCAGACGACGGTTAAAGATTTTTCAACTAAACTCTACCTGCATACACATAAATCGTATAAGATATGTATAATTAGTACTCAAGATATGCAATAAAGATATGATTTTTCTCACTTTTATTATAAATGTTTAATTTTATAATTTAATTATTGTTTGCAGTACTGTGCAACAATATACTAATACTATCCGAATAGACTTACAAATTATTTATTTTAAATGAATTTGCATTATTAGCATTAAATTTGTAATAATCCAAGTTGTTTATTAAAATTTCGATTATACGTCTTTTCATTTATACCTCTTTTTACTTCAGTCCCTTGAAAGACTTATAAATTGTGCTTTACTGTAATTAGAGGATGTTACAAGATTTCCATGTTCATATACATGACAATTTTACTATGTCGCATTATTAACCACATTAAAACCTCAGAGTATTGTATATAAAATTCAGAAAATAATTTAAAATAAATTTAAATATTTTTGCAATCTTAACTGTACAAATTTCCCAAAGAATGTAGTAAATACTTGACTTGATATGAATTTTAAAGAAAAATATTCTTCTCCTCACACCAGAATTCAGTATAGTGTTAAAAGATTCTCTTTGAAGTTTCTTCATTAATATCTTAGAGTTTCAATGTGGTCGTTTGTATCATTAACATTCAAACAGCATATTACTACTCGTATTGTAAAAAGAAGAGAAAAGATCACATTTATTGAAGTTAAATATTATACTAAGAATTCATCAGTATTTTAACAATTATTTAAATTTCTGAACTCAAAATTATTCATCCCTAACTTTACTTGATAGTTTTTATACTAAATCATTTTTGCTGGTACTGTTGTCCGTGGCTCCTAGTTTTGAAAACGATTTTCTACTTGGAAAAAATGCTACTGAAACCCTTACTTGAATATGCGTCACACTGTGATATTCTAGCAAAAGGACTGTTAACATGAAACACTAATAAGTTTGATACTACAGTGCTTTGAAAGAAATTTAAGAATATTTTCAATTATTTTTTTAAAATTTAGTTACATCTTAGTTTTTAAATTTTTTAACATACAAGTTTCCGTGGTATTCAACAGCTTTTTTTATTTGTCGGAAAATTGATCAGATAAACATTATTTTAGAGCACTTTAAAATTCTGAAACCTTCTTTAATTGATATTTATTTAATTTATTCTATATTTTTCCTTGTCCTTAAAAAGCATTTCAAAAACCTAATTTCAAAATTTTATTGAGTTAATTACACATAAAAATATTTTGAAATATGAACAAGAAATGCTTTAAAAATAGAATCATCAAATAGATTATAACAAAACCAATTTAAATTCTTTAAAATCTAACATAAGTCTTTGATGAAGTCTTCGTGCACTTCTAAGATGGAACGACCATGTGTCATCAGCCATCACCATTATCATACTTTTTATTTTCTTACTGCTAGCGAAATTATAATAAGTTATTTCTTAAACTTTTGCACATTTGATTTTGAAGCATGGTTACCACTGATATTACTTCCTAAATTAGTTAATGCATTATAAACATTTTTCAAACATACCAATCTTAACAAAAATTCTTCTCTCATTTTTTATTTAACAAAACTATTTTTAAAAAGATGCGCATTATTAAGAGTAATAGTTATTCACTTCAAATAATGAATACAAACGAATGCATTTCGCTCCAAAACATAAACGTTGTAACTTAAAGTAGTACACTGATAAAAGGAATAAACTGCCTTGGAAGCAATTCATTATTCAGAATTTTCTTTCCAAACGAATGCTATTTCTTCGTCATTGTTTTATACTCAAGCATCTTTCCCTCAAGGAATAAAAAGTAATTTAGCCAGCTCATTCTCTGAGAAAAAAACGTCCAATTAAATCAACGTCTTTTCCGACGAAAGCAGAGAGTAAAAAGGAAAAGTTATAAATAAAAATATTCTTATCTTTCGATGGCATTAAAACTACGTTTCGTCGTTAAAATGCTCGGAATCCTATGGGATTATAATGTTAAATTGAAGGTTCAATCAAAACGTTTGAGAGAAGATGTACAAAAAAGTCTTATTTTCCGAAATTTGGGAGTAGTATGATATTAGTCAATAACAGCTGAAATAATAAGATGCGGAATTCTTTTCCATTAATTAAAGTTTCATTGGAAGATATATATAATAGCAATGAAAAAGACATCAACAGATAATAATAGATAATTGCGAATGAAATTCTCAATCATATTTCCCTTAAACAATCAATGAATTTCAAACAAGAAATGAATAAAAGAGAATAAGTTTTATTTTTCATCATTGTATACGTATTCAAATAGTAGCAGTTTTTCGAGTATTTAAATATGCATGCACTAAAAGGTACCAGCTTAAAATATCGTACTTTACCATTTAGGAGAAATCTTAATTGTTTGTAGAACAATTTTTTGTTGAACAGTTTCATATGTACAGAATTAATGACTTGAATCACATCAGACCATAAATCCCGCATCAGCCAAAATTCCACATTCGGACCATGTGGTTTCTTTCCTATTAAAGTGTCTGAATAATAAAACTTTCATCCTTTTCTTTGCTATCTACACGAAGAAGATGAAACAGCATGTCTCAATCAGTGTAATAATGTTAATCAAAGAGCTAGCGGAAATTCGAGATGGTTTATTACTGTGTGGTATGTGTAATGAAAACTTAAATAAGTCATCTTCTTTCCTATTAAGTCAGTTATAAATGCAAGCAATTAATATACCATTTTTAAATTATGTTAAAATTGTAAGGACCATTACATAGCAAATTGAATTGCTTACATGCATTAAAACGACTTCGGTCAGTTTTGTTATTTGCATATTTACGGATTGACCCACGATTTTTTTTTTTTTTTTGAAATTCTAATTTTTTCAATTAATATGAGTTTAAAAAGATCAATTCATTAAACGTATTTAGTTTCCTCGCCTTCTTTTGACTATTTTTATTCATCTTCTATTCCTTGAAAATATTTTCCTTAGAGTAAAAGATTAACTTTCTTTATTACATATTCATAATTTTTCTCCATGTTTATTTAAAAATTTTCTTGAAAATATCAACATACATATTTTATTTTATAAATTTTTTTAAAACTTAAATATAACCGTGAGTCAATTATTTAATGATGAATATAATTAAACTTGATAGCACTTCTAAGACTGGATTGCAATTTACTCTTTAAGCAATGTTTAAAAATGTGAACTAATATATTGTTTCTTTCTATTGCAGGTTATGCTGGGTATTTAAAAAAACCGTCAGTTCACTCATTTTTTGGAAAAGAAATATCTAGCATTGCGGATTGTTACTTGAATGCTAGCTATTAGAGCGTGATCCAATTTTAAAGAAATTTTAGATTACTAGAGATTTCAAGAATTTTTCTTTCATCTATTTTAAGTTGGCACTGAACGGTTTTCTTTACCCTTTTCTCGGCGGAAAGAAGAAAGAAAACGCAAGAACATACAAAACTGTAAATAAAATCCAGCGTCTAAATGGATTTTATGATTCGTAGATATTACGTTAGGTTTTGCTTGATATCCACACCATGCAGTAGCCATTCTTAGATCTATCCTTTAAACAACGTTTGCCGCTTTTACGAAAGATAAGTATTTAATGAAGAAGAAAAAAAATATTATCTTTGTTTCCATGCCATAGTGAGACCACACGTAGATACACTCAGCACTGTAGAATTAGTGAAGATTACTCAGCAAATGTAAAGAACAAAACAAAGAAACTATTCAACGTTCTTTGTGGTATACATAAAGTAAAGTAGAAAAACTGCGTTTTGTTTCGGGTGAAAGAAGATATAAACTAGACTATAAAACTTCCCAGTTGAAAAAAAAAGAGAACGTAGATTTAGAGAATATCTGATATAATTGTTAAATGATGATCACTCATTGATTGCCACATACAAACTATATGAGATAAAGTGGCATAAGATTTTTTTAATATTAATACTTTTTTTTCTTTATCACAACAGAAGGTAGTAGAAATTTGGAAAGATGATACTGATGAATATGTTTAAAAAAAATTCTTACAACCGTCATATCAGCACAAGAGACTATACTAACATCGGCACTGTTGTGTTCTTCCAACTTTCCTAGCCAAAGCGAGGACTTGAATAGCTCCTATTACTTTCAGGTGACGTCACGCCAAATTCTGATGACGTCATAAGCCAAAGAACCTATCCAGCTCTGGATGAAGATATATTTATGTGTGTGCGAGCACTGTTAATCCACTTTTGGCTCACAACATCAAATAAACAGTTGCGAGTCCGATAAACTGCAGAGAAATTCTAGACTATGTCCAAAGTTAGCACACATATATGCATATATGTTTCACTACAACCAAAGACTTTACATGAAAACTAAAGATAAGAATTATTGGTTTTCCTTACGATGTATAGATTACAGTATCAAACCCACTGTTTGGAACATTTCTATTATCATTCACCTTTGAAACGTATTTTATCTCCCTCTGCACTGTAACATTTTATTTTAGACATTTTCATTACATATAACTTCCTCTTGCTTAATACTTGAACTTACAATTTCTTTTCTTTACAAGCCTTGGGCAGGAGTTTCCAGTCACTACTAAGAATACTAATACGAAGCTATGTAATAATCTTGCCGGGTACTTTAATCTGTTCAAACTGAATAGCTGAACCAAAAAAATAATACTCAATTATCTTAATAGTTAGTAAAAGCATACTAACATATTTAAAAGAATAAATGAGCACAATACCAATTCTCCCGAAAAGGTCCTGCATGCTTTACACATTCGTAGGGCAAACTGGAAACTCTTGACCATGTGTACCAGAAATGGTACAGGCCGTACATGATGAAGCCAAGTACCGGTACGTTTTCCTCCGGTGCTCTCTGACAAACAGGTTGTGACACCTGTAAGAACGTATTTTCCAATAAGTTTGATGAAAGAGTGTTTAGATAATATACTTCCTGTATCTTTCTACACGCTAGAGTACAGATATTGTTAGATATATAAAGTGGACTTTCATCATTGTTATGTTTGAGACCGAACATTCCAAACCAGATAAAGTATTTTGTCTTTCATTTTTATTTCAGTGTATGCTTATTATTTATTTTGAAATGTGATTCATTTTAATACATTATTCTAACGAATAATTTTCCCATGGGTATGATAAGAAAAAATGAATTTCTTTTTACACGCTTTCTAACGAATAGATTATCGATATTAAAGCATTTTACAAAAAAAACCCGTTTACCAATGCTCTTCAGCTGAAAATTTATTTCATTAATTTTACCATTTTTCTCCCTTATATTCATTTAGTCACTTTATAAACTTTTGACATCTTTCTTCTCGAAGAAAATAATTATCTGCGAATTAATTAAAAACTAAAACAAATAACTTAATAATATGAAGTCTGAAAAAGGAACATATTCCTTTAATTTCTGAATATTAATCGTAACTCTAGCAGTTGATATTAACAACAAATTTGAAATGACAGCATGTGTGATGATAAAATTATAGGCGCAATGAGGTCTTCAAAATTATTTTAGACTTTGAAAATACATTAATTTGCGCTCTTAATAGGTAATAAATAAAGCCATGGGAAAATACTTTGTAAGTATGATTTATTATATTCTCTTTTTTTCAAAATGAACTGCGAGTTTTCTTATCCATCATAAAGACTTTAGTGTGTCTTTGAGCACATATTTCAGTGATATTTTAATTTTTTTATTGAAATTATTTGCCCCTTTTGAATGTTAATGCTCCAATTATGTATATTCGTATTTTGTTTCTGACAGGATAATAATATATTTATTTATATTTTTAATATGTTTGTACTGAAATAATGGATGTTATGTACATATATAAATGATTATTGACAGTAGTACCGGTACCTAGTGCCAAAGTATTAATTTTTAACTGTGAAAAGTTCATCTATATTTTGATGATTGTATACATTAGAAAAGCTTTTATTTTATCCTTTTACAATATTTATTTCAATTTTTATTCCTTATTATTGCTTTTTATACGCCTGTTATGAATTTTTATTGATTTGTTACGTATTGAAACAGTTTTGTTGACTGTATGCGAGCTGGTTAGTCAATAGTCATTAATGTGTTATGAGTTCTAATTTCAGTTCGTTTCAAGTTTGACATTCAGAAATGCAGAGCTTTTTTTCAGCTTAACACTAGTCAATTGAACTGAATGGGATACTAGCAAACCCCGACATTGAATTTGAAAAAGTTATTGATAAAGAGGTATCATTTAGGGAAGATCTGATACAAAGCATGCAGAAACAGTCAAAACAGACATTTGAACAACCGGAAAAGAAAAAGGTGCGAGTTTCATACAAAAAATTATAATAATTAAACAGTATGCTTTAATATTTTTAGGTTAACATTAAGTAAGCCACGTTGATTACTAAATGCACACAATAAAACTTTTCTTTCCTCTTCGCACAAAAATTGGGTTTCATTGAAACTAGTCAATTCTTTGAATGCTTTGATGTAATAGAATAAATTTCTGACTAGGAAAGGGTTCGAAACCCATAATTTTAAATATATTAAGAGATATTACATAAAAATTTACTTTTATTATATATGTCATATGAAAATTAAGATTCAAAATAAATGGAATATGATAAATCACTGTTTTATTTTTGATTTGCTAATAAATCGAATCTTCAGAAGAAAATTAATTACGTATCGAAGTTAAAATTTTTTGTTCAAACTAACCAGTCTTATTGAATTTTAAATTGTGTAAGTAAAACTTTTAATTATTGAATCTAACAAGGAATGATTGAATTCATATAATCAACATACCAGTTTTAATGAGTAAGTACTGATGAATTTTTGAGAAAATTTTCATCGAACTTTGAAAAGACACATTTAATTTAGTAACAAACATTTCAGAAGATTAGGGTGAGAAGCTTCAAATCTCTTTCTAGTTTCTTATTAACACAAAACAGATTGCTGTTTCTTCAAGTTTGTATCACATTCATTAAAACGCACCTATTATTGAGAGGCTACGAGTGACTGGAAGCTCAACGACAATCTACTTGCTGAGCGTTTGGTAATAAAGTTAAGGTTTTGAGAAACCCCTGCATTTGTTTTATCCACAAAACTCATGTGAGAAACCCACCTTTAAAACCGAAAATGGAAATTTATTTTATTGCTAAGGTGACAACTCCCACCCAAAAGGGGTGTTGTATTAGCAACTACATGACTTTTACATAGCTTGTCCAATTATTTCAGTAACTTGGTTTACTGAGGCTACAAACATAAGTCGCTTTAAGTGGGGAACAATCAAAATATAACTTTAGATGACCAAATACTCTTATTCTTACAGCGTCGTTTGGAAACAGTCGTGTCTATCGCTTAGGCGTCACCTTTACCAGTGATTACTTCTATTAGGAGATTTTAAAAAGGCGGGCTTCAAAATCAAATCGGCGGGTTCATAACAATTAAATAAAAAAAATGCTGAAGATTTTTCTAAGAAATAATTTCTTATATTTACATGTAAGGCCACCACATAAATGGGTAAGGCTTTGTTTAAATCGTTAACGATCAAAATTACTGCGATTTCTGGTTCGGTGGTTGCTTTAAAGAAAAGACACCTCTGTCAAAACATAAAAACGAATCAATTGCTTTGTATAAGTTAACATTTCTCCATGTACAGAGTATTGAATCCTTTAGCACAAACCAGAATGAGGACCGATCTACGACCGATACCCAAACATAAGCAAATGGTTTAGGATTCTTAGAATGGAAATCCTTGACATTTTGAACTTCCCCTTTGGCAGGAAAAACTAGTTATAATCATGTACGTGTATTTATAACTCATAGTATAGATAAGATATATACATAATGTAGATTTTTTGAACGCCGTTGGCCTGGTAAAGAAAGTAGAATAGAAGAAAAAAATGTTTCACTATAAAATATAAAAACAAAATATGTTTTCGCATAAAGAACTGGAGAGATACCAAGAGCAAGAGCAAACAGAGAAATATATATTATTTGTTAACGGGGTTTTTTTCGTAATCATTGTCTGAGTTTAAAATTGAGCTTATTCAGATATCTTAAATGTTTTTTTTTTTTCATAAGGAACTTTTCATAATAAATGTTTCCAATGGAAGAAAAATGGCAATGAGGTAAAAAGTTGAATATTTTTGTCTGAATAACTAAACTAATAAACTGAAAAAATTAAATTCGTGAAAATGAATTATACTTAAATGTTGTAGCTTACTTATAAATTAAATCACAAGCATTATAAATAAAAAAAACTGAAAAAGTGCAGAAACATCAGAAAATCGTAGACATTAGTAAATATAAAATAATATAAATGACTAAATACTTCTAGTTTTAACCATTTCGTTGATAACACTAAAAAAATGAACGCATTTAAATAGCTACATAATTATTTTTCATTCATATCAATCCGTATAAATTCGTATGCATTATAATTTGCACAGATAATCTCAAAATTTACTCTTGCATAGCATAATAAAAAATTTCTCAATCATGTTTTCTTATGATAATAATTCAATAGTTTTGCAAATTTATATGTTTCGTGAAAAAAAATTACATGATGCGTCTAAACAAAAGCAAATCATAAAAATAATTCTCCAGATTCATTCGTTAATGCACCATTTAAACGCAATGAGTGTCTTTTTCTTTCCCTTTACATTCTTATCAAGAGAACGCCATCGGAAAAACACATATTAGATCCCAGTTCTAGTCACAGTTAAAGAACACAAAACATAAAACAAGCTTGAATTATCGCCGAGGGAAAAAACGTTAGGTAAGAGGGAAAAAATCCCAAATCCCTAACTGATATTAACCGCTCTAAAAGTTTGCCAGTCGACTAAGGGAAAAATATAATTTTGCGAAAATTTTCTCGAGAACAAAACTTTGCCACCTGAAACAATTCGTCTAAATTAGTACCAGTTTAAGAAGTACACCACACTTTATCCAGCGTGCTTAAGTATCTTTCTCATCGTAAGAGAGAGGTATAAAAAGAAAGATACGGTAAAGGTAAAAAATACTTTTGTCGGGTTTTCAGCTGTAAGGAGTAATTACCAGGAGACAGTTATTATCGTAGTCTTAATGATGCACTTCATAAAAGGTACGGCTTAATTACCGAACACTTGAGTCATAAAAAGAAATGGAGAAGTAAAAAAAATCTTTGAAAGAGAAATTGGAATGAGAACAAATAACTCTTTTCTAAAACTCTCCAAAGCGTTGAAAATGTGGGGAGAAAAAAAAATTTAAATAGAGGTTATATTCTGGAGAATTGCTGGAGAATCTAAAGGTGAAGATAAAAATTATTAGTACGACGTTAGGTGACAACAGGGTTTTGATTAAGATAAATATCGATGATTTTCTTTTCTTTTAAAAGTCTGATCAAGTACATTCTTCGAAGAAAAACTTTTGAGTTAAAACTCCTTAGGGTATAGTAAAAGAAAGCAATTTATGGACAACTTTTGGAACGTTACAAATCTCAGAAAGAGCTTATACGAGCATTTTTATTAAGCTCTTAATGTACGTCATAACAGACCAATAAATTTTTGAATTATTGTTCATTGCATGTTAAAAGAATACTTTTAAAAACTCTTTCAAAATGTATATTGTCATTAATTTGAGAAATTGGTGCTTCAAGTTTTCCGAGTTAGAGTGAAAGTTTTTTTCTTTTCTTTTTTATTAAATAATGAAATGGACTTAATAATTTATTTTGCTAATTACATGCTGTCTTCAAACTTTCACTTCAGAAAAGAATCTTAATATGTTGAAACATTGAGTTTTTAATGTATTGTAACAAGAAACGTAAGAATGAAGCCAAATATTTCATAAATAATACCAGAATTATGCAAGCAGTGCATGAATTGAACAACTTAAAGTGTTAAATTAAAGAAGAAAATTAGTTTTCGTTCTAAGAAACTGAAAAATAAGATATTTTTTCCTTAAAAATTTAACAAATATTAAAAGCTTCAATCAAAGGATTCTTTTACGACGTAAAAAATATCACTTCTTTTAATTTAGATAAATTAATATCTTGTTGAAATTTCTACAAAAAATTGTTTATAAAGGGAAAGTATACATTTTTAAACTCTTCAACGAGCTACAATTTGTTTTGTAATTTTACAGCACAAACAATTCAAGCAACAAATATTGCTATTTCAACTGAATTCACAAAAGAGGTCTTTTAGGCGTAAAGAAAATCAATTATTGAATTACAGTTCGAATTTTTTATTTATTAAATTAATATTTCGATTTACCAATTTGCTCTCAAATCATTCAAAAATAGATTAGAAGATGCCTCGGCTACGGAACTGATTAAAATGGTAACAGCATCGCATAGAAGTTGAAATAGTATCAAACATTCTTTCATTAATATCAAGTGTTATTTTAAAAATTTTAAAGATAAAATTACTACGCGTTCATAAAAATAAATTTTATTATACTTACTTATCATTGTTATCTACACAGCATCAAAAAGAAAAAAAAATACCTGTAAAAATTATTAAACAGAAGTATAAATAAGAACGATCAGAAAACGATTGACATAAATTCTTATTCAAAATCAGATTTCTTTTTTTTCTTTGCTCGTTGCCACTCATATAAAAATAATTACATTATTTTCATTGTCAACGACAATCGATTAAATATGGATCATGAAAAAAATAGAACTATTTTTAAATTATGTCATAAATTAGAGTTGTTTATAAAATTTCGGATTTAAATATTCATAACTTTATTCGAAGGGTTTAATAATTCAAAAACAATCTGTCTCAAATTATCTCCTGTCTTGCTTCTGCTCTTGGTTCGCAGTCAATTCGTATGTTAGTTGCCATCCTCTGCCTATTTATATATATAAATATAAATATATAGTCCACCAGTGCTGTTGAGAGCACATAGGATTTTACACACAAAATACTGCTCTAGGATTTGGTGCCATAGTTATTTGTGTGTCTAGTGCAAAAAAACCAAAGAAATTTAACAGTTATTCTACAGATTTCTATTTGTTTAATTTATTTTTGTTACTCATTCTGATATATGTTGTTGTTAGAATAAAGAGAGGAAATCAAATTCCTGATGCGAAATGTACATACCTACTTGCATAAATGTACAGTAGCGTTTCATTTTTAATTTTGTGTTATTTTTAACAGTTGTTTAATGTTTTATTATTTTTATATTTATATTTGTTGTCGATGTTTTTCAGTTGTATTGAAAAGGATTGCGAATCGTCTGCTTTCATCTTTCACAAAGTGGAATTACATTTTACTCAAAAGTAACCCACTTTTCAAATGTGCCAAACGATTTTCAGAATTATTCTGCCAAAAATTAGAGTTTTTTCCCCCTCCTTACGTATTCTTATGACTTTCTATCATATAATTGAGTATTTCGTAGCGGCATTTAGAATCTGGAGTGCGAAAGCAGGATCCTATTTTCTTTCTTTCCTTCTTATTCTAAATTTTAGCTCTTTATTAATCAATATTAATAAAACTTGGAAATTTTTTGTCTTATAAGCAACATGCTCAAAGGGCACAAAAATTATTTTTGATATAATAGTTTTCTAACCTATTTTTCTCATTTTAGTTAGTCTGTGCACTAACTTTGCAATTAATAAATTTCACACAAAAAAAGACTCAACATTTTAAGCACTCATTTCTTATCTATAGAAAGATTCGATTCCAGACATTTTGCCCGTAAAAAGTTTATGCTAAAATCAGATTTTAATCTTTTTTTCTTTTACGAAATCGCATATTATTGATGTTATCAAATGAATTTTCACATCAAGTTAAGCAAATATAATTAATATGCAAACAAAAATACGTCACAAATATTTTTAAAAAGTATCACACAAAATTATGCATTTTTTTCCACTAAATGCTTCTATTCTTTAAAAAAAAATTGCCTTTTTTTACATGAATATGCACACAGATTAACTAACTTATTTATAGCAGAAACTAAATATTACTTTAAAAATTTATGCATTCGCCCTGCTGTTATTGTTTGAGAAAATATTACGTTAAACATTCTTCTCTTTCTCTTAATATTTTTCCACTTAAAACCTCGGGGGGAGGGGTATTCATTTTTACCCGCCCAAAGAAAAAATGCTCTTGGAAAAATTAAGAGAAAAAAATTGAAACAAAGAGAGAAAAAAAACAGTTTTTCTTTTTTAATATGAAGAATAGTTTGACTTTCCCCTTCTTTTCATCTCCCCACCGAAAAAGAAAATTCTAGCAGACGATTCGCAAACCTAAGGGTAAACGTAAATAAGAAATTTATTGATTTAGCGTCGAGCTGCTAAGTGTGATGTTAAATTATTTTTAATTGGTTGTTAAACATATTATCCTTATCAGAAGAAAAAATATCCAATATTTTTCATTATTCTATATTTGATAGTAGATACACTTTTTACTGAAGAACTTGTAACACGTTGCTGTCATCAGAAAGAGAGAGAATTCAAAAAAATAAACCAAAAAACTGATAGCGCAGATAGTTATAATTCGTGCGAGAAAATTGCCTAAGAATGTGAAAGTTGTACCTGAGGCTGATGACGAATCCACGCATTTGAAGATCTGTACAATGTACATAGCATATCAATTCAAACAGAAGTCATTCCTTTTGCTTGAAGATTTTATTATTCTCGTCACCAGATGGCGCGACAGCGGCATAACCTTATTTCAAGCACAGCTTTCGCCTTAATTTCTACTATATATAATAAATATATATAATCTATAGAAATGGATATATTTGCATTCTCTGCTTCACATGGCAGCATAATGGCTTGTAAACTGTAGTGTTTTGCGAGAGAGTTCATAAAAAGATGGAGCCTCAAGTACTGAGTCGTTCGGAAAAAGAAAGGATTAGTTGTATTCGTGCTGCGAAGCATTTACGCCGTTGAGAACGTTTCGGACACTGGCAGTCTACTAGCAGGCATTATAATACCAGGAAGTCCTTATTAGAGTTAGCTCAGATCAAAAGAGCTTAATCAGTCAAATAAAGTTTTAGTATAAATGAGAAACCAACATTTTTTTATTATCTAAATGCAATATCAATAAAAGAACTCTAATTTTTTCTAAGCACTTCCTAATGAAAAATAATCCTTATTAATTTCAATAATTACGCATTTAAAAATTCTTTAATGCTTTTATGCATCAAATGTTACTTTTCAGGATAGACAAGATATGTTGTTCAATTGTAGAACTATGTACTTACCTTAAACAATACGAATTTCTTATAGTACTTAAATGTAATGTTGCTTTAGGTGACACTATGGTAGCATTATTTAAATATAGAGCTTACAATGTGTACAAAATGTTAGGAGTAGACTAAGAGCATGATTTTGTGACATTAATGACTCTTTTTTTTTAATTTATCTTAGAATAAAATATACTCCCGACGAAAATATCCTAAGCCTAGCAATTTAGACTTCAAGAAAATTCTGTTACTTTTGATAAGTTAAGCATCATTAAACGTTTACTTAGCAGACTTTATTTTTCCCAACTATTTTTTGAAAGATTAAATAGATATTTAAAGATAATAAAAACTTAGACACAGAAGCTTGAAAAATTAAACTTTAAGATAAACAGAAAACTCTTCCAAATAAATTTTTATCTGCAATCCCTCACGATATTTCTTTTGGTTGACTACAGAGATTTATGCAGACGACTAGATTTGAGTGTATCTCCATGCCTGCTTTAAAAACAAACAAATACAACTTTCTGTATCTAAATAACTCGGAAACATTTAGAAGGTAAATATATATATATATATACATATATTGATTAAAAATAATCTTTTAACTAACATATTGATGTGTTTAAGAACAATTTGTTCATTTTCCCAAGCCATCAAACTACAAGAACTGGATTTGATATGACAATGCATTCTTTTTATCTAAGAACGGCTTGCCAGTGTCCGAAACGTCATTTATTAATTTATTCCACCCGAATCTTGTTAGCCACGTTAAAATCGAAAGTTCGCATCAAACCCGCTTATTGCATTGAATGAGAAACAATCTTGCGATTCTTTTAATGATATATTAAGGGTTTAACATTGTTTTTGTGAAGAGCGTTGAAAGCTAACAAGAACAATCAAACTATATAATTGAATGTTTAACTTTAAAATAATGTTTAAAATGTATATCATTAAGATTTTTAAAAATAATCGAGTTTGTTCGAATGCTTAACGGTTAAGAACATTATATGTCACCACCGAATGTTTAGAAGAAAGGGGGTCATCATTCAGCTGCCACAGAAAAATAGTTTCATCCTTGCTCACATTTATGCTTTTAAAGAACTTCCAGTGTTCTTTTTTAGTGCTTTATATGTGTTGCTTTGTCAGCAGTTTTATCTAACGCATTTTGTTAGTTTGTTTGAATCTCTTTTATTTACAGAATTCTTCAGTTGCAACCGAGGTATTTTTACAAGGTCAGTTTCACTGATGCCCGATTGCTTGATAAAACCAAATACACATTTCAAAAATAAAAAAAAATGGCGGTGGTGACTGAGGACTTGTTGCTCTAAGGGGTGCCATGTGATTTAGTACGAGCTTAAATCTTTTTTGGTGGCATTTTCCATCCTAGTAGAAGCAGACTTGATAATGGTTAAGACGCAGTGGACTAGCTTAAAAAATCTCATATACCATTATACTTGTACCCTAATGCTTATCTTCTGAGAATAAAAAGCCAACCTTTGAAAAAAAATGTGTTTTGTGTTTTATATTCTTGTCAATTTATTTCGCTTAACATTCTTAAAGGCATCGAGATCCACGAAATACATCAACTACAATTATTGTAGAAGTTGCTGGAGTCACACCTTCCAACTGAACATGGTTAAACTGGTTTATTAAAACTGACCGTAACAACACTTTGATTCTACTTTTTTTATCACCCAGGACAACCGCCATAAACCTTTGGTTATGGAAACATAACCGCCGTAACCATAAACCTTAGAATTTTTTTCAACTGTCTCGGAATGACAATACTATAGCCCGACAAAAAGAAGGACACCCACATCCACAGAACAATTTATTAAAATTAAAATTAATTAATTAAAACCAAAAAATGAAATGACACAAAAAATCTCTCGACAACACAACGAACTTACGTTCAACACTCACTCGCTGCCAAGCAAAAAAAAAATCTATAAAAATTTTAAAGTCAAAACATCATCATCAATCCTATTCACATATTACATTCCTTATATCAACGTTCTTTAATAACAATACCACATACATATTATAAAAAGAAGTAGCCACATGGCGATTATAGGAACCTCGAATTTCTCGCAATCAAACACTATATGGCAAACTATAAACACTATATAACACTATGGCGTGTTTTGCGCTTCATAGCACAGTGAAGAAAAGTGAGTATGGATTTTGCGTGTCTTCCTTCCACCGTTTGAGTCCAAAATTTGATACAGATGACGGTAACAAGACCGCATACCACATTTTGTTTTCATAAGTCTTTACGTTTTTGAATTATCGAGTTCACGTACTCGCAAATATACAGACCAACAACCCTTTGACGGATTGGGTCCAATATTTGACACAGATCTACAGTTCTGATTATTAATTTATACACTTAATTTCGATTAGCATATAGATTAATCATCAGCTGTAGCGACTTGCGTTTTTGAGTTATCGTGGACGAACGAACATACGGGATATGGCCCAAATGGGGATTTCGCCCAAAATTTGATAGAAATCTGAAAATTTGGAGAAAAAGCCACACACGTAATTTCACGCTTGTATCTTGTTGTGTTTTTGAGTTAGCGTGTTCACAGACAGACAGGCATAATTTAAAAAATGCGTTTTTCGGACTGAGGGAGATCTAAAACGTGGAGACTCATCAAAATCTGGAGATCGAATTTTTTGACAATTGCAAAGCTTTCTCTTTGCGTACTTCGTATACGAGATAGTAAAAATGAATCAATATGACTATACATACAACCAAACGTTAGATACATACTTTCAATAATGAAAAAAGAAAATCTCTAATACTTTGAAATTGCAATTGGAAAACATCCATTTGACCGATTTCGATACGTTTCGTTGTGAAGCACATGCACGCAACACAAATAAGTTACCGCCAACAATTAAGACGCGTGTGCGCACACAAATTGCAATTAATAATTTACACAAAAGTAATGGATCACTATTCCCAGCGAATTCGCACTTTTATACGCACCATCGGAATACAAGACGGCTGCTAAATTATGACGTATAACAGATACATAAAATTTTAAAGGTAAAATGAATGTAAGAAAAAATACATGAACAACGATATATGAGACCGTAAAAAGAAATCTCCAGTTCACAAAGTAAGAACCGAGATCGAATGGATACGAAGAACTCAGATAAATCAGAAACGTAAGGAAAAATAATGCTAATGTCTGCATGAACATGAAATTAAACACTTCTACTATAGAAGAATAAAAATAAGATTCAGTAGTGGATATTAATAGACTCAGAAAATGATTTATTTAAAATGTTTAGCAAGAAGCTGAATTACTTCATGAACCCATTTGAAGGGTTCTGCCTTTCTTTTTATAGAAACAACATGCCTGCATTTTTCAATCATAATCAATGAATCGTTCAGAAAACTTAAATTAACTTAAAAACTTGAAAGAAACACAAGACTACAACACTTTGAATTTTACTTGTTTCGCTAACTATATCTTTAAAACAGCGAGAAACCTTGCGAGCTGTATCTTATTCATTAGAGAAATTTTATTCTTCCAACTTCTTCAAAAATTTTTCTTTCAAGTATTATTTATTTTTATTCGAGATAATATTTCCTGATTCTATATTTAAAAGATACCAGTACAAAATAAAATTTAATGATTTAAAGCAAATTCCGCCTGAGGTTTGGGTTGAAATGCACTCTGATTTTGAATTTTTGCTGCTGTACGCTGCATAACCTATAATTTTTTAAGAAATCATGAGTCAGGTAGTGACCATCAAAACCATTAAACTGCGATTTTCTGGGAAAATCTTCAATTCCCCCCCCCCCCCCACACACACACGCACATTGATCGACCAACGTTATAGAAATCATCTCAAAACCTTCTTTTGCCCAATTATGTTGTTTCTAATCTCAACTAATAATAAAAGCAAATGTGTGTGTGTTTGCAGGCACTGTATAGGGCAAACCGATTGACATAGAGTTATCAAATTTGATACAAATATACTTAAGGAGGTGGGAATGTGCATCTCAGGGCGACTTTTTCGAAATTTTAAATTGAATTTTAGTTAATTAAAATTTAAGCAAACATTTTGAGTTCTTTGGCGATAAATTACGAAATTATTATTGCACAAAAATACTTTTTAATTCACCTTTAAATTCAAAAACTTTTCTTTTCAATGATATCAATTTAGTTGTCATCCAGTTTTTTCCTAAATTTTAGCAAATTTTTTAAAAGAATTTTATGCATAATTTGCAACAATACTTCTAATTTTTGCAGTGAAATTCAAACCGTTTTCATTATTTCTTCAAATATTTAATTGCGTGTTTCTCTTTCATTGTTCAAAGCTAAGGTAATATCGAATTAATTTTACTTTTTTTTTATTTCATAAATTTTTTGTAAAATCTGTAAAGAAAATACTTTAAGATATTAAGTACATTAGGAAATATATCTGATAAGCTAAAATATTATGGTTGCTATGTTTTAATTCTTTTTATCTACATATTTTAATTCAGCTAACATGCTGTTGGAGGTAAAATGTACCGCATCATTTAAGTGTTTAAATCGAATGCATACTTTGCATGAGGAATAGGAAAGTGAAAAGTGAAGTTGGCACCGGCAACATGCAATCAGATGCTCAATGACGCTCACAATGACTTGACTCCATTAAGGACTTTTATGTAGACAATGAACAGAACAGGTGCAAGGCTACTACAAAAAGGCGAGTTAAATGTCTATCACAATTTGAAATTTAAAATTACTTTGAGAAGGGAATCATGAATGTTAAATTATGCATAAGAGATTCAACTGAAATTAAACATAATCGGTATATTAGCGTAAAAGCTATATAGTTTGAAATAAGGGGGTCCATAAATTAATCACTATAAATGTGAAAAAAATGATAGAAAATAAATTATTACCTTATCGTATTCAGCAGTTAAAATATTTTATTTAAATGATTTACAAAACGAAGTGCTCAGTACATTTCAACGTGAACATCATTATTTGCTGGGACAAAATCGAGACGTTGCTTTTTGACTAGAGTAAGCAATTTTCCCCGGGAGGAAATTTTGAAAAAAATTTCATTCATGCAAATAACGACTCTTGATATAAAAAGTTTCCATATACATTTTAAAAACTATATTTTTGTGGCATTTTTAAATAAGGCGATTAATTTATGGACACTCTGTGTATATCTGAAATCATAATTGACTTAGAAATAAAGAAGGAATGCACTTCAACTTTCTATTGATAGATATTTTACTAAAACTCAAATTCAAGTTTTGCACAAATGCCGCAATAATTTTATTGCATTTTTCAAAAATAAATCACATTACATGCAGGTTTGGTTACATTTATTAAACATTCCTACGCTCACGAACATTTTTTCGTACTCAGGAACCTTCAGCTGCGTTCCTAAAATCACATCCTAAACGAAACACCATAATGAGCAAAAATAATTTAAGCTGCGCTTTCAGCATCTGATTGCTACTGTTAATTAGTTCAGCATCATCCACTGTTAGCTCCGACATCCAGTGACGTGACAAGATGAAATTTCAGTTTCGCGTTTGGGTATAAAAGTTTACGCTACATCAATGCATAATATTTTTATCAGCTATTAAGGAGATAAAAAAAATTAAAATGGGATTCGAACCTCTAGTCCGAAACATCGCAGCATGATAATATTTTAGGCTTGAATCGCCTATCTTTATATAGTTTTCTTAATTTACTATTAATTATAACAACAATAACGCGCCCACAACAAAAAAAATGTACTTAAATATCAATTGTACAAATGCAGTAAGTGAAACAATGAAAAGCATTGTTGTAAAATATACTTAAATAAGATTTTGAAAATGTATTAAAATTAAAGAAAAAATTGTACGGAAATAAAATTGGTATCACTGAATGAACAGATAATCTTTTGGGTTTTAATTTGGCGTAAAAATAGTTTTTGTGCTGTAATATGCTCTGAAGTTATTGAGAAAAACGTTCACATTTCGGTTCATCTTAATTAAAAATTTTTAAAAAGTTTCTTAGTGAGCACCTACGTGCCCAGTTTGGCAGCTCCAAGTCCAACGATCTGCCCTGTAAAGTGTTTTGAACAATTTTTGCATCGTCCATGTCACATGTGATAATTAACAGATAGTATCCAGCCAACAAACATTATCATGTTAAAATGGTACAAATGAAAATGTGACAATTTATAACCAAATATTTCGATACAGACTATACATTAAAAATACGAGTGGTAATAATATCCTTGTAAGTATGATAGCATCATTTAAAATTTATCACTTTATATAAAACTTCAGCCAATAAACAAATGTGAAAAAGTGAAAAAAGAATGAGTTTATCCTCCTCTCTCCTTTAATTTCAATTTGTGCAATAAATACATATTTGCTTGACATTTACAATTATAAATCCAATTCTCTTATTGTTACTCTATCCTAATAATTAATTCATTCTAATTACTGACATAGTTCGTAATAAAAACCAACACTTGTTCCGTTAATTTAAAAGACTCATCTTATTCGCCTAAGTAACAAATATAACATTTTATGAATAACTGAAAAATACAAGACAGAATAAATAGAGAATAATAGATAACAATGGAACACTGAGAGAAAAAGGACAATTGATAATAAACAACAAATACATATTACGTAACAAATACAGTAAAGGAACAAATGAAGAATTACGCTTTGCCGCATCATAATGAATTTTATTCATTAATCCGCACCTCAAACCATCATTTTCTTCTGTAAATGTTTTTATAGCAAACAAAGATTTATATAAAAAGGTAAATGTTTAATTTGTATAATTCCATGCGAAAACTGTATTTAAAATTGCAAACATTAATTTGGAAACATGTCGTGAAGTTCTAAGGCTATCATCATTTTATCAGTAAATACGCACTTTTATCTAATCTGTTTTCATTGAGAAACTTAATATGATATCTACTTAACAATATTTGATTTATAAGGATAAAAATTATTTTAAATATATATGATATTTTACTTATTTTAAATACCTTTACTTAATCTAAATACCTTTAGATAGTTAGCGACAAAAATCTAGAGTTTACAACTAAATTTATGAGAATTTTATTTAAATTTAACATAAAATTAAAACTGAATACATTTAATATTTTATTTAACAAAAATTGTTGAAATTTTATTCTGAAAAGAAATATTACAGAATTACAAAACTTTAAAAGTTATTCAGTTACTTTTAAGAACGATTGTATATTCTCTAGAATAATATCACTGTAATGTCATCGAAAAATTGAATTTTTAACTAATTTTTGAATAGAACTATGATAAAAATTATTAAAAAAATTAATTCATTAAAAACTTTGAAGCCAAACAAATAAAGCATTCAGAAAGATGCAACTGTCCAATATCAATTGCAATCTTTTATATGGTATACAAAAGTTTAAAATAAATAAAATACTATCTCAGAAATATTTTTCTTTTTATTCTTTCTAATAGACATTCCAATTTACTATCAAAATTTTGTGATCATTATTTTCTTACCGTTGTCGTCACCACCCGAGTTCCAGTCCAACAAACACTTAAAATAAGAAACGATAAGAAGAATGTATACCGTTTCCCAACTGTTTAAATTCTTTCACTTCTTGTTGTAACGCTAGTAACGATGCCAAGCTTGTGCTTGTAGCAAAAGTTACAACTCTGTACAATAAATAAAAATATAGTTTGGCATCATTTCCAAGACTTATTATTATTTCCACATTCGTATTTTCTTACTTAACCTGTAAATCGGAAAACAATATAAATATTTGCATCTTAACAATGATCGATTTTTAAAGAAAAATAAAATATTCTCTGAATATCTAAGATAAGTCACTAAAATCAAAACTGGTGCGAATAAATTGAAAATCACCATCAATGGATATTAAATTCACAGATATTATTTTAAACGTGAAAAACCTTTTTTGCCTACTTTATTTAATAATTTAAATAGTTAAATTCCATTTCAGTTAAAGAATATATTGATTGGATTATTTAAAATTTATTAATGTAAATGTTTTCAATGCAGATTATCATTATGCAACAAACTTTTTTTTCACCCATTACACTGGTGTCCAAAAATAATGCAAAATTTTGAAGATGCTATAAAATTGGAGTTAATATGGATACTATGGTTCGCAATCAGTTGCTGAGAATCGTGGGTCATACTATCGTCCGAACTCACATTTTACGGTGAAGATTCGGTCACGAGGGCATTTAGGGGTGTGACCAGAAAGGGATGAAGGCGAAACTGTAGTTTAACCCATCCTGTTTCACAGAAAACCGATAACGAGATGTAATTTTCATCAATGGTTATGTTTGATGTGCAAAATATTTACATGTATTTTTGTAAACACGACACAAATATTCGAGAAGATATAACCAATTAAATATTTGAATCATTTTCGCCTTCATCCCTTTCTGGTTGCCTATCTAATTACCCTCGTGGACGAATCTTCACTGTAAAATGTGAGTTCCGACGATAGTATGACCCACGATTCTCAACAACTGATTGCGAACCATAGTATCCATATTAACGCCAATTTTGTAGCATCTTCAAAATTGTGCATTATTTTTGGACACCAGTGAATATTTTGTTTGAAATTTTTCATAGTACATAAATCTTTTTTACCTATTATATTTATTTTTACCCATAAACCTTAAAAATAAAACTAAGCTAAGCTATTCAACAAAGCTGATAATTAAAAATAGTTTTCAAACTAATAAAACATGAAAAGTATCAATAAAGAGCTTTACCATTTTAGAAGAAATCATGAAACATGAAACTTTCATGATAGAAAAATATTTGCAACGATGTAAGAAAATAGTCAGAGGATAATGAACGAAAACGGAAAAAAACGGTTTTTCTAAAACATTTTCAGTATAAAGAAAATATGAAAGAAATGTGATCTAAATGCCTATGATGAAACACTCGTTTTCCAGGTTTAGCAGCAACAGAATAAAAATTATTAGATTAGAATGAACCAGAGAACGAAAAATCTACATGTAAACAACTCTCAATGAAAGTATTTTCCTTATTGGAACGTTATTTATTTTATTATTGAGCAGTTGTTGTTTTTTAAATATATTTCATTTTCTGAATAAATGTTCGATAACATTTCTTCTGTTACTAACTAATGAGAATAGATTTTCTTTTTTTTTTTGCGTATTCAATAAAATTTAAGAGTATTATTCAGTTTCAGTTTCAAAAAGAATGCAAATAAAGTTTTCACAATTAATTAATTTCGCAATCAGTTTTGAAACAAAACTCATAAATGAAAAAAGTACTATTTGATTTAATTGTATTTTGAAGATAGATATTTTTATGCGATTTCCGTAATTCTTTATGATAACAACAATATTCCACATTTTAAAGTTTTGAAATTATAGAAGATTCATGAAATAAACATGATATTTATAGAAATTTATTTAGAGTTAAAATATATTGCATAAAAATATAAAAACGTAACAGCAGAGAGTATTTATAGGCATTAAAAAGATAAACCAATTTAATCGATATAATATATCTTAAGATAACATATTTATATTAGAATTAGTAATAATAATAACTGATTTTTAAAAAAATTGTATTTAGGATCAATCCTACGAAGTATGTATAGTTAGTATAACGAATGCCTCTCTAAATTCTACTCTTCAAAGACATGATGTTTAAAAATATTCCATAATACTTAACGCAACAAATAACACAATTTGGCCGGTCTTATTAAAATAAAATAATTATTGAATTTTTAATATATATATATATATATATATATATATATATATATATATATATATA